>OX336395.1:107873278-108355778 GCA_946902985.2 Meconema thalassinum
GTGGCAGCTAACCACGCTGACCGCTACGCTACGGAGGCGACTAAATACAGTTTTTACAGATACAATATATTGAGCATTATTTCGGTTTATTTGCAGTGTAAGTAACGTACAAATTAAACATAAAAACAAGACAAAATGTTTCCGCATAGGGACTCGACCCCACGACCCTCGGATTACCGTTCTGTACTCTTTCCCCTGCGCCAACCGCTGCTTGGGAACTACGCTAAAATACGTGGTTCGTGCCTCGCCCGACCTGCGACATAAATGCTATTACCTTCTAAATGCTTGGCCATCTGGAGCTGTCACTTCCGTCACTATCATTTCTGGTCAAACACTGCATAAACCATAAATTTGGACGAAATCGGTGATGACAAGTCCCCTTGTTAGTACAATGTATCTGTTCGGTTTTGATATGTCATTTTACTGACCCTCCTTTAGGTTATGTGTGTTTGCGCCGCTAGTCCATTATTTATTCTGTTCCCTTGCTTTTGTATGGGATTCTCATCTCTGGTTTGCTCTAATCGGCTCCTTCTCCGCTCTTCCAGTAGAGCGCAGCACACGTCTTGTGACTGTCTCGTGTGTAGAGGAAGCAGTGGAAGGAATGGCCATGGAGATAAATTGGGACTGAGTATTCCGTCGGAATATGAAAGGATTGTTGTAGTGAATGGTTTCTGACGGCAAGATGAAAAAGGCTACACAAGAGAACTGTTAATGTATGCAATTAAACCGCTACCATTCAACTTATGGCTAGCACCACATTTTATGATCAGACGCACTAAGGCTCTACATAATATAAAATCTGTTCCTTGTAAAGGAAGTTAGTCCCGACCTATACGAAGTACAACAAGCTTCTAATGGCACCTAAAGCCACTACTAGAATGCAACAGGTACAGTTCTAGATGTATGAACTCGTCATAGCAATAATAAATGAGTGTTATTTTCTAGTCATTCTACATACTAGATACGTACGACCAGGGGCGGCGCGAGATATAAGCGAACTACGCGGCCGCGGGTGGCGCCGTGAGACGGGGGGCGCCGCGACGCGCCGCATTATCAAGTTAGGGGCGCCCGGAGCTACTTTGTAATGTTGTAAACATTACGAATTTAAATTTTTCCCACTTTAACAAACTGTTATGTTTACATTAAAACAATGTAACCAGATAACATAACCATTCTGTTTATGTTTCGTCTTTTCAGTTTTACTTTACTATTTCACTAACAAACAGAACGAAATAATATTTGAAAAATTCAGCATAACCATTTTAAAGAGTCGCCGATTTATGAAACAAACTTGGAACTATTACGGAGTGCCTGGAGCCGTTCGGTCGAAGTATGACCGCTCACCATTCACGAAAGGGAGAACACCCCTCCCACTAATTACTTCGACTCGTCCGCGTGACTCATACGTCTCTTGTCTTTATCCGCTCAGTGGCTCAGTATTGCCAGCTAGCTGACAGCCTTCACTCATCGTTGTAGTTTGTAGTGTGTTGATGTGTTGACGTAAGCTGCACTGTGCTATTGTCCCTTCTTACACGAGGAGGTGATTTTTAGACACACGAAATGTCCAGTAATAAAAAGTCTTCAGGTGCATTTCACCGTAAAAGAAAGTTGCAGCATTCTAAAGAACATGAGAATCAATCTAAAGCGCCGAAAAGTTTTTTTGCGCCTTCAGCTTCACCGTCATGTGCAAAAATTATCGACGAAACAACTAAGTTAACTGAATCCGTTCATAACGATGAGGATGACGACAAATTACCAATATCATAGCTGCCTGGACCATCAAGGAGTGAAGAATCCCTCAAAATGGAAGTGTAACTGTAAATAATTTAATTTATATTTTTTTTGCTAATGACTCTAAATGCCTAAATTAATTAATCTAAATTGATGAGCATTTGTATAAACAATTTACCCTTATAATGTAAATTATAATAATATTATTGATTTAATAGCATTAAGTTACTTTACTTAATACTGTCGTAATTTATTTAAAGTATTATAGCACTAATCCTTAAGTAGTATTAATTTATACTTAAGTTGAATATTTAGAAAATAAATTTAGGAATTGAGGGTAGCTTTAGAATATATATTGGTGCTTAAGTATACTTGGCCAACAGCTATTTTTATTGCAGGATGAGGATCTGACACTGACTACAGGAACACCATTGGCACTACCAATTGGCCATGACATAACCGGGACCGAAGGTATTGACGAGGATTCATCAGACCTGTCGTCTAAAAGTCAACAAGCCTTTGAAACTGAAACTGTAAGTTTATGTTGATAAAATGCAATGGGTTATTCATTAGGTATTTCTTTAAGAATTACAATTTACAATGGTGTAAATTAAATCTTAGTTACCGATGTACAGGTTTTGTTAAAATATAACTAAGCCTAGTAGTCCATAGATAGTTCAGCCTCTGTTAGGTTGAGGGAGGAAAGAGGGCAGAGAAGGAAAAGGGGCACCTTATATTTTTATTGTATTAAGGGGAGACTGTACCTTTTCCAATTCAATGTTTTTTAATGGAAGATTTCTTCAAGATTTAAGTACATATCAAATAAAACCACTGAACCTACTATTCCAAAATTGTATATACTTATTAACTTACTACATTCATATCTCCCTGATAAACGAAAATTGTTATAAAAGGTTATTCATACTACTTACTTTTAACAGTTTGAAAATGTTCAATTTTTTTCTTACCATGTTTTAGAGATAAAAATATTTTTTGAAAATAGAAATATTTATTAATATTAATAAAATTTCGGTTTAATGTACTCATCAAGTACCCATAATTATGAATGCAATGCTTAAGGTCTCTATGTATTACGGCTTTTAAACTATGTATAGCTCAAGATAAAAGTTTTAAGGTCTGTGGATTATTTGCAGAAACTGAGCGCAGAAATGTCATCAGTTTTTTCAAATGACTGTGGAGAATGGCCACCTAAAATAAACGATGATGTACGAAACATTCTTGTTGAGCGAGGACCACAGCAGGCCACAGACCAAGAATTTCCTGTGTACCTTAAAGGTAGGCGATTTTCCTCAAAGCATTACACAAGGAAGCTTTGAAACGGAGAGCAAGTCCGCAGGATTTGATTAATATATTCCATATTGAAAAACGCAGTTTTTGTTTTGCTTGCAATCTTTTTGGAAATTATAATTCTCTTCTTGCTGGTGACCAAGGATATTCTGACTGGCAAAACTTGAGAAAAGCTTTGACCAGTCATGAGAAATCCCCTATTCATATTCAAAACTGCAAATGTTGGCGCGAACTCTCTTTACGTTTACGTTTAAAAAAAACTATTGACGAGGAAAATGAAAGACTTATTCGTGCTGAAACTGAAGATTGGAATCAAGTTCTAAAACGCCTACTATGTATTGTACAATTTTTGGGAACTCAAGGATTGGCCTTTAGAGGGAAAAAAGACACCCTATTTGGACGTAATAATAGAAATTTCTTAAAGCTGGTAAAACACATAGCTAAATTTGATGGTTTTATGGCTGAACATGTGAGAAGAATAAGTTGAAAGAAACACACGTACACTACTTGAGCAAGAGTATCCAAAATGGGTTTGTTAGTTTCTTGTCGGCCAAGATCCAAGCTAACATTTTACAACAGATACAGCAAGCAACGTACTATTCTATTGTATTAGACTGTGCTCCAGACATTAGCCACACCGAGCAAATGACTCTTGTTGTAAGAGTTGTAAACATTTTAGCAAATGAGGATATTTCAATTAAGGAACATTTTTTGGGCTTTGTTCCCATACAGATTCTTCAGGTGGAGGCCCCACAGAGGTATTGTTCGAACAGTTAGAAGCACGAGGCATTCCTTTAAGAGCCATGAGAGGTCAGGGGTACGACAATGATTCCGCAATGAAGGGAAAACATGTTGGAGTCCAGAAGAGAATCTTTGATTTAAATCCTAGAGCTTTTTATGCATCGTGTGGGAACCACTCCTTGAACTTGGTCATTAATGATGCAGCTCTGTCGTGCAACATTGCTGTAGACTGTTTCAGCACTATACACGATTACTTTTTTCCAGTTCTACTCAAAGATGGAATATTTTGCTGAAACATGTTTCAAGTCTGACAGTAAAACCACTCTGCAATACTAGATGGGAAAGTAGAATTGAGGCATTGTATCCTTTGAGGTACCACATTGAAGAAGTGCATGATACTTTATATGAAGCTTCTCAAGATCAGAAACTTGATGCATTTGGTAGGAACACTGCCGTAGGACAATAAAAACACTGCAAAACTTCAAGTTTCTATGCTGCTTAGTGACATGGCATGAGATCCTGCATAAAACCAATATGGTTAGTAAACTGTTGCAAAAAGTCACAAATGACCTACAAAGTTCAATGGATCTTATTAAAAGTGTAAAATCATTTCCGGAAAAGATGAGATCAGATCAAGGACTAAACAGCGCCATTACAGATGCAAAAGACCTTGCAGAAAATCGTGGTTGATGCTAACTTTGAAAAAGAAACCCCACTTCGGCCAAGAAAAGTATAAAAACAATTCTCCTATGAGAGTGAAGATGAAGCTGTACGTTCTGGAAAAAAATGCATTTAAAGTTAACTTTTTCTTTGTCGTACTTGACACAGCAATAGTCTCATTAAGGGAGAGATTTGAGCTAATGGAACACCATAGTGAAAGTTTCAAATTTCTTTATGACATTGCTAGCTTCGAGAAGAATTTGTACGAACAAGAGTTGAAGAAAGCCTGTAAGCACCTTCAAAACCATTTTGAGTGATGGAGGAGACTGTGATGTGAACGGAGATGATCTGTTCGAAGAACTGCAACTTTTTTCACCCCCTGGAAGTCACCCAGCTGGAGCCTTGTCTTTTATAACCAAACGTGGTTATGTGGACATTTTTCCAAATGTTTTTGTTTCATTGAGGATTCTGCTAACGCTCCCGGTATCAGTGGACAGCGGAGAAAGACGTTTTTCGAAGTTAAAACTTATAAAAAACATACTTGCGATCAACTTTAAGCCAAGAGTACGTGAGTGAACTAGCTACTTTGGCCATTGAAGAAGATTTGTTAAATGAAATGGAAACAGATTTGCTGCTGAACGAGTTTTCTAAAGTGAAAGCCAGGAAAATCTCGTTTTAATTTTAAAAGATTTCAACAGTGTGCAAAAAATCAACAATAATTGTCATTCTGTGTAATAATAATGACCTGTAAATAAATGTTTGGTTTTAAGTTATTTTTTGTGTATCCCTTTGCCTTTTACCTTTTGGCCATATAACACGTTTAGAAAAAATAGTAAAGGTACTCTGATGAGTATAGGGCGGGAGGGGGGGGGAGGGGGGAGGGCGCCAAAATGTTCTTTGCTTACACTACAAAAATACCTAGGGCCGGCACTGCGTACGACTCACACTCGATTCATTGAGTAACTTTGGAATGCTAAGCATAAAACCAATACAGTCCACTTATCAAGTAGCTACAACTAGGCCATTGAGCCAGAGAACAAATCGTCCACCACGAACAGCATCAAATATATAAGGTGCGTTCAAAAAGTAACGAGCTGGAGGCATAATTACAGAAACCAGCAACTGTATGTTAGAAGTATTGGCCCTGGCTGTTGAGGCACTTGTCCCACTGTGACACGAGGCGGTGAATGGCTGTCTCATAAAATTCCCTGGGCTGCGATGTGAACCAGTTCCGCACGTACAGCTGGACGTCGGCGTCCGAGGTGAATCGTTGGCCCCACAGTACCCTTTTCAGGGGACCAAACATGGCGTAATCACAGGGAGAGAGGTCTGGACTGTTTGGAGGGTGGCCAAGAACCTCCCATTTGAATTTCTGCAGGAGTGCCGCAACTGTGTTGGCCGTATGAGGTCGTGCATTGTTGTGGAGCGACCACGGTGGCTATGGCGTTCACTGTCACTGGTGGTCCTGGGTAATGAGTGCATCAACCAGCTGGACGTTGTCATCGGTAATGCAGTGGGGTGCCCCAGACCAGGCATCATCGGCTAACGACACCCATCCTTCCCTGAAGCGCTTGTGCCACGCCTTGACCCTTGCAAGGGACATGCAGTGTTCGCCGTACACTTGTGACATTCGGCGATCAATGTCCGTTCCCCCTATTCCTTCCGCTGTCAGAAACCGAACAACACCTCTTTACTCCTCGTTGACGTCTCCATGTCACTATTTGTAATGCGACTGGCAGCGTTGGACGATTGATGCATGCTGCTGCTCGCTTTGTATCGTCACGTGACGTGCACGCGTGTCCTCTATCGACGGGCTGTGACCTTCCACGCTCTGGTCGGAACCACAACTCGTTACACACGCCACGATTAGCCGATGTAGTCACCGGTTTGCGTATTCCAGCCTCCGGCTCGTTATTTTTTGAACGCATCTTATATATTTATGTATTTCGTTTGGCATGAAGTTGCAATATACAATATTGTTAACATATACAGTATTCGCAAGTAAATATATACAGATTGAGACCTTGATCTGCAAGTAGCTTCAGAGTTGCTAGAGCTGGATATCTAATTTCTCTAAACATTCTACAGCTTCATCACTAGCTTGATGAATCTCTTTCATTGTACCATTGAACCTTCGGAGTGGGCAATTCATAGCGATGTGACTGGTGGTCTGACGTACATCTGCACAGTTGCAGGAAGGATTCTCGGCAATTTTCCATTTGTGCTACCAGAACTCACATCTACCGTGTTGAGTTCTTATACGATTCAGAGACGTCCAGATTTTCATGGGAAGTTCTAAACCAGGAGGTTGATTAACTGGATCCGAAATAAGACCCAATCTGTCTGGATTTGAAGTCGGCCACTCGTTGCGCCAAGCTTCATTCACTTGAAACTGCTCTTGGGCCAACTTCCTTCCTTGTCTCCAAGAAGGATTCCGAGATCTTTAGGTGAGCAGTATAGATGTATTGGCAGGAGACGGTCGTCGCAACATTTAAGCCATTCTCCCTTCAGTGCCATTTGTCTTGGAAGATGTATCAAATGATTTGGTGAAAATAAATGTTAACATCACATTCACCTCGGGATTATTTCAAAAACTACACGAGAACAAAACAGTTCAAAAACTATACACAAGGGCGACAAAGAACCAAAAGTGTCAACCCACACGAGACATGGTATCGATGGTATCTTGTATGTCTTCGTTCGTCCACCTCCTCCCTTGTTGCAATCTACGGACAATGAGCAGCTGACTTAACTGTTGGGATAGGACTTACTCTGACATACCCTCCACTATTGAGATCTGGTCGGTGCTCGAGTCTGGCAAGGATCACATGGTGAGTGCTCCTATACTGTTGGAGTGCAATCAGCTCACAGTACAACAACATTTCCTGAATTCCTATGCTACTAAATGAAACGCATAGAATTTTAATGTTAAATAATTACTAAGAGCGTATTATTATTCTGTCAAAGAAAATATCTGGTTGTTGTGTGACACTGCAAAATTATTACCGGCTGCCACTGTCACAAATGTTGATGATTATGACAGGTCAATGAACTTTATTGAGCTACCACATTGTAACTGTATCCAACAGCGACGCAACACTTCCCCATTTATAATACAATAACTGGTGTTAATTGAGGTTTATACAGCACATGGTTATAATATGAGGCTTTGGTGAGGGTATTGTCTTCTAGATCCCTATAATGGTGGCTTTGACATGAGTATTACCTTCTAGAGTACTATAATGGTGGCTTTGACATGAGTATTGCCTTCTAGATTCCTATAATGGAGGCTTTAACATGAGCATTGCCTTCTAGATTCCTATATTGGAGGCTTTGACTTGAGTATTGCGTTCTAGAGTACTATAATGGAGGCATTGACATGAGTATTGCCTTCTAGATTCCTATAAAGGAGGCTTTGACTTGAGTATTGCCTTCTAGAGTACTATAATGGAGGCATTGACATGAGTATTGCCTTCTAGATTCCTATAAAGGAGGCTTTGACTTGAGTATTGCCTTCTAGAGTACTATAATGGAGGCTTTGGCGTGAGCATTTCCTTTTAGATTCCTATAATGGAGGCTTTGGCGTGAGCATTGCCTTCTAGATTCCTATAATGGAGCCTTTGACTTGAGCATTGCCTTCTAGATTCCCATAATGGAGCCTTTGACATGAGTATTGCCTTCTAGATTCCTATAATGGAGGCTTTGGCATGAGCATTTCCTTTTAGATTCCTATAATGGAGGCTTTGGCGTGAGCATTTCCTTCTAGATTCCTATAATGGAGCCTTTGACATGAGCATTGCCTTCTAGATTCCTACGTATAATGGAGCCTTTGACATGAGCATTGCCTTCTAGATTCCTATAATGGAGGCTTTGACATGAGCATTGCCTTCTAGACCAGTGTTTCCCAAACTTTTTTGTGTGAGTACCACTTTAAGTGATGAGAATCTCTCGCGTACCACCTAATGGTTGGGAGATAATATAGTAACTATAACCCCCATCACACCAAAAGAAGGATGGTAAATTGTGTTTGTTAGAGTTAGACTGTTGGAGTTAAAGTTCAAATAATAAAAAGTGTGTCCAGTTGTTTTATTATTTATTACAATACGTACTTAATTCAAACATTCAGAAATGACACTGTACATAATATTAATAAAAGAACTCTTAATAATTAAACATAAAAACCTAAGTTCAACTAACAACTTCAATGTGAAGGGTAAGCTTGAATATTAGAAGCCAACTTAGGAATGTCTGGCTTAAGATTGCTGAGTCTCAAACGAAGATCGTTTTCCTCTGTAAGGAGCCTATTCCGATATTCATTCTTGAGATAAACAAGTGAAGAAAATGCAGTCTCACACAAGTACGAAGTAGTGGAAGGCAGTAAAAATCTAACTGCTTTGTCAGCTATGTCTGCATAGTCTGCCCGCCTATCAAACCAAAAGTTCACAAAAGCCATTTTTGGAAAAGTTAGCCTTAGTTCTGAATCACAATTCAATTCATAAAACTGCTCCTTATCTTTGGCCTTAAAGTCCTCCGGCAACATATCAATGTTTTTTTTAATATTTTTCGTAACATTACCGCGTACCACTGCAGCAGTACGAGCGTACCACTAGTGGTACTCGTACCTCAGTTTGGGAAACGCTGTTCTAGACTACTCTACTGGCTGCTTTGACATGGGCATTGCCTTCTAGACTACTATAATTGAGTGTTTCACCAATAAGATAATGGAGGTGTAGGGAACGGTAGTAGTACACACCTGTATAGTGCTATCAAACCAGCGATTACCACTGTTGTAAGCGCTGCCGCCTCCATGCAGCATTTGATGCGCCATGTTGGTCTCGTCACGCTCGCCAACCACATGTCCGTGCGTCTTGTCGAGCTGGTGCTCACAGTTGAAGGTTTTAGGTAGTGGTTCATCCAGACACAGCACCAGAAGAGCTTTCTGCACTATATCTAGGTTCATCCTGTTCTGAGCATCTGACAAACATACAGTCACAAGATTATTTTCATGAAACATATGACACAAGCGTCCAAATTATAGGAGATTATGCGATAAATGTAATAATATCTGTACAAAGAAGCTTTGAAAAGTAAACTGTAAAATTATAAGATTTTAACTTTGGCAAGTCATTTGGTTCAGTGCTATTTCGTCCAGCAACAAATTTCCTTGAAAAAAAAAACGTGCCATTTCGTCCAGCTTGGTTTTACAAATTATTACACAATTTAATGAGTGCCATCTCGTCCAGACGAAATGTTGACAAGGGTTGAGGCAGTGCAGTGAGGAATTTCTCACCCATCTCTGCTGTGGAATTCCATTCCTCTCCTCCCCACCTCTGTTTATGAACAGAGGCTTAATTCGTTCAAATGATCTCTATGAATTAACATCCTTGTTAATTATGGAGTTTTCAACCACTACGGGGGGGGGAGGGGGGGGGGGCAACCTAGTTTATTACTTAACGGGTATCGGTATACGGTTAAGAATGAGAAGAAGTGCGGTGAAGTTGTGTGGCGTTGTGTCAACCGTTCTTGTAGTGGAAAAGTGTTTATTATAAACCGTGAAATTATTAAAGAAGAGATCCACAATACGTGTGTTCCTGATGTGGCTGCACAAGATGTCCATAAGGCTATGGCACAGGGAAAGAAGACAGCCCGCGAAGAAGCTGATAAACCCATTTCACAGGTAGGTTTATATTTTTATTAGTGACAATATTAACGCCCCAGACTCTATAGTGCGTCTCTACCTTAAAAGACAGTACGCATTTAATGGAGCGCGCTGATACCAGATCTACTGCATATATATCAAGTTCTGCAAGGCCGGACACATGATGTACCTTAACTCGTATACAGGCGTGCTTTTACGAAAATCTCAGGAAATTTCCAAAATATTTGTTTGTTGTATATAACTGTACCTCATGCCTTTCAGAGAACGATGGCACAATATTTAGATAATTAAGATACACCGAAGCCCAGAGAGCGATTTTAATCCACATTTTTTCTATTCTCACAATGTTGTTTACATTATAAGCATTTCATTGTAAACTATAGTTGACTGGTGGCAAACGAGCGGAGCGAGTAACGTCCATTATTACAAACATCAAAAAATTACTTATTTTTAACAAGAAACGCAATGAAATGAAACAGTTATTGTAGACCTGTCAAACTGTCAATCATAGGTGTTTGGACGAAATAGCACTAGTGGGCCGGCACAGAGTCAACCCACCTGCCTCTGTTCGTGGAATTTGGACGAAATAGCACCTGGACGAAATGGCACGACACCAGTAATTTCAATGTATTTATGAGTGTTCCATTTTCATTTTCAAAGTGTTGTTTGCAAATTGTTCTTGTGCAAGTATTAATTGTAGTTATGCTTTTTATTAACCGGCTGATGATGGATTATACCGTAATATACACTAGTGTCCAAAAGTTAAGCATAATCACTAAACGAGGCCATACCGCCTGATAGGAACATCAGACGGATTGCTGAACAAACGGAACCTGAGTCACGCGCCATATGTCACACAACTTGTCCAAAAAGCAGTGTCAGAAAGGTTCTGATAGCTAAGGTACACGTTTGACAACTAACAAAAGTTGGCAATGTCTTCCACAACAAAATATGCTGTTAATAGGGTGTATTGTTACCCCTAACGGCCACACATGCTTCGTAACGACGTGGCAAGCTCTCTATCAGATGGTCCAAGAGCTCTTGTGGCAGTCTATCCCATTCCTCCGAAAGAGCTATGCCAAGGTCTTGGAGGATCCTTGGTGGAGGCTGACGGGATGCAATTCGCCTCCCCAATACATCCCAGGCATGTACTATATGATTCAGATTCGCAGAATTCGCTGGCCAGTCCATGCGATGAATGTCTTCCCCAGCCAGAAATTCATCCACCAGAGCAGTGCGGTCGGGCATTATCGACCATTAATAGGAAGTCTGGACCAACCGCACCTCTGAAGAGTCGAAATATGTGGTCTTAGTATCCCTGAGCGTTCACAGTGTTCCTCGGACCACCCATGAAGATGTGCAGGTCCGTACGGCCATTCAACATGATGCAGCCCCACACCACCATACTAGTCCCGTTCCACGATATTCCTGTGGTTGTATCGGCTACTCCTTTCTCTCCAGATTAATGTGCGACGGGAATCGTTCAGCAAACTGAAGCGGGATTCATCTGTGAAGAGCACATGCCTCGATTCATTTATGATCCAGTTCCGACGTTGATGGCTCCACAGTCAACGGGCCCGTCTATGTGCTGGGGTGAGCGGGACGCACACCGCTGGACGTCTGGCGAACAGCCCTGCTGTTCTGAGCCTCCGGTACACAGTTTTCCGGGAAACGGCAACCCCTGAGACGGCTGCAAGCTCCGCCGACAATAATTGTCTTGCAGGTGCACTCCGATTTCGTCGGGCGGTTAAGGCCAGATATTGGTCCTGCTGTGGGGTGGTTACTCTTGGTCGACCTGGTACTGGCCTACGACTAACATCTCCTGTGTCTCGAAATCGTCTCCAAAGCCTGGAAATGACACTTTGTGGCACTTTCAAGGATCCGGCTACTTCGGTCTGTTTCTGGCCTGCTTCCAGGCGGCCGAGTATTCTACCCTGCAAAACGGGGTCCAAATGGCGTCGTTGTGCCATTATGTTGTCACATTCACCACGAGGCTACACTCCGCACACTATAACAGTCCAAACACGACTGAGGGAATATGGGGCTCAGGCACTGGCTGTGTTTACCTTGCGGTTACGCCACTGGTCAAAGCAGGGAATACTCCTTTCCTATACAGAGCGAACACGTAAGGTTATTAGGTGCATATGAAGTGCGATTTGCGGTCTATTTTCTATAGCCCTGCTTATTCGTAACTTAAGCTTAACTTTTGGACACTAGCGAATAGGTGCCTTAGGACCCAAAGACCTACAGTGTTAAGGTGGTTTATTCTTCTTATGTTTGATCTGGACACTTGGGACTACGGAGTAACAACTAGGGTATCTTGGGCCATCTTTCCTCTCCATTGGCTTGGATCTTCTGCCAATACCGCTTCATCTCCTTCCTTCTTTCCTCTAAAAAGACCTCATTTGGAGATTTCTTTTCTCCTTCTCCTCAAAAACCCTTGAATTCTGGAACTGATTGTCAAAAGTGGTTCCTGGAACATCTTACTGATTATTATTTTTCGTGTGGTCTCCTGAGAGGCCGAGTGCAGGTCTTTCTAGTCGACGCCCGTGGGCGACCTGCGCGTCGGGATGAGAGATGGAATGCATGAAGATGAATGAAATTGGGCAAGGATGTGGAAGGAAGCGGCCGTGGCCTAACAGAAGGTTCAGTCCCAGAATTTGCCTGATGTTGAAAATGGGAAACCACGGAAAACCATTTCAAGGACGGCCGACGGTGGGGCTCGAACCCACGCGTCTACCGAGTCAGCAGAGAGCTTGGCCCCATGACCTAATGCTGCGCTTTAGCCAGCGTAGCCACTGCTGTCGGTATCTTACTGATTGATACCCATTCTCTCCATTATCAGTGTGTGTATCTCCAGAAATCACCTGGGAACCATCTTTTCCCCTTCAAAATAATTATTCAAGGAGTCAGTCTTCCTGGATTCATGCGTAGAATTGTATTCGTCCCTTCTTCATCGACGTTAAAAATCCCTCAGTATGTCTTCCTTCGGAGGGGACGTAAAGCCGGTGGTCCCACGTCATAGATTTATGGCATGTCAAAGAACCTTCCACTAATTACACCTGTGTGAAGCCAAATTAAATAGGTTACGTTTAAACAACGCTTTTACGTTCGTACGTTCGTCGCCAGGAGCTGACTGCGGTGGCGTCTAGTAGCCAAGTTCTGAAGTAGTAGTCGTTGACGGTGGCGTTTGGTGGCAGAAGTAGGAACTACTTGAACAATTCAAAGTCTGCAGTCCTTACATGAATTAAAGACAGAAAACACACACTAATACAGCCATTACAATTAACACCGGTTATCAGACAGATTCTACACACACCCAAAGTACACGGGGCTACATGATCGCGTTGTAGCAGCCCCTAAACTGAGGAACCAACCAACCAACCAACTTCTTCATCGACTTCCCCCAGGGGCTCACATGTAGCGGGACGAGGGTTGGTGACCACGGGGCCCCAGCTGAGTCCGGCATTGCTTCCACTTACTTGTGCCGGGCTCCTCTCTGTCTTCTTTCCTGTCGACCTCACTTGGTCAACTCTTGTTCTCTTCCGACCCCGACGGTATTAGGCTATCCGAGGCCTAGGGAGTCTCTTCCTTTCATGCCTTAATTGGCCCTTGTCTCATCTTCTCTGATTCCCTCCTTCTGCGAGGGGTCAGCCTTCTTTTTCTTTTCATGTTATCTCCTGCCTTCTGCTCAAGGCCCTCAAGGAGGCCGGGTGTATGTAGCCCCACCACTTCTGGTGCACCCTGGATAGTGCTACACCCTCAGGAGCTCACGGCTGGTGAGTTCGGGAGTAGGCGACGCCGAGGGATTCCTGAGCTGGGTCCGTTTTCCCCTTTTGTCCCTTACCTTTGGGGCGGACCCTCTCCTCTTTCACTTTCCTATCTGCCTTTCATGGCTCTCCTTTCTTCCAAGTCCCTCAATCCACATTCTTCGAGGGTTGAGGGCATTTATTTTCCTCCCCTCCTCTATTTGCCTTATTCTCCTTTCGTTTTCCATTTCTTCTAGTATGTAGGTTAGTAGTTAGTTTTAGTTTTAAGTTTGCATTTCATTTTCATCTTCACGATCACCCAAACCATCAGGGGCCGATAACCTAGATGTTAGGCCCCTTAAAACAACAATTATCATCATCATCATCATCATCATCATCATCATCATCTTAATCGACTCTATAATTTCCACAGTTTCTTTGTATAACTCTCTGTTAGGTGTCAATCCCATCCAAATATCTCGGTCCCAGAATCTTTCTGATGATCTTTCAGCAATCCTCTGCTTGTTAAATGCAAGGTCTCCTACTTAGTGATTTCTTGTTATTATGGACATACCGTATTTAGGAAGTAAGGTTACCTTCCTCATCATCGTCAGCTTCTAAAGGCTAAAAGCCTTGTCTTTGCAGCCATTGTTTACGGTCTTCAGCATGCAACTAATTATAAAACTTACCCCTTGTTGGTCTACAATTATCCTCTTATAATTTTTAGCCTACTTTTCACATTTTGAAAAAATGAGGAAAAAGTAGACTTATGAGATCGGGCAAATGTGTGTCTGTCTGTCTGTCCTTCAGCCTGTCTGTCTGGCTGTGTGTGTGTGTGTGTGTGTGTCCCCCCTATCAACTCCTAAACGGCTGCAGCAATCAAAACAAAATTTGGTGGGAGTAAAGATCTATACCTGAATATATCACGGCCATATTTGAAAATGATGTCAGTGCTACCAACTGCTGAACAATCGCAATTGAAATTTGAGCTCAATGTTGGATATCTTGGAAGGTATGAACGAGAGCTATTTCAAAATTGGCACACGTATAGATAATAATATTGCAGTTTAATTTCCTGGATGCCATACATGGCAGTGTTGCCAAAATGATTATAAGCCTGCTGATAGGTCCAAATTTAAAATGCATATAACTTCTACACTATCAATTGGATTTCAACCAAATTTCGTATGTGGTATATGTACATAAACAGATATGACTGAGCGTATTCTTAAGAGCCTCCAGGGCTGCCAACTGTTAATAAATGCTCTCAATTTATTTTATCCAAATACCATTATATCAGAAAGTATGCAAGCCGACAGCTTTAAACTATGCACACGTATAGTACCTGGAATTCTAGATTAATTTGGAGTATCTTATATACGTCAGTGCTACCAACATGATTCTAAGCCTGCTGAGAGGTCCAACTATAAATACATGTAACTTCTATACTATCATTTGGATTTCAACCAAATTTCGTGTGTGCTATGTGTACCATAACTGATATGACTATGCCGATTCTTAAGAGTAACCAGGGCTGCCAACTGTTAATAAATTCTGTCTCTATTTTTTTACCATAATATCAATATATCAGAAAGTATGCAAGCCAATAGCTCTAAACTTTGCACACGTATAGTACCTGGCATTCTAGATCAATTTGGAGTAACTAATATAGGCCTACGCCAGTGCTGCCAACATGATTCTAAGCCTGCTGATTGGTCCAATTTTAAAATACAAGTTACTTCTATACTAACAAATTAATTTCATCCAAAATTGGTACAACACGAGATCATAATATTTCAGATTATTTCTACCAACACATGCATGACATTGTTGCCAACATAATTTTACGCGCGCTGATAAATCCAAGGTCTAACTGCATGTAACGTGCATGCTATCCATTGGACTTCAACCAAATTTTGTATTCTGTACCTTAAGGGATGCAACTAACAATAGCCTATATTCAGTCACCAGGGCTGCCAACGGTACTGTTCTATTAGGCTACATTATATAAGGTATATTTCGAACTGATTAGGAATTTCGATATTACCAACTTAATTTCGTCATTATTCTAGATAGGTCTATATAGATTGGCAAGAATCTTATATTTCAAGAAAAGTAGGCTCTTAAGTTCGTCACGGAACTTCTTGTTATCAGCTCAGGTAGTGGGGCAATATGATTGCATGAATGATACCACACAAAGACCAGGACACAAACTTCACACACTATTTATTTATTAATCATAATATGTATCCACATGTGAGCATTGCATTATCATTGCCTGGAAGAATACATCAACAATCCCTCCATCTTGCTTCAAATCCACTCATAAACAGCCCATTCCCATAGCAACCATCATGACCCCTCTCCTAGATCAAGGCACACATGCCATAGCCAAGGCCACCTGGTCATATTTGCACAGCCACCACCACAAAGAATCTCAAAGTAGGGCACATAAGATTCTCCATGGCGGCCGACCAACTAATATCCATGACTGGCAACCGATAAAAATAAAAATAACAAATACCACCAACCGCACCTAAGGGTGAACCATTGTTCGGTTACAAGCAGTTCTCTTCATGTGGGCTTACGAGTTACATTTAATTTCCTTGACAATGTTCTTGAGATACGATTGTCTTGGTCGTCCCCTTGCTTTTTTTTTCTTCCCAAAACGTTTCCTTCAAAGATTAACTGGAGGAGAGTGTCATGTCTGAGTATGTATCTCATGAATTTTGCTTTCCTTTCCTTGATGGTGTTCAACAGGCATCGATTCTCCTGAATTTGGTTCAGAACAAGCTCATTTGTCCTCTCAAGTTTGAATATTCCACAAGGGCCGAAGCAGGGCAGCCATCAGTTGAAGCGAACCTTGCCACGGTGGGCGAGTGGTTATCGTGACGGATTACTAACCCCCAAGCTTGCAGGTCCGCTCCTGGCCGCACGTTAAGTGATTTCTGAAAGGCGGCTAAAATGACGGTACGCATGTCATACGATGTTGGCATGTTAAAGAACCCATTTGAATTCAGCGGACCGTGTTCATAATGGCAAAATTAGTCTTGGGATTTTCCGCCAACACAAACTTCCTCATTTCTCTACTAGAAAGCGCTATAAAGTCAAAGAGCTTAGATATCTAACCTCCATGAATTTCATAGTGATTCAAGGAACAACGAAATTCGGCATGCAAGCTGTCCTGTGGGTGTCAAACAACAAAGTTTGCACCCGGCACCCGAGGCCATACGATTTTTTTAATTATTATTATTATTATTATAGTTGAAGCGCAGTCGTAGAGGAACTTTTGATGAATACAGACTTCACTTGTCATAATCTTACATTAATTTTCATTTGAGACTGCTTTGCCTTTCAGGGTCCAATGTAGTCTGCAAGCCTCTGTTTGCGAACAAGAATACCTCCATGATCCCTTATTAGCAGTTATCACACCTCTCCTAGGTCTACCATTGCTTCTCTTATCGGGGCAGATGACCTCACTGTTCCGCCCCTTAAAACAACAAGGATTTTGAAATCATATAATGTCGTATAATATCTCGTAAATACATTATTGCAAGTATGGGTAATTATTTCCATGGAATTTTCTCATTGGCTCTCAGACAATCACGTGATATATCATTGCGTCACTGGACACCTTAAAACACCTATTCTGGTAGTGCTGAAAGCCTATCTTGCCCCTTGCTATCAAATACACACCTATTTCTCAAGAGCGGAATTCCTACCTCCCAGCAGTTCAAACAAGACCACTTTCTGCCGCCTCTCGGTTTGTTTTTGGTTGGTTCTTAAGTTTAGGGGCTGTGACAACGCGGTCATGTAGCCCCGTGTGTGTGTTTAGAATCTGTCTGATAACCGGTGTTAGTTGTGATGACTGTATTAGTGTGTGTTATCTGTTTTTTAATTTAAGTACTGCAACTTAGAATTTTTCAAATAGTTCCTACTTTTGCCGCCAAGCGCCACCGTCAACGACTACTAGTCCAAGTTCTGAACTTAGCTACTAGACGCCACCACAGTCGGCTCTTGGCAACGAACGTAGAAACCTAAGAGCGTTGTTTACATTCTTAACCTATCCAATTTAGCTTCACACAGGTGCAATTAGTGGAAGGTTCTTTAACATGCCATAAATCTATGACATGGGACCGCCGGCTTTACTTCCCCTCCGAAGGAAGGCATGCTGAGGGATTTTTAACGCTCTTAAAAGATCCGACGGCTACGGCCGGGTTTGAACCCGCGATCTTGGGCATAGAAGTTCAGCATGCTACCGACTACGCTACCGAAGCCGCCTCGGTTTGTTTTTCTACTAGCTTTTTCCTGATTGGTCCGGTGATCCACAGAGAGCTCGTCCCTCGCTTCACAAAATCGAGGAACCGGTACCTTCTGTTACCCTTGTGATACCATCAATTCTACCGTATACCGAAGATGACTTTGATTCACCACCAATGATGACGCTGAAGAACCAGAGGATATTCAGGCTCACAAAGAGAGATAGTGCAGTATTGTCTTATTCTGCCCACATCACGCTGTATCTCATCAATAACGATTCCTGCGCATGACAGGTAAATAGTCTACTATAAATCAGTCCGATGAGGTGGTTACGTGCCGGGTGCGACCGTGCCAGGTGCGACTCACCAAAAATCGTGCCAGTAGCGACCCTGCTATAGTGCGCGACAAACAATTGGAAGCCTGAAGGTCAAGCGGCCCTCCGCTCCGCTCTCCTCCCCTCGCCTGGCGGTCTTGCCATGCTATTGCACGATGCCTTCTGTGGAGTGCTGGATGCGAGAACGTACATGACAACACCGCACCGACTACCCGTGACCTTCAGGCTTCCAATGGTTTGTCCCGCACTATAGTAGCATACAGTGCCGCATGCGACCCATTGTTCGAGAGAAGAATTTTTACGGTGCGCCGTTTTAACTTAATTTACTCCTACTGTCCACCAAAATATTATGTTGTACAGTACACTCGAGTTTGAAAGTTGTTTGTGAAGTAAGCAATTGACCAACATAAAATCCAATAACATCATCATTTTTGTCGTTATATTTTATGTTAAGTCATGTAAGTTTGGAATTTTTAATTTATATTTTAATATTTTTTATCGTAGTTGGAACACAAAACGTACGCGTTTTCAAGCGTGTTTCAACCATGCGTCACTTTTAAGAATTAGTTTCTCAAACACGCGTCGTCAGATCGAATCCAAGTTTTAACACAATGTAGATTGGACTATTTTATAACTGATTTATTAATTTCAAAATGTTGTGTGTCCAAGGAACGAGGTTGCTATCACTTTTGTAAGGTAACTTTTTCTCGGCTTGGGGTGGTTGGAAAATTGCGTTCTTGGTCGCGTTGTAATCCTTATATATCAAAAGGCTATGCTGTAGGACTGTGAAATACGTACATGAATGTACTTATTTTATACCGGTTCGTATTTGTACGGGATTACACGACATCGTTCATCAGCTTGCCGATACGGGGAAAGCTGTACAGCGTTGCCGCGATGGAGTACCGGTAACCCCACGCGGCATGCCACGCCTCACTCGGAATTACATGGGCACTTTCCTTGGCTATTTAAAATTAACTTGTCATTAACTTCATTAATTCAAGCAAATGGTATTAAGAAGACGTGAAAAACATTTTCAATCAGCTTTTCTAATGAGGGTTTTGAACCTCCAATAGCAACTCTTTTTTTCCCGTCATTTTTAGATTGTTGTTAAGTTTTTTAATGTTCTTTTATTTTTTGCGTTTATCTATTGAACCCTTTATCCTCTGATGGATAAATGATTCGATGTTTTATTTCTTCAATTAATTAATATTTCCACCAGAGTCATAAAATAGCCAGACGAAGATGAGGAAATTTCAAGCATTTGTTGGAGACAGTTGGGACATACCTGCAGCAGTTTGACAAAAGGCTAGATACTTAAGGATTGTGAAAAGAAATAGCATAGCAATGATTCAGAAGGACAGGTGGTGGCCACCTCAAAAATAAAAGGGACGCGTGGTGAGACATGCTTATGGCATGTGCATTGTACTATTCGCGCCTAGAAAAAATATAATGCAGTAACGTGAGTGGTTGATGGTACCACTGGACACTCCTACGAGGCCGATGTCTGATAAAACCGCGAAGTTAACAGAAAATGTGGAACCAATGAGAGATGAATGCTTACGAGCGCGCCAAGTCTAGCTTGGGCACGCGATATCTAGCATTAACGCGGGAGATCGGCTAGACAACATCTCTACGATCGATTCTTGAATTAATGGGCATATTCTTGACCTGCGCAATTTTACGAGTTCAGTGATATTTGTTTCATTCCTGTACCACTATTATTTTGAGAAATTTTTATATAATCCCCCCCCCCCCCCCCCCATCGATACCTAGGGCCAGTTCATTTATAAGTGGCGTGAATAGCCAAGAAGACCTGGTTGATTACATTGTGTGTGTCGGAAGACACAGGTTATTACTACTACTGATTATATTTTGTGCGTCCGAGGACGTAAGGTTGATTATATTGTGTGTGTCGGAGGACACAGGTTACTAAGACTGATTATATATTGTGCGTCCGAGAGACTTCTAATGATTAGTTTTGCGCGTCTAAGGACGTAGGCACTTGTACTTTGCGTGTCATGAGGGCACAGATTTTTATTAATACTAAAGTGTGTTAAAATCAGTGTGATAGATGGTCACTGTACTATTTTTGTAGGGACAGTATCTTCGACAATTCGCCAACAGACCGTTTCTGGGGAACTAAGTACCTAGAACGGCGAATTTAGTAGTCAGATATCGAGTGTATAATAATCTATAACTTTTTTTACATCAGCACGAGAGATGACATCACTGACCATGGAAGAAGTTTGGAACCGACAACACTCCGTCGAGATGTTTGAGACGAGATAAACAGCATTAAGTTGGGAAATGGCTGCAGATGTCCGTTGACGGTGATTGGCTGAGGATGAGTACTGAATAATATTCTTATTATCTGATAAATTAACTTATGGTATATGGGACAAATAGTTTTTGTAAATATCTTGCTTGTGTTGATTAACGTAGTGTATTTAGTTTTGGTCTGACACACCTTTTGCATGGAAACAGCTCGCACAATTTTGTTTAGTGATAGTTTCTTGTTTGTTTTCTTTTAACTAACGTGACTATGTGGACGACCGTGTTCGCATATGTTTACGTAATGCATTTAAGAAACGTCTCTCGGAGATATGTTGTGTTTCAGAAGTAGGACTGAATTAGTATAATCATGCAGTAGATTGGAGGGTAAATTAATCTTTGTATTGTTTATTATTGATCAGATTCAGTGAGTTTATTGCCGTTGGAGCAATGTAATTTGTGGCGAGGAGCAGTCAGCTCTCTCGTAGGTTTTAATATTTTTTTAATTGTTTGTGAGAATCTTATTCAACCGACCTGTGTGAAAAGTGTTATGTCATTTCCAGCAGTGTGTGTGTGTGTGTTTTTATTGGTCATTACAAGCGGGAATTTCAGCGTAGACTGATTTCTGTCAGCTTGATGCCAAGCCCATATCGTTACCTTGCGAGGACATATGTGGCTATTTCGATTAATGTCTTACCATATGTTTATGTGGTTGAGATTTGTTGCTGTTGATTCTACGAGATAACGGGACAGTTGGTCTGGTTATTTTTACACACTGGGCTGGACGATGACAGGTGTTGTGGTAGGGGGTAGCTGGTTTCACAAGGCGGGCTGAAAGGATTGCAGCAAGGTCATTAGGGAGTGCTTTGGCTCCGTAAAGTTACTTGAAATACAGAATAAGAACTGATCAATGGTAAAAATTGTTTAAATAAATGGGAGTTGCCTACGAATCACTATAATCTCCGAAGCGTTAGCTTAACGTGCATGTTTGTTCATATAAGGTAATCTCAGCCGTTGAGGCTTTTGTTGTTGTTGGTTTAAGTCCATGTTTATGTTTCATATTTGTGACCCGTGTAGTCACGTGCGATGCTGTCTTTCCTTGTTTGTGTATTGAGCAATTGGCCGGGTTGGCAGCTCATTTTGTCAGATGCGTCACCGCATTAAAGAAGGGTCTCGAGGGAGATTCCTGTAATTAGTAGATTTTAGATTGTGTGTCAGCATTAATTTTTTAAGGGTTTTATTAGTGTTGTGTCCCATATCCGTAAACGTTGATTTACGAGATGACTGATCGTAAGCATCGTGGCAGTTACCCGATGTAAACGAACAGTCATCCAAAGTACTCATTCCTCGTAGTTAGTCATTACGCGTACATGAAATCCCAATGCAAGTTAGTGGAACTTGAATCCACATTTTTATAAGGGGCAGATCCGTCTGACTCCTCAACATTGATAGATGTTTTTGTCATGGGAAATTTCAGGGAGGAATGTATTATTGTTGTTGTTTATATTCATTTCATTTTGCACAAATAGTCATTAAATTATGTTATTATTTTACGTCTTGTTACTTCTTTCTTAATTATAGTTTTAATCCTATGACCCTTGCCTCAGTAGAGCATGTTGTTTGGCGAACGTAAACATCACACTATGAACTGAGCGCGACCCCTTGATTAAGATTTCTTACATATAAACACTGCAATACTAAAGGGTTCATAGGAGGTAAACTGGCGCGGCCAAGCGTGGGGCGGTTCACTGTGGTGTAACGGCAAAGAAATTGCACATGTCAATGTAAGTGTAGGTGGGATTACAGACTGACGCAACAATGAAGGTGTATTTTTGTTGCCGGTTCGCTGCTGGAACACATTTAGTTGGCGTATTTGAGTAAAACTGACATGCCGCAAGTGCAGGCAGATATGACAGTATTTTAATCACCGGAAAGTGATATTTTATTAAAAGTAATTGAGGCGAAGAGGATGCCGCCAACTGTGTGAAAGATAAATTAAAATCAGGAGTTTGCAATGTAAAATACGGTTCACGTTTTTGTCTATTGAATTAAAGTAAAAGGTAATATACGTGATATCGGGCGCCCAATGATTAAAGTTAAAACTAGATTTGTTTAGAAAGTCAAACTCATGAAAATCTTAGGAGGCTGGTAGCCTTAAATGACAATTAATACTTTGTTAATTAGTCAGTGTTAATATCAGATCAGGATAACAATTTAATGACTGAATATGTGTTGGGTTTAAATTAAATTGAGTAAAATTAGAACCACTCAGAGATGCAATCGACTAGTGGGATTAAATGTAAATTATAAACGAACTGAGTAGGGTAAAGAAATTAAATGTGCATGGGGATTTTATGTATGTGTCAGGGGGCATTGCTTTATGCCATTTCCCTAATGTCTCATATAAAGTGTATAACATGGCAACAGTAGAACAGATTCAAGAAATCATTGAGAGTGCTGCTAGGAGAACACAGGAATTGTTGGACACTAAATTGGCTGAACAGAGTGAATCATTAAATACTAAACTATCAGAACAGAGCGAATCATTAAACGCTAAATTATCTGAACAAATAAACACTAAACTATCCGAACAAAGTGAATCATTAAACAATACTATGTTAGAACAAAGTGAATCATTCAACACTAAACTATCTGAACAAAGTGAATCACTAAACACAAAACTATCCAAACAAAGTGAATCATTGCGGACACAATTAAATAACAGTAGGATTGAACAAAATGAATATCAGGCGGAACAAGCTAGATTACTAAAAAATGAAATCAATGACACTATAAATTCGCAGTTAGAGGCGCAGAATGTTAAAAACACGAACCAATTAGCTTTGTTAACCGCAGAGATGAAGGATCACACTAATCAACAGATGGTATTGCTGGCCCTAGATGTTAGTAAAAATAATGAAAAACAATTAGATCAGATTAAGAAAATGGAAAGTATTTTTGATCAAAACCTTAGCATTCTGGATGAAACGGGGTTAGCTAAATTAGAGCAAATTGAACTAGCATGCACTATGAATACAAGCGAGGTCAAGATAGCTCAGGATAAGTTAGAAGGACGATTTAAGGAAATGGAAAAAAGAGGCAAGGTCATTCAGCAACAATTATCAGCGGTATATGAAAATATATCCGGCATAATTAAAGATATGGATCGTCTCGAAATAAAATCAGCGGAGCAATGGAAAAGCCTAGAAGCGTATCAGGATCAATTAAAGAATACCATCGACGAAAATAGCGCGAGATTGGAAGAAATGAAAAGCCAGATAGAAAGCAATCAGGATGACACTAAAAGCCAGATTGAGGAGAAAGTAAGCACGATTAAGGAGCAAATAAGAAAAGATTGGCGAAAAATGAATATCGATTCTAAAGAGGAAAGATCAACCATCCTTAAGACAGTAGGCGAAAATCATACTCGTATTCAAGCATTGGAACAAGAAATTAAGAATAAACTTAAAGAACAAACAGACAGGATCATTAAAGCTGAACTCAGGTCAATAGAACAATCCTCGATATTTAAAACGGGAACCATGAAAGACAAGCAGGACGACTCAAATAGCCCGGACGGGACGAGCACAGCAGGGAGTCCGACACAGACGGAGAGCCCATTATTGACAAACACGGAGGGGTTTCGCAAGAATATTGAAAGGAGTTCCACGCCACAGGACGGTCATCAGCCCACACAACTTATCCAAGTAATTCGCTCGAACGATTATAAACCGCAGAAATACACGGAGAATTCAGGGGTGACACCTAAAGCCTTTATTAAAGAAATTGAAGATCATTACAATGACACTGGGGTACCTGAAGGACGTAGATTAAGGATGATGGAGAGATTTTTATCAGGAAATGTCCTTACATGGATTTTAAGCTTCATATATACCTTTGGAACTATGACGGATTTTAAAATCGCGTTTCTGCGCAAGTACTGGTCGCCGGCATTACAACAGAGTCTAAGAATGGAGCTTTACTCTAGGAAATATCAAACTACCCAGCAAACGAAATACTCAGATTTCTTTAACATGCAAATGCTAAAATTTCGCGACCTTGATTACCCTTTAAATGAAGCGGATCTGGTGATGACTATAGCGCGGCAATTACCAGTCAACGTGCAACAAGTACTAGTCGCAGCGAACGTTAGTACGGCTTTACATGCAGAGCAGATATTACGCCAGATAGATGAGACTACATCTCATAATCATTATAGAGGAGGAAGACAACTGGAGTTAGTAAATACGACAGAGGTCATAAAACCAAAACAGGCGAACACCAAAACGCAGGGTACAAATACAAGCGCATCCATACCTAGGCGAAACCCACAAGAGGTAGAAAACAGACCGTACCAGCGTAACGAAAATAATTACAATAGGTCATATCAAGGCAACAATAGATATCAACAGAGAGGATATCAACAATGGCGTGAAAATCGAAGAAATGAGAGGCCTTATGGAAGATACAGTAATTACAATGGGAATCAAAGATGGAAAGGAAGGAGAGATCAAAATCAAGAAGAGGCACGTAATTATCGAAATGACTGGGACGATAGGCACGCTCAATCGCAAAATTACCTAGAGGAATTACACGCTAGTCAAGGTGGAGAGCACGGGCGATGGGAGAAAGCCATTGGGAACATGAAGAATCCAGACACACATACTGAGGAAGCTGGAAGTCTGCTGAGACAAGAGGAATGTCAAGGGCGTGGGCGACAAAATGATGATGGGAGTCGCAACGGAGCTAAAAAATGCTAAATTTGGATAAAGGAGATAGTCTACAAACGCAACAGTCGGAAGTTGAAGATGGATGGATAGTAGCGAACATACAAGAATGGATTGCTTTGCCAGAAGATTGCCTGGAGGAGACGGTGAAACCACGGAACGATGAAATTAGGCAGTTACCCATTATTTACGCGAGGATTGGTGGAATTAATATAAGATGTTTATTGGATACGGGGTCACAGATCAGTCTGGTATCGGAGGCCTTGGTTCGAGAGTTGGGACGGAGTGAGAATATTCCTGTGATTCCCGTACCACAACTCAAAGTGAGGGGTGTTATTCCTGAACGCACCGTCACTTGTAAACGTCAGGCATACTTAGAGCTGAACATATTGGAACACACTTTTGGGCAAACATTCATTATCATGGCAAAGATGAATTTTAATATAATTCTTGGTGCAAATTTCATTTGTGACTATCAAGCAGTGATAGATTTGCACAAGAATACAGTCAGTTTTAGAGAGTATGATCAGCTGAAAAACGTGGGATTGCATATGGATGAAAGCACTACCGGAAGAGATGTAAATTCTTGGGCATTGGAAGCAATATCAGAAGAGACGGAAGAGGAGATACGAAAGGCAGAAGATAACATCATTGAAAGAGCTGTTGTGGAACTAGATGAGGAGAGTGAATCCCAGGAGATATGGTCTTTATTAACAGAAGGAGATGAAAGTGATGCACAATTTGAAGAGTTACTACAGGAGCGGCTCAATGACATTCAACTTGGGGGTGAACATAGAAAACAATTGGAAGAAATTTTAAGGAAGCACAAAGCAGTATTTGATACAGTACCTGGGAAAATATTAAATTTCAAATATTCAATGCAAGTCGAGGATTGGTCATCTTTCAAAAGTAGGTTGTACCCAATTCCGGAAAAATATCGTGGTCAAGTCAAGGTCATTATAGACGAGATGTTACAAGCTGGAGTAATAAGGAAGACACCTACACCTTATCTAAATGCGATTTTGGCAGTCACAAAACCAAATGGATCTATTAGACTGTTTAGATGCCAGAAATCTCAACATGAGACTCATTTTTCCTGAGTATGACAGAGCACCAATTATTAGAGACGTACTAAAAGGCTTTAAGAACAAGAGCATCTATTCATCAGTGGATTTGACGTCCAGTTTCCACCATATTGAATTGGATGAGAAGTCACAGCTTCTAACTGGCTTCTTATTCGATAACCAAACGTTTTGTTTCGTCTGAATGCCCTTCGGAGTCAAGACAGCGGGCTGTGCTTTAATCCGAGCCCTGGATCGGAATCTAACCGAGGAAGTTAAGGAGATGACGGTGCGCTACATTGATGACATTCTGCTGGCATCCGACAACATTGAAATTCACATGGAAAATTTAGATAAAGTATTAGGCAACCTTAATGCATCAAATTTCAAAGTAAACCTGAAGAAATCGCATTTCTTCAAGAGCGAGATCTTATATTTGGGTCACATCATTGACAAGGAGGGAGTGAAGCCAAACCCAGCTAAGATCGAAGCGATAAAGAATTTTCCTACACCAACGAGAGTCAAGCACATTTGGGCTTTCTTAGGCGTAACAGAATTCTTTAAAGAAAACTGTCCAGGTTACACGGAGACTGTAGCTCTAATGCAGGAAATGCTAAAAAAGAATAATAAATGGTTATGGAATGCGGAATGTGAGAAGGCGTTCCAAGCAACAAAACAGCTACTGGAAAACTGCATTAAGTTAGGATATCCAGATTTCAAGCACAAATTTATAATCCAAGCGGATGCTTCACTAATTGGTATAGGTGCCATGCTCTACCAAGAAGATCCAGCTAACCTGCAACATAAAACATATTTGGCATTTGTCAGCCGAAAATTGCGTAAGCACGAGCGCAATTATACTGTAACGGAACTAGAGCGGTTGGCCATTCTTCATGCGCTCCAACAATGGAAACGAATAATTTATGGTTACCCCATTGTTGTCAGGACTGATCACAAGGCACTAACATTCTTGTTTAAGACGTCGATGGCAAGCGAACGTGTGACACGTTGGTCTATATATATTCAGCAGTTTAGCATTGAGATTGAACATTGTCCAGGGAAGATGAACGTGATTCCGGATGCACTCAGCAGGAACCCAGAGCCTGATGTTGAAGAAACAGCGATGGTACAACACTTGGAGTTAACACCGAAGGACCGGGAATTCTTGGAGGAATTACGTGAGATACAGCGAGAACAGGAAGCGGAACCATGGATGATGCTATTAATTGAATACTTCAGAAAGCAGCTACCTACAGGAACACCGGCATTTCGAGAAGCGAAAGCAAAAGAAGGAAGATATGTTTATGTTAACAATTTGCTGCACAAATGGGTAGATAATGACCACACCAAGTTACGCTTATTAGTACCTGCATCTTTACAGCGAGGACTGACATGGCATACTCACGAAAGTTACGGACACATCGGCGTAGACAAGTGCGAAGCGACAATAGGAGAGACATTTACATGGCCACGTATGAGAACAACTATATGTGACGTCATTACGACTTGTGATCCTTGTCAGAGGACAAAGCCCAATAACTATTTAATGAGGCAGTATCCTAGACCATTGCTACCTCAGAAACCCTGCGAGCTACTGGCCCTGGACTGTTTCGGCCCAATCCCAAAAGGAAGACGCGGTTGCCGTCACTTGCTAGTGTGCATTGATGTGTTTTCTAAGTTTGTCGTACTATGCCCCATTCAGAAAACTACATCGAAGCAAGTACTCAGTCGTATTCGAAATAGAGTTATTCCAATCCTTGGAAAACCAGAATTTATATTGTCAGATCATGGCAGCTATTTTACAAGCGCCGAATTCAAGAAAGGTATAGAGGACATGGGTATAAAACACGTTTTAAGCAGTATACGACATGCCCAAGCTAATCCAAGTGAGAGAGCAATAAAATGTGTAACATGATACTTGAGAATCTTCATTCCCAAAGAACATCAAAAGTGGGTGGATAAAATTAAGGATGTAGAGACATGCATGAATTCTACCAGGCACGAGTCAACAGGACAGATCCCTATAGTCCTAAACAAAAACGAGTATCCAGTGAGAACGTGGAAAAGCATCATTAACTGCCCACAAGATCCCATGATAGCACCTGACCTGCGAATTGAGAGAACGAGAGCCTACATGAGAAAATAAGCAGATCGCAGATTACGGCGATTGAGAAATAAGAGATTTCACCGTGATCTAGAAATCAACCAGCTCGTTTTGGTGAAACGACCCGCTACATCTGATCCAGAGAAGAAAATCTTCAGCAAATTCTGTGAAAAGTTCATAGGACCCTATTCTATTGTAAGAAACCTAGGAAATAATGCATACAGAGTGAAAGAGTTAAGCACAGGAACAATGTCGGTCTACAATGAGCCAACTTAAAAACTTATCGAAGAAGCGAACCATGGGAGCGCCGAAATAATGATGCAGTTTAAATATATGGACGTCCTATATCAACCAAGTGTACGGGGGGCAGTTGAGTACGGCACGTGAAGTAGGAAGTGGAGTTGGTGTTGACAATCATTAACGAGACAGGCAGAGTGTTGCCTCAGGCATTAGCGCATCACGCAAGCAGACTGAGAGGGGAGGTCCAAGCAGGAAATAAAACGAGTAAATGCCATTCAAGACAGGAGCGGCTAGACCAAGTAATAGAAAGGGGTGATTCTGAAATAAAACAAATTGGCCTACGGAAGTCTTTTAAAAATTGTCGACTTTATCCTAAGTTCGAAATTTTGTGAGTGGAGGAGTTGTGAACCCTTTATCCTCTGATGGATAAATGATTCGATGTTTTATTTCTTCAATTAATTAATATTTCCACCAGCGTCATAAAATAGCCAGACGAAGATGAGGAAATTTCAAGCATTTGTTGGAGACAGTTGGGACATACCTGCAGCAGTTTGACAAAAGGCTAGATACTTAAGGATTGTGAAAAGAAATAGCATAGCAATGATTCAGAAGGACAGGTGGTGGCCACCTCAAAAATAAAAGGGACGCGTGGTGAGACATGCGTATGGCATGTGCATTGTACTATTCGCGCTTAGAAAAAATATAATGCAGTAACGTGAGTGGTTGATGGTACCACTGGACACTCCTACGAGGCCGATGTCTGATAAAACCGCGAAGTTAACAGAAAATGTGGAACCAATGAGAGATGAATGCTTACGAGCGCGCCAAGTTTAGCTTGGGCACGCGATATCTAGCATTAACGCGGGAGATCGGCTAGACAACATCTCTACGATCGATTCTTGAATTAATGGGCATATTCTTGACCTGCGCAATTTTACGAGTTCAGTGATATTTGTTTCATTCCTGTACCACTATTATTTTGAGAAATTTTTATATAATTTACCCCCCCCCCCCCCATTGATACCTAGGGCCAGTTCATTTATAAGTGGCGTGAAGAGCCAAGAAGACCTGGTTGATTACATTGTGTGTGTCGGAAGACACAGGTTATTACTACTACTGATTATATTTTGTGCGTCCGAGGACGTAAGGTTGATTATATTGTGTGTGTCGGAGGACACAGGTTACTAAGACTGATTATATTTTGTGCGTCCGAGAGACTTCTAATGATTACTTTTGCGCGTCTAAGGACGTAGGCACTTGTACTTTGCGTGTCATGAGGACACAGATTTTTATTAATACTAAAGTGTGTTAAAATCAGTGTGATAGATGGTCACTGTACTATTTTTGTACGGACAGTATCTTCGACAATTCGCCAACAGACCGTTTCTGGGGAACTAAGTACCTAGAACGGCGAATTTAGTAGTCAGATATCGAGTGTATAATAATCTATAACTTTTTTTTACATCAGCACGAGAGATGACATCACTAACCATGGAAGAAGTTTGGAACCGACAACACTCCGTCGAAATGTTTGAGACGAGCTAAACAGCATTAAGTTGGGAAATGGCTGCAGATGTCCGTTGACGGTGATTGGCTGAGGATGAGTACTGAATAATATTCTTATTATCTGATAAATTAACTTATGGTATATGGGACAAATAGTTTTTGTAAATATCTTGCTTGTGTTGATTAACGTAGTGTATTTAGTTTTGGTCTGACACACCTTTTGCATGGAAACAGCTCGCACAATTTTGTTTAGTGATAGTTTCTTGTTTGTTTTCTTTTAACTAACGTGACTATGTGGACGACCGTGTTCGCATATGTTTACGTAATGCATTTAAGAAACGTCTCTCGGAGATATGTTGTGTTTCAGAAGTAGGACTGAATTAGTATAATCATGCAGTAGATTGGAGGGTAAATTAATCTTTGTAATGTTTATTATTGATCAGATTCAGTGAGTTTATTGCCGTTGGAGCAATGTAATTTGTGGCGAGGAGCAGTCAGCTCTCTCGTAGGTTTTAATATTTTTTTAATTGTTTGTGAGAATCTTATTCAACCGACCTGTGTGAAAAGTGTTATGTCATTCCCAGCAGTGTGTGTGTGTGTGATTTTATTGGTCATTACAAGCGGGAATTTCAGCGTAGACTGATTTCTGTCAGCTTGATGCCAAGCCCATATCGTTACCTTGCGAGGACATATGTGGCTATTTCGATTAATGTCTTACCATATGTTTATGTGGTTGAGATTTGTTGCCGTTGATTCTACGAGATAACGGGACAGTTGGTCTGGTTATTTTTACACACTGGGCTGGACGATGACAGGTGTTGTGGTAGGGGGTAGCTGGTTTCACAAGGCGGGCTGAAAGGATTGCAGCAAGGTCATTAGGGAGTGCTTTGGCTCCGTAAAGTTACTTGAAATACAGAATAAGAACTGATCAATGGTAAAAATTGTTTAAATAAATGGGAGTTGCCTACGAATCACTATAATCTCCGAAGCGTTAGCTTAACGTGCATGTTTGTTCATATAAGGTAATCTCAGCCGTTGAGGCTTTTGTTGTTGTTGGTTTAAGTCCATGTTTATGTTTCATATTTGTGACCCGTGTAGTCACGTGCGATGCTGTCTTTCCTTGTTTGTGTATTGAGCAATTGGCCGGGTTGGCAGCTCATTTTGTCAGATGCGTCACCGCATTAAAGAAGGGTCTCGAGGGAGATTCCTGTAATTAGTAGATTTTAGATTGTGTGTCAGCATTAATTTTTTAAGGGTTTTATTAGTGTTGTGTCCCATATCCGTAAACGTTGATTTACGAGATGACTGATCGTAAGCATCGTGGCTGTTACCCGATGTAAACGAACAGTCATCCAAAGTACTCATTCCTCGTAGTTAGTCTTTACGCGTACATGAAATCCCAATGCAAGTTAGTGGAACTTGAATCCACATTTTTATAAGGGGGAGATCCGTCTGACTCCTCAACATTGATAGATGTTTTTGTCATGGGAAAATTCAGGGAGGAATGTATTATTGTTGTTGTTTATATTCATTTCATTTTGCACAAATAGTCATTAAATTATGTTATTATTTTACGTCTTGTTACTTCTTTTCTTAATTATAGTTTTAATCCTATGACCCTTGCCTCAGTAGAGCATGTTGTTTGGCGAACGTAAACATCACACTATGAACTGAGCGCGACCCCTTGATTAAGATTTCTTACATATAAACACTGCAATACTAAAGGGTTCACTATTTCCAATATATACATTAGTTTAAGTAACCGACAGCGGTAGCTACACTCGCTAACGCTCAGCGCTAGGCCATGGGGCCAAGCTGTCTGCGGACTCGGTAGACGTTGGTTCGAGCCCCATCGTCGGCTGATCTTGAAATGGTTTTCCGTGGTTTCCCATTATCAACTCCAGATAAATGCTGTGATAGGCCACGGTCACTTCCTTCCACATCCTTGCCCAGTTTAATTCATTTCATCCCTCAGTAACCCCTCTCATGAGGTTGGCGATGACATGGGCATCTGTCCATAAAAACCACCCACCACATCGCATCTCATCCCCGACCCCATTGAAAACGGGAATAACAAGGGGTAGACTTACACAAATTGGTTTAAGTCACTAACAATTCATCATCAATGTTTAATGAATCAGAAGTTTCATGACTGTTTACAACTTGCACTTCAATATCTTTCGGAAGGCGACCTTCCTCCCAATGATTTGTAGCCTATTTTCATTTATGAACAAATAGGCTTATGAGATCACCTTCTACCTGACGGGGTATTCCCGCTGCCCGCAGAAAGATATGTTAGAAATTCCCAGATTCCACCGATACATCAGTGCTTGGGTCGCTAGTGGCACGATGACAAATTGGTAGGTCGCAACCGGCACGGTTGCATCCGGCACGACACCGATGAGGTGTACCTCAGGGCTCAGTACTGAGGCCTTTTCTTTTGCCGTAGACTTCTTTGTTTTTCTTTTAGAGGGGAATTTATAACACACCATTAAAATAATTAATCGATGTCAACTAAAGCAAGAACATCTGTGTAGTAATTCTCTACATACATACGGTACCTGCAGTTGATAAAAGTCACAAGGATCCAGGATTACCTTTCCAGAAGAAACCTATAAACAGATTTAAGAACTTGCCGTAAGTTGAGAGAGTCAAAAATTGTTTTCTACAGTATCTACACTAAGTTTAGTTACTGGTGTTAGAAGTTCTGACTAGTGGAGGACTAGACTAAGCCACTGAGCACGCTAACAGTCCATATTGTATCCAAGAGGAAATATTACTGTTAATTAAATGTAATATTGTCTCTGCTGCTATTTCCAGAGAACTCTTGGATACAAGATGGTTGGTTATTTCCTCAGTTTAGGGGCTGCGACAACGCGGTCATGTAGCCCCGTGTACTTTGGGTGTGTGTAGAAACAGTCTGATAACCGGTGCTAATTGTGATGACTGTATTAGTGTGTGTTATCTGTTTTTAAGGACTGCAGACATTGAATTTTCAAGTAGTTCCTACTTTTGCCGCCAAACGCCACCGTCAACGACTACTAGTTGGATACAAGATGCCCACTTGTCCTGCTTGTATAATAGAGTGCTCTAGTTGCTATGGTTACCAGTAAGATTGTCTCTGCTGCTATGTCCAGAAACCTCTTGGATACGAGATGTAAAAAAGGAAGCTTGTAGTTTAACGTGACCGTTAATCTCGAGATCATGAGCCACGGGACCTCCTTTTTACGTGGAATCCGAACCACAGGACATGGCATTTCACTTCAAAAATCTCACATGCAATGACCGGGAACCGATCCCGGACCGCCTTGGTGAGAGGCATACAGCTAGACCGCTGAGATACGAGATGTAAAGTGCTTCTCCTTGTGAAATAAAGTGGGCTATCCCAGAGTCTGCAGCAGTTTTCACCAAAGAGCATGCCTAGTGGAATTACTAGACACCTAATATTTTCACAAGTTTTGTAATGGTGAGCTGAAAACTAGTTTAATGTTGTCCGGGAGCTAGAGGAACAAATACACCTGGAGATTTTACGTTAATATCTCGAAAACTAACCGCAGAAAATATCCCTAAACAAGGAGTGTGACTAGATTAAGACAAATTGCCGTGAATGTTTCTGTTGTTAAATACCATTGCTCAGTTCTCATGGAACATATAGCTAAAACTGTTGTAATAATCACTGTACTATTATAGATGAAAACAAGGATGAAGTGAATAAATGGCAGTATTACTGTGCCCACGTTATATCTCTGCCGGTGAGCTATGTCTCTACTTCCAGGAAAGATATACTGACTGTACTAGCCTCAACAAGGACATTTCTCAAATTGGCACACAAACAATTGTGTGGCAAACACTAATGGGTGTGCCGAGTGCATTTCAACTCCCGAGCCCCATATTGTGAGCTAATGTCTTATGAATAGGAGTAGAAGAGTTGACAGCTCGAATTCTCAGAAATATAACGGTCCTCACAGGCAGAGATATAATGCGAGGACAGTACCAACACACAACACTCCACACTTAATGGATTCAGTTATTCTTGGCATAACCAACATCAATGCCCTCTGTGCGTATAAAAGGAAAACTAGTCCTGGACTTATTTCTCTTTGAAGACCAATGGAATCTTGAATCGACTACAGATGTCAGGACAAGTGAAGCTCTGTGTATCGTTTACCTCTCGCGCGCGTGCGGATGTGGTGATAGTGACAGGTCCACCATCACATTCGGCTTGACTCGTTGTGCCGCTCTATTGCGCTGATGTCAAGATATCCACAGTGACAACTTCAATATATCGCACTTCACATAACAGTATAAATCCATCTGCACTCCTAACAGAATCTCCCTTCTCTGGACCAGTCCAGACCACACAATAATAATAATAATAATAATAATAATAATAATATTAAGGAAGAGGCAGAAGAAAAAATACAATGTGAAATACTCGTAGAAGAAGAAGTCGGGAAGGAGAAGAAGAAAAGAAGGTAGGAAAGAAGGAAGCAAGGTAGGAAGCAAGGAAGGAAGGTAGCAAGGTAGGAAGGAAGCAAGGTAGCAAGGAAGGAAGAAGGTAGGAAGGAAGGAAGGAAGTGAGGTAGGAAGGAAGGAAGCAAGGTAGCAAGGTAGGAAGGAAGGTAGCAAGGAAGCAAGGTAGCAAGGTAGGAAGGAAGGAAGCAAGGTAGCAAGGTAGTGTACCGTTTTCTTTTATTTGGTCTGATTTACGGTACATTTTCCTATGCAAACCGCTGCCGCAAACGTCAGGTTTTGACCTAGTTTGGAGAGCGCAAATAGCCATGTGATCATTCGGCTCAGCTGATGTCTCATCAACAACCTTCGGAAGAGTGTTTCGCTTGTAGGCCGCGAGGATGCGCAGGAGTCCTTGAGCCTGCAGTAGTGGGGAGATTGACATTTACATTTGAATATTATTTGGAAATAAGGCACAGTTATGATGTCAAGTGTATATTGGAGTTCGATATTACAGCAGAGAGAGACAGAGCGGTCTTGCTTTAATGATAATAGCATTTGTAATATCAAGAATATAGATTTAATATATCGACCTGTCTCAGAGAGATCGTCTCGTCATGCGCACTAGCGACAGCGTGCCAGTTGTCTCCTGCAGGCTGACGCAGGTGTGCGACAAGCAGAGCATGTTTAAAAGCAGACGAATACACGCCTAAGCAAGGACTCGTATCGCAATGTTGTTTCGGCTGGAAGAAGTGTCAAGTTATTTTGAGTTCACGGCGGTGCCAGTTCGCGGTTATACATCGTGTTGCGACGTATTAAGGCCAATATACTTAAATTTCAGTGTCGAATGAGAACTTCAATCGTCAGAGTGCCTGGCATTGTATGCGGGCAATATTCAGTTAAAGGAATCAGTCTCTTTCCACGTGACAAATGCATGTATAGATGAGGAGCGAAGTGCAGTGATACATTAAGAGGCTTGTTTCTGAAGTCCATGCACACTGAGAAGGCGTGCTGTCTTTTCTCACGCCAAGACTATTGGAACTAAATGTCAAGTACATTCTGAGTGGAGTTTGTTTAACAATGTATAGTGCTTGGAAATCCGAGGTAGTGGGAGAGATGTCTAGGATGTATATAAGCATATTAGCCATGTGCGGCTAGGCATTTTAGTGTGGACATCGCTCTCCAAGCAAATGCAGTGGACGTCACGAGTGACTTACAATGCTGTTTGCGAAGTGGAACATAGCATACTCGCGACGCGGGCTATTGGCTTGTGCAACATGAACTTTTGGTAACATGCAGCTGAAAATAACTCAGGCTACCGTCATGTGTCCACCTGCTTATTGCGATGTTGCATTCGCGCGCATGATGTATTTTCGAGCCGGGCTGGAACTATTCGAAATTCGGGCTAGGACAATTTCCGGGACGAGAAAGCAGTTCGTTTACTATCAGTGGACTTGGGACATTGGAGTAAGAAATTCCCAGTGCGTCTATTGGAAATTGGAATGGAACCGTGGAGTCCTGCTATACCATGGTGGAATCAGATGGTGGGCATCTTCACGCTTCATATCGCCTTCGAGAGTCTTCAGCCAGGTAGAGGAACAACTTTTCATGTAGCGTTGCAATGTAGATAGTCCAGTGTAGACACTTCGCCATCTGTTATTCATTTTGTGTAGTATGATTGTGAAGTGAGGTTGATGCATGGCTATTCCATGTCATGTGTGACTTCATTTTCAGTCGAGTTTAGGCCTGGTTAATCAGGTGCACTCATTTCATAATATTTTATTATGAATTAATTGTTTGTTTTTCAGCTTAATAATTAAATTAAATTTAAATTCATTAAATTTATTCCGAACTTCTTGATTGTGGAGAACAGATCTACGTAGGGGAAGAGATCTACGTTATTCTCAAAGGGAATTACTTTTTTTTTTTATCAAGCTTTGGCTTGAGGGGTTGTCGTTCCATTATTTTTGTGTTCGACAATTGCGAGATTCGGATTTGTCTACGCGCTCTTGCATTATAACTAGTAAAATATAGTATAGAATGTGAAGTTTGATCATTCTTTTAGAATGCGATTTTTTTTCTCTTGAGAGTGAACGCTGTCATACTGAATTCTAATGTGTCAACAGGAGTTAACTGGAGTTGTTACCTGGATACATGCTGTAGATCCAATCTGATTTTCGTGAATTCTCTTGAGGGGACATTTCTATTTTCGTCTGATCAACTTTAAACGTTTGATTTTGTAGTCACGTGTACTTGGATACACCTCGTTAATCTTTACATTAATTAATATTGCTATAACTGAACTTTGATTCAGTCTTTCGAGTTTTTTTTGTTTAGAACATTGCTTTAGAGTACTATTTGAAGAACAAGAATCTTTTTCGAAACAGATCCCAGGGATTAACTTTAAGGGGAAATGAATTCTTATGTGACTGTAAATACAACTCTGTAAGGCAAGCGTTTTGTGATCCAGTGAACTTGATTAAGTAGCCACCCATGTTAAATGTATGATGCATTGGAATGAAAAAACATAATAGTTAAGAAACACAGCTGAATATATCTGATTACTGGTTATCGAATAAAATAATCACCATGTGGGTGATAGTGTGTGAAGAAACGTCAATGGGCGTGTAATATATTTACGGTGGTACTCGTTGAAGTACGTTAATATTAAGATGCTAGTGAAAGCATAATATGTAATGCGGTTATAAAAATATAAACTTGGTGATGTTGGTGGTAATGCCCACCCGTATTCAGAAATCGAGGTCATGAGTGATCATTATAATGACAGTAATTCAGTGCAAGGTTATACTAATTTATGAATGTTTTTGAAAGAACATAGTCTCTGTTCTTTTTTGCATTTCTTGTTACGATTTATTGATGAAATTGGCAATTCCAATTATGGATCTAGTTTTGTTAAGCCTCAGAGTTTGTTTTTGTGTGGCATTCCCATTTAATTAATTCTTCGGTTGTGCTCAGTTTATAAGATTTAAGCAATGTTAGATATGATTCACGATCGTTATATTATAAATTCTGGATGCATTTAAATAAGTACATTTATACTGAGAAATTATTGAATCTTTAGAGATTTTGAATTACGAATTTCACGTTTTTTAGCTTGAGTGCTTGATTGATAAAATAAATTTTGACTACATTGCTAAGGCAATATAATTTATGCAATCTCAATTTTGACAAAGCACCAATGAGGAGTGCAGAATTACCTATTTGCGAAGGCATTTACATCTGAGGGTGTAATAACATTAATAATGATTTGGCTGTAAATAAGTAAATATGTATATATATATATCTCTGAATTAATTCACGGGTTTTCTAATGTTGGAATGGGTGGAAGAACCATTAAGGCGATTTATCAATTTTTTTTTGCTTCCTAAGGGATCACCTTTGTTCATATAATTAACAATTTCTATTTAGGGTTAAATGCATTCTTGGTCCATGGGGACAGCTAATGCATTTATTGGCGTGATTCTAGTGCCCACTTTCTTTGTTTTTGTGTCCAGTCAAGGACAATTTGGTCTGACCCTTTGTCAGATTATCTTTTGGAAATAAATACTTTGTCATTTCTTTTAATCGCGTGATGTGATGATTTACAGAAGTATAAAGAGGTCGCATTAAGGGGGGCCACAGCTAGATATTTCTAGAGTTTCCCACACTCCTGAGAGGGTGATTTCTCACGATTCTCGTGTTCCTAGAGCAGTTCGCTGCTATGCTTTGGTCGTGCTTAATGCCACCTCTGTTAGGTTTTACTGCACCCTAATACTCCCTTTCCCATGTTGGTAGGATCTGGGGACTTTTCTGAGCCGGGGGGTTTTCAGGTCCTACGATCCAGCTTCCATCGAGGGATTTCAACAGGTAAAGGGTAGGTATTTTCGGGCACAGTAGGAAGGAAGGAAGCAAGGTAGCAAGGAAGGAAGCAAGGTAGCAAGGTAGGAAGGAAGGAAGGAAGGTAGGAAGGAAGGAAGCAAGGTAGCAAGGAAGGAAGGAAGGTAGCAAGGAAGGAAGGAAGGAAGGATGGAAGGAAGGAAGGATGCAATGTAGGAAGGAAGGAAGCAAGGTAGCAAGGTAGGAAGGAAGGAAGGAAGGTAGGAAGGAAGGAAGCAAGGTAGCAAGGTAGGAAGGAAGCAAGGTAGCAAGGAAGGAAGCAAGGTAGCAAGGTAAGAAGGAAGGAAGGAAGGTAGGAAGGAAGGAAGCAAGGTAGCAAGGTAGGAAGGAAGGAAGGTAGGAAGGAAGGAAGCAAGGTAGGAAGGAAGGAAGCAAGGTAGCAAGGTAGGAAGGAAGGAAGCAAGGTAGGAAGGAAGGAAGCAAGGTAGCAAGGAAGGAAGCAAGGTAGCAAGGTAGGAAGGAAGGAAGCAAGGTAGGAAGGAAGGAAGCAAGGTAGCAAGGAAGGAAGCAAGGTAGCAAGGTAGGAAGGGAGGAAGGAAGGAAGGAAGGAAGGTAGGAAGGAAGGAAGCAAGGTTGCAAGGAAGCAAGGTAGGAAGTAAGGAAGCAAGTACGTACCTGAAGTTAGCGCTCTCCTCGTCCTGACCCAGTCATCTCTCCTCTCAGTGGTGAACAGACCCACTGGGGCAGTCTTGGGCAGGGAGGGGGCTTCATGTAGGATGTGGAGCAACTGCGCGCACAGGTCAGCCTCCGACACTGGACCACGATCCGCGCCCTTTACTGGCAGCGCGTACATCTGGCAACACAGCCCACATACATGAGTACATCTGGCAAGTAAAATGACGATTGGCGTGATTTGAACAAGAATTGTTTTCACTACTGCTATTAGGTCGGGTGCTGTACAAATTGTACAGACACGCGGCACTCGGAACACACAATCTTCGGCTTTAATCACCGATGCATATTACTGAAGTATTGAGACGCACTTTTTACTACAAATGTAACACTTGTTGTGCTTTTAGCCCACATGCCGCACAGAAGGTAGGCAACCCAACCCTCCGGACTGCTTGCTAAGTTGCTGGCCGAACAGGGGTTAATCTTTCGTCTTTAAGCATGAGCCTTTAATATCACATTTACTGTCTTGGTATCCTCCCACCATACTCGTGGACGTGAACTCCCCGATCTTCTTGAAACTTAGCACACGTGCTGGCAGAGCCACGAGGAAATCATCTGTAAAGTTATTTCATCTCCAAACTCACTTGAGTTTTCCCCATACAGGACCCCCGCTCTCAATCAAAATGGTTAAAGGATCAATAACGATAATTTTACCTAAGATTCCATTAAAATAAATGTTAATTTAGGTCGTAGATGTTAGGTGGATCAATAGGCTCACTGGATAAACTACGGTATGGTGGAAGAGGGGGTTAACTCCAAAACTGTTTATTGCACTAAACTGTGCGGTGAATTAGGCGGGGCAAGAATGAGGTAGATTCTCTCGAACAGGGGTTCTCAACCGGTGGGTCATAAGATGTGTCTTGGAGGAGACGCGAGATACGCAGAAATAGTAAAAAAAAGAGTTACTGTTGTAGTTTTTTTTTATTAAAAGAAGAATACACTCAAATTGTATTAAACTTTTACGTTTTTTATTCTATTAATGAGAAACTTGAGCTTGTTTGAAATTAACCATTTTAAATTAATGTTTATTAATATTAGTTACAAGTGTTTTTTATGAATAAAACTTAACACTTATTGTGATTTTTTAATTATTGTTTTTACCGGGCACGGTGGCCAAGGGCGCTGACGCGCTACCTCGTGTCTCGCTGGCATCGGGAGAGCGTGGGTTAGATTCCCACCTTGGCCGTCCTGAAAATGGTTTTCATGATTTCCCATTTTCACCACCAGGCAAATGCCGCGACGGTTCCATTCAATAGGTCCACGGCCAATTTCCTTCCAAAATCCCTTCCCTTACCCGTCCTGAAAAGAAAGATACATGACCCTTGGCAGCATTAATAAAATTATTATTAATTATTGTTTTAACGTTAAAACTTGGGGGTTCGCCAAAATACTCAGCCTAGAAAGGCGGTCGCAGAATGTAGCTGCTATTTAAACCCGAAAAACTAAAAGACACGATGGCATTGGTGGAACAAAATGTACTGCGTAATGAGGAGTACCTCAGGTGACTGTACTCACTCTTTGCAGAAGTTGAAGACAATCGCTTGAGGGTCGTTATAGCATAACACCTTAAAAAGACAACAATATTGACCAATTCTTACCTCATGTGCAATATTTATTATTATTAAAGATAAATCGCACAAATTGTGCATAGTGATGATAACAAACTGTCATTCACAAAACATCACAATGGATGATCCCCGATTTGCACAAGAAATTACATGGTATCTACTATATCATACACCGCATATTTTACATACGCAGGATTCATCAGGGTCATGAAAGTGTTCGGTAATAATAATAATAATAATAATAATAATAATAATAATGATAATATCGTATGGCCTCGGGTGCCGGGTGCAACCTTTGTAATTTGACACCTAGAGGGTAGCTTGCATGTCGAATTTCGTTGTTCCTTGAATCACTATGAAAGATATCTAAGCTTTCTAGTAGAGAAATGAGGAACTTTGTGCTGGCGGAAACTCCCGAGATTAATTTTGCCATTATGAACTCGGCCTACTGAATTCAAATGGGTTCTTTGACATGCCAACATCGTATGACATGCGTATCGTATTTTTGCCGCCTTTCAAAAATCACTTACCACGGCCAGGGGCGAACCTGCAATCTTGGGGTTAGTAGACCGACACGCTATCGGTATTGCCCAGTTTATGGTGATACCCATGTACGCCATCGGTTCATCCATGTCCTAGTAGTCATCATGGCCTCCGTTGTCTAAAACTCGAGTCAGATTTCGTCCCTGTTCTGTATTCTTTCCTGCATTAGTTCTTTCCTGGCGTCTGTGGAAGGTCATCCGAAGGTCCTCAATGAAGAAGGTCTCCCTGGCGAGTTCATATGCTAATCTAGATTTTTTATATTTCGATATCCCCAGGGTAGCCTTCAGGAAGTGCGATTTGACTGATTCAAGCGTCGTCAAGTGTGCCAGGGATAATTTCTCCCAGATGATCTCAAGTCCATATGTGGCAATGGGCGTTATTTTCGCATCAAATAATCTCATAGCAGTTCTCAAAGAGAGCTTCGTGATTGTTTTGATGTCATATATGGCTTTGGTAGCGGTTATTGCTCGAGACTTTATGTGAACTCTGTAGACTCTTGCTGTTGTTTGCATTGTCATTCCTAGATATTTAAATGTATTTACTGACTTAAGGGGAGTCGATCCTAGGTATATCCTGTCTCCTGCAGCCTCTCTACCTCCATTCCGAAACGTCATTTTCTCTGTTTTCTCTGTGTTAATTTTCATGTGCAATATTTAAAACTAACTTCAGCACAGTTAAACATTTCAAAAATTCAAAATGCCTACTGTTGAGTTGTCGGGTTTCATCGTTTCCCTGATATGTGAAACATAGGCCTACGTATTAACTTATTCTTGCTCTGTGTGTTGGAGGTTCCTTTGCAACTTAACAGCTACAATATCGAACTCTTTCAGAACTCTGTTATTATATTTTGTAATTTTATTCACGCGATAATTTAATATAACATAAATTAGCATTTTGTTTTTCGTGTTTTATTCTTATTTTCTTACAGGCAACCATCCAAACAAGGCTCGCGATTTTGGTGAGTTTTGTAGAACACGTAAGCAAAATGCACTATAAAATAATAATATCGTATGGCCTCGGGTGCCGGGTGCAAGCTTTGTTATTTGACGCTCAGAGGCCAGCTTGCATGTCGAATGTTGTTGTTCCTTGGAATGCTATGAAAGTCAAGGAGGCATATCTCAGCTCCTTGACACTATAACGCTTTCTAGTAGAGGAAGGAGGGACTCTTTTGTGTTGAAGGAATATCCCGAGATTAATTATTTTGCCATTATGAACACGGCCTACTGAATTCAAATGGGTTCTTTAACATGACAACAACGTATGACATGCATGCCGTGATTTTTGTCGCATTTCAAACATCAATTACGACGGCCAGGAGCGAACCTGCAAGCTTGGCGTTAGTAGACCTACACGATAGCCATTCACCCACCGTGGGAAGCTTTTTTCGCAAAATGCTTTGTAATACACCTTGAAAATTACAGTTCTGAGGAAATGAACGACTACTGTCGACCAAAATATTATGTGCACTCGAGTTTGAATGTTGTTTGTGAAGAAACTATTAGACCTACATAAATTCCAATAACATCATCATTTTCGTCGTTCTATTTTACGTTAGTTCATGTAGGTTTGGAATTTTTAATTTATATTTTAATATTTTTTTTATCGCAGTTGAAAAACAAAAAGTGCCCGTTTTTAAGCGTGTTTCAACCATGCGTCACATTTATGAATTATTATCTCACAAACCCGTCATCAGATCGAATCCAAATTTTAACACTATATACATTGGAATGTTGTTTGTTAATTTCAAAATGTTGTGTGTTCAAGAACGAAAGTTGTTATCATTTTTGTAAGGAAACTTTTTCTCGGCTCGGGGTCGTTGGAAAATGTAGTTCTTGGTTGCGTTGTAATCCTTATACATCAAAAAGGTATGCTGTATGACTGTGAAATACGTAAATTAATTCACTTATTTTATATCGGTTTGTATTTGTAAGGGGGAAATAAGACATGGTCCACCAGCTAGCCGCTCCGGGAATGCTGTACAGCGTTGCTGATATGGATGCCATCACTTGCGAGCGAGGCACGCCATGACGCGTGATGGAGCCCATCTTGGCAACGCTGTACAGCTTTCACCGGAGCGGCTAACTGGTGAACCATGTCTTAATTATCCGTACAAATACAAACCTATATAAAATAAGTGAATTAATTTGCGTATTTCACAATCATACAGAATACCTTTTTGATGTATAAGGATTACAACGCGACCAAGAACTAAATTTTCAAACCACCCCGAGCTGAGAAAAAGTTACCTTACAAAAATAACAACTTTGTTTCTTGGACACACAAAATTTTAAAAGTATTAAACCAGGTATACAACATTCCAATGTATATTGTGTTAAAATTTGGATTCGATCTGATCACGGGTTTGTGAGATAATAATTCATAAATGTTGAAACACGCTTAAAAACAAGCACTTTTTGTGTTCCAACTACGATAAAAAATATTAAAATATAAATTAACAATTTCAAATCTACATGAACTAACGTAAAATAGAACGACGAAATTGATGATGTTATTGGAATTTATGTAGGTCTAATAGTTACTTCACAAACAACCTTCAAACTCGAGTACACATAATATTTTGGTCGACAGTAAGTTACCTCCGCAATGCCCAGCTTTCAAAATAAAATTCGTTCACCTAGAAGTTTAGGGTTATATTTTAAAACATAATTTGAAAAAAGTTTTTTTTTTCACGGTGTTAAAGCCGTATCGACCCCCTTAGATGGAACATTCTACCTACTGTGGTGATTATTTTTGTTTTATTTTGTTTTTATACTTTAAGAACACAAGTGAGTCGTCCAGTTGAAAACTCGTTTAATCCACTTGTGAATAAGAATCATGTCATAAAATTAGACTATTTATATAATTATTTTATTTTACTTTATTTTATTTTTTTATCTTTGTTTAATTTAATTTAATTTTGTTTTGTTTTTTGATTTTGTTTTGTTTCAATTTTTTGTATTGCTTTTTGTATTGTTTTATTTTATTTCGTTTCTGTTTTTATTTTGTTTGGTTTACTTTGCTTTTATTTTGATTTGGTTTTTAATTTTTATATTATTATGTTTAGTTTTATTTTGATTTTCCAGAAAACAAACACAACCCCCCCCCCCCAAAAAAAAAGAACACGAAGCAAAAGCAGAAAACAAAAACAAGGAACACAAAGCAAGCAAAATTCAAAAAAGCAAAAGCACGAAGCAAACACAAAAACAAAAACAAAAAACACAAAGCAAAAATAAAAAGTAGAAAACAACGAACACAAAAGATACGCGAGGCAAAGTCCAGAGAAACGTTTCTCATGAAAATGATTCTTATTCACAAGTGGATTAAACGAGTTTTGCAACTGGACGACTGAAGTGTACATTCGCTTTAACATCACACGTCACTGTTTTAAATGAACAGACATTCTTAGATATCTGCAAGACAGTGGGGACTCTATAAAAGTGTTTGTACTATACATTTGTTTACTTATAATTAATTCAGTTTATATTTATATTATTAATAGGTCAAAACTTTCAAATGTACCGCCTTTAAGTTGGTGATTCAAAAATATCTCTTGGGTTTGTGTGTCCTGAAATAAATTTTTCAACTGGAGTTGACCCCCTCCAATTAGTCACCACCTTAGTCGCTTCTAAAGGAACATATTTCTGGATCTTTGCCCACACAAGTAGTACAACTTCTAACTCACTTCAGGAATTTCGGCTCGGTATCTTGGGATTGTCGTGTGTATTCCTGGAATGGATGACGTCTCTGTGTTCTGGGAATATCGGCTTTGTTTCTTGGAACTGCTGGCGTCGGCGTTACCTCATGGTGGGCAACCTGTGTTGATGAAATGTCTCTAGATGGGCTCAAAACTCCCCTAGATTCCCCTAGATTTGAATGTTGGCGCGTTATTTGATTAAGAATACTAATTAAAATTAATAATAATAATAATAAATATTACTACTACTACTAATAATAATAAGACCTGCCCATGGAAATGTCCCCGTGTTTTGTTGCTTGTCCCCAAGTTTCCTCCCAGTAGAATTCCCTGTAGTTTTGAATGTTGACACGTTATGCCCCGCGTCGGCAGCTGTTGTTGTTGCTTGATTTCAACCATGAAAATGTCCCTAGATAACTGAAATTCCCCTAGAATTCCCTAGATTTCAATGTTGGCCCGTTATTGTTGGTTGTGAACCACTTCCTCGCGTCAGCGGCTTTTGTTGTTGCTCGATTTCGATTGGGGAAGAGCCTCTCTGCAGACAGGCTGATTCTTGTTTTGGGACAGGAGATGACATCATAAGATGCACTCAATGTACTCAATGTTCTCAAGGTGTTGGTGGGAGTAGAGAGAAAGAGGGTCAGCCATTTTGGTTCGTAAGATGTTGGCCAGAGGAAGAGGAGCCATTTTGGTTCTTTACAGTGAGAGCAACAGTAGGGGAGGAGGAGAAATATGTTTAGGGAAAAGATGAAATTTCCCTCAGATAATTTAATTTTGATGCTAGACGTTAAACGTTATCAAAAGTCTCAGATAGGTAAGAAACGGGTCATACTACTGTGTACTTTCAACTACCTAGTTTCAGCTACTTTTCAAGGAGATTGCCGAAGGAGTGGAAGGCGGGTTAACCTTAGGCAATTTTCGGTAATTCTCGGGACATTTCATCAATACAGGTTGCCCATCGTGAGGAAATCCCGACGCCAACAGTTCCAAGAAACAAAGCCGTCATTCCTAGAGCACCGTGACGTGACGACATCCATTCCAAGAACACACACGACAATCCCAAGATACCAAGTGCGTTTGAAGCCTTCTAGCCGTACTACTCACACCCCTGAAAACTATTCCACTCTCTTAGAAATTTATCTTTGGGTGACATTGATTATGAATCGTATAGGTCTGCTTTTTCTTTCTTCAGGTACAACTCTGTACAATGGTGTGAGGAATCCGCTGTCATTAGACCATCAATTCCGTTCATATATTCTTTCAATACTGCTTAATGCTTCGTATTTCATAGGATTTATTTATCTGAGTCCAAGGCAGTGTTACATAGCTGATACAAATTACAAAATTTCCTGTGACACCTTTTTTATTTGGAGTGAGCAAGTCTCCTGTGCCACAAGGTTCCTTCTAAAATGATCAAATGTTGCACTGAAGTTTTAAGTCTGAAAAAAATGTTAGGAAATAAATATAGTAATAGAACGAGTGCGTGCTGAATGATGTGTACTGACATGCTTGTATAAGGTGCGTTCACAAAGTAACGAGCCGGAGGCATAATTACAGAAACCAGTACCTGTATGTTAGAAGTACTGGCCCAGGCTGTTGAGGCACTTGACCCACTGTGACACGAGGCGGCGAATGGCTGTCTCATAAAATTTCCTGGGCTGCGATGTGAACCAGTTCCGCACGTACAGCTGGACGTCGGCGACCGAGGTGAATCGTTGGCCCCGCAGAGCCCTTTTCAGGGGACCAAACTTGGCGTAATCACAGGGAGAGATGTCTGGACTCTATGGAGGGTGGCCGAGAACCTCCCATTTGAATTTCTGCAGGAGTGCCGCGACTGTGTTGGCCGTATAAGGTCATGCATTGTCGAGGAGCGACCACGGTGGCTATGGCGTTCACTGTCACTCTGCGGTCCTGGGTAATGAGTGCATCAACCAGCTGGACGTTGTCATCGGTAATGCAGGGGGGTGCCCCAGACCGGGTATCATCGGCTAACTACACCCGTCCTTTCCTGAAGCGCTTGTGCCACGCCTTGACCTTTGCAAGGGACATGCAGTGTTCGCCGTTCACTTGTGACATTCGGCGATGAATGACCGTTCCCCCTACTCCTTCCGCTGTCAGAAACCGAACAACATCTATTTGCTCTTCGGTTGACGCCTCCATGTCACTGTTTGCAATGCGACTGGCAGCGTTGGACGATTTATGCATGCTGCTGCTCGCTTTGTATCGTCACGTGACGTGCACGCGTGCCCTCTAGCGACAGGCTGTGACCTTCCACGCTCTGGTCGGAACCACACCTCGTTACACACGCCACGATTAGCCGATGTAGTCACCGGATTGCGCATTCCAGCCCCCGGCTCGTTACTTTTTGAACGCACCTTATAGAATTGATTTTTAAATCATTGCCATCACCATGAGACCAATATGAGCAGATTAAGTCAACGTAATGGACGTTTTACTTGTAACTTGTACTGCTGTTTCCTTACACAACACCTTATATGCTGATCAAACGAGAATATCGATCACAATCGTTCCAGTTACCACGTGACCGGGAATAGTAATTCCGTTCTCCGGTCGGAACTGGAGAGTTGTTTGCACGACTCTATATGGAACCCGGTTGGGCACTCTACTGCTCACGTGCGTAATTAAACGCATGAAGTAAGTATGAGATGAAATATCATTATAGATGTTTTCCTTGTTATCTGTCGCTAACATGTGTGCAAAATTTTTTGTTTAGAATCGGTGAATTCACGTTCGCGAATTTCTCTTGCTCAAGCCATTCATTAACACAGTAATTACAATAATTATTGTTGTGAATCTAATTTCGCCAAATAACCGACAAAATTGTTCTCACCTTGTTTATCAAAACTTTATTGTCAGCGACGTTTCGATCGGAAGATCATTTTCAAGCTACAACAAAACATCACATTATCAGTCTCACGTGTACATCCCCAGTATGGTACAAGTCAACCCACGCCAGGAATGTAGATACAGCTCTAAACGATACCTGTCGCATTATTACCGGATGTCTAAAGCCTACTCCTTTGGATAAATTGTACAGTCTTGCTGGCATTGCCCCTCCTAATATTCGTCGTGAGATTGCAGCAAAAATTGAGAAGAAGAAGGCGGTAACATCTAAAGCTCACCCTCTGTATGGATACAAGCCAGCTACTTCGAGACTCAAATCAAGAAAAATTTTCCTCAAAATTACCGAGGCTCTTAAGGGGACACCTCAACAATCCCGAATCCTTCTATGGCGTGCAAGCTGCAATCGCTCCGAAGAATGGCTGACACCTAGTGAAGAACTACCTCCTCGTCATATGGAGAAATGGAGTACCTGGAGATCTCTGAACAGATTACGGGCAGGCGTGACAAGATGTGAAAGTAATCTGCAGAAGTGGGGTTTCGACATCGATTCCTCATTGCGTGAATGTGGTGTAATCCAGACTACGTCTCATTTGTTGCAGTGCAGCAGGTGCCCTCAAACATGCACAGTACAAGATTTGCTTCAGGCGAGAGAAAATGCACTGGATGTCGCTAACTTCTGGGCAAAAGTAGTACAGACTCTTGTTTGTTTAGTGTGACTTTGCATTGTATTTAATCCAGGAAGAATTTTAATGTATACATATATAGTATTAATGCTTCTGATACGAATAAATAAATAAATAAATCTTCTTTTTTTCAAATTAATAAATATTCTATGTTACAATTCGTATATATACCTGTGGTTTTTATAAACAATATCATAAACTTTTACAATGCCTCAAACATCGTCGCTGTGACAAGCTATTGAAAAAGCTTATGATATTGTTTATAAAAAACACAGGTATATATACGAATTGTAACATAGAATATTTATTAATTTGAAAAAAAAAAGATGTACAAGTGAGACTGATAATTTGATGTTTTGTCGTAGCTTGAAAATGATCTGCCGATCGAAACGTCGCTGACAATAAAGTTTTGATAAACAAGGTGAGAGCAAGTTTGTCGGTTATTTGGCGAAATTAGATTCACAACGATAATTTTATCTACACACCGACGAAATTAAATTCATTAAACTAATTTTAACAGCAATTACAAGTTCATTAATGGAGAATATTTAGTAACATCAATATCCACATATACAGTTGTATACCTTGAAAGTAAGAAATATGTGTGGAACCTACTGCAGACTCAAAAGCTATTCAAATTTGATTCCAATGCGGTGATTTATAATTTTTGGATATACACAGTATGTTCAATGCACTGAAGACCAGTGTGAGGCTCCAACAAGACATATTATTCACTTTCAAATATACTAAATCACTACTAAAACTAACATTGTGAACATGCACAGATTTGTGATGAAGCTGCTATATTGTAACAAAAAATAATTATGGGATTAGACAACATAAAATGGCACATTTAAAATATGCATGATGTGGCTTCATGCGTGGTGTCCCATGCTGCAAGCATGAGGGGGTGACTGTAGGTGTGCCAGATCACTCTCTCAGCAGCATTGATTCCCAGGCGTTCATTCACTGAACTTACGCTCTTGCAGGGGAAAATATAAATACGTTTACAGTCGAAGCTCAGCTGAGCAGTTTTTCTGAGATATATAGTACCTTTTCTCAGCAAACAATGGGTTAAGGAGCTCACACCCTAAGCGACCTCAAAAAAAAATATATATTCTGCCGGCTCAATCACACTACCAAAAATCTATCTTGCCTCAAAATAAACGCTGAGCCAAGCTCACGACGTTTTTTATGGATGTGGTTCTTGAACTTTCTAAGAATTTGAATCATTTAAGATGTCAATAATAGGCTTAAGGGGGCTCACACACCGTCAGTGGGAATTTTCGCATACATTACGAATCATATCATAGCGTCACTAATATGTAACATAGAGTTATGAAAACTGACATAGGCTATGTATAGTAAATAAATAGAGCTTTCATCTAATTTCGAGAGAGGAACAGTATATAACTTATTTCGTGATTTATTGAAAGGATCATATTCGTGATTTTTTAAACTCCGTGAATCACAAAAAAAAACACGATTTAACAAGAAATTCCTGTCTGAATGGAATGCTTTTTTTCTCATGTAAAGTAAACGCATAAATACCGAGGATGAACCACCATTAATGTTATATTATAAATAGTATATTTAAAAAAATATATTAAATTTGTCTTTCAAAAAAAAAAAAAAAAAAAGGGGGGGCGTGGTGGCTCAGCGGTCTAGCTGTATGCCTCTCACCAAGGCGGTCCGGGTTCGATTCCCGGTCAATGCATGTGAGATTTTCGAAGTGAAATGCCATGTCCTGTGGTTCGGATTCCACGTAAAAAGGAGGTCTCGTGGCTCATAATCACAAGATTCACGGTCACGTAAAACTACAATCTTCCTTCCTTTTCCTTTTCTTTCAAAAAATGAACAGTTTTTTGTTTAATTTTCCATGTATACTGAATTATTTTTCAAGATAATTTCATGGATGAGGTTCATCCTCTAGGGATCATTGGTTGTAATGTACCTGTCGAGTTCCATCCAATTTCATCTCGTAGTTCACGAGATATTGTGTTTTACCTACCAAAAAGACAAACTTTCGGGAAAAGAGCTTTGAATATTAGTTAGTTATTGTTGTTTTAAGGGGCGGAACTACGAGATTATCTGCCCCATTTGAATATTAAACACTCCATTGACAGATAGGCGCATGGTCTCAAGTAATACGCTATATCTCTGCCAAAACGCTGAATTTAGTTATACAACTTAACAGATATATTGAGAAAGGTATTGTCTTTCATATAAATGTATAAAAAGAAAACTAAAATTTTGGCACCCGACGGTGTATGAGCCGCCTTAAATCTTTTAAAATAATATTATTGACATTAAAGAAAATTAAAATTAGAATTCAGATAATTACACAAAATTACACATTAATGTGAACCAAAAAGTAATTGGTTCACATTGTTTGTGCTATGTTTAAGATTATGTAGCCAAAGAACCACATTTCTAGACCTGTTGGTTGTCTTGAAAAGGTACATTATTTATAGTGATGCTATAAAATATATATTACAAGTTAGAAGTGCCTAATACAAAAGAATGTTCAAAGTTACATGGCGAAAAAGGCCATAGTTTTTGAGCTATGTGGAAAATTTATAGATATCGAGTGTTGACTTTCTTTGTTTGTAAATATTCGCATACGACCCCTTAAAGGGGAACGATCCTCCGTTGCAATTTATAACATGGTCGAAATCATGCATTTCACTTGACTTGTAGATCGTGTAATGCATGATGCTCCACAGATATTTCTCACTTTCAAGGCTACTCTTAGTATTATCTAAGGTTAAGTTCCAGGTCATGGCTCTGTATTTTTTTACATACCGCATCGTGTTGCCTAATGAATAGCGAACTCACATACATTCAAGTGTTTAAAAATATGCTTAATTCCTTTCTAAGTTATGTCCAGTTAGTTTCATGAGTCGGGGGAGATTCACATCAGCTTTGATAGAAAATAGAATCACTGTTTCAAAAATTCAAAAACCCTGGCTATCGAATTGGCGAGTTTTACCTATGTATCATTCCAGATGGGTCTCACCTAAACATCGCCCTTAACTGCTGCCATCTGGACTCACTGCGAAAACCATGGAACTACTAATATCGGAGAAAGCGTTCCCTGAAGAAGAACGTAAAGTTCGCTGGCATTTGGTTTGTACACACCAACATTGTTACGCCTCATTATAAGAGAGGGCAGTGGAGGCCTGACATAGCGAGTTCAAATTAGGTTATATTAGGTACCTAACCTAACCTACTGTTACAAATGCTAGACAGTTTCGTCGCCTACTCTGGTCTACTCTAGAAACATCCATTGAGTCACCAGCCCCGCTATATATAAAGCAACCTGGCCAGCGAGGAATGGACTGTGTTTTTGAGGAGTGTGTGTCTATGCCTGTGCGACAGAGGTGTTACGGTGACATGTGAATTGCGAAACAGTGTGTAGTACGGTACTCAGGAACAGTGAGTCGCAGACTGTGGCTGGACACGGGTCTAACTAATTAGTGAAGGATTAGCTGCTTGAGAAGTGAAAAGGTGAGTATCCTCCATAAGGGAGCAAACACGAAGAAAGACAGCTGATTGTTTCCATTTGCTTATTGTGTGGTGTAACTTTCTAGACATGCAATAAAGCTATATTTTTTATGTTCGACCCTCACTATTAAGTGTCAGAAAACTGTATCATAATGATGGTCATTATAACACTGTTAGGTAGATTTCTTTAGAAAGCTAACTATTGCAATGGGTCCCATGTTTCGACTTCCGGAAAATTTCGACATATCTTCGCGTTTCACATCCCCCAGACCCCAAAACCACCGTCAGTTCAAAAGTTTATATATAATTTATGTATATATGTATCTATATATATATATATATATATATATATATATATATATATATATATATATATATATATATCAGATTTTTGTGGACACGATAACTGCCGTAATTTTGCACCAATCACTTTGAATGTTTTACATAATATGTATCCCTATAAAATCTCGGTCGAGTTCGTTAATGGGCAAAATCGGTCAAAGGGGGTAAAAATGGGGGGCTTTTTTCGAAAAAGTGAAATATCGCTATAACTCTCTTAATACATGAAATATCGAATCCCTTCAAAGTTCATAATATGTGTCGGATAAGTGCCAAAAATTTATGTCAAATAAGTTTTTTGATAGCACCAACCATTGACCAAAGGGGTGGGAAAAAGTGGGTTTTTCGGGAAACATTAATCATATCTCTGTTAATAGGCACAATATCAAAACCGCACAAAATGGACAATATTCCTCCAATAATTACCTAAAACTTTTGTCTGAAAGAATTTTTGATATGACCCACCATTACGCCACGGGGTGAACAAATTGATTTAAATTATAAGAAAATGCCAAGTGCCAAGAGAGGTTGCCATGACAACTTTACTTTTAATTGATAAGGGATGACCATCAGCAGTTGCTATGACAACGCCACTGCACGAGATCACATTCAGTTTTCATGTCAGTGGGAAGCGACTTCGGTATCGGAACTGGTAGCATGCTGAACTTCTATGCCCAAGGTCGCGGGTTCAAACCCGGTTGAAGTCGTCGGATTTACTAAGAGCGCTAAAAAACCTGAGTTTGCTTTCCTTCGGAGGGGAAGTTCCAACGTTCGTTGCGAGTTGCTGATTGAGGTGGCATTTAGTAGCCAAGTTCACAGCTAGGTGTCGTTGACGGCAGTATTTTAGGTAGATTTCATTAGAAAGCTAACTATTGCAATGGGTACCATGTTTCGATTTCCGGAAAATTTCGACATATCTTCGCGTTTCACATCCCCCAGACCCCAAAACCACCGTCAGTTCAAAAGTTTATATATAATTTATGTAATATATGTATATATGTATATCAGTTTCTTGTGGACACGATAACTGCCGTAATTTTGCACCAATCACTTTGAATTTTTTACCGAATATGTATACCCATAAAATCTCGGACGAGTTCGTTACTGGGCTAAATCGGTCGAAGGGGATGAAAATGGGGGACTTTTTTTTTTCAAAAAAAAATGAAATATTGCTATAACTCTCTTAATATGTGAAATATCGAATCCGTTCAAAGTTCATACTATGTGTCGGATAAAGCTCAGAAATTTATGTTTGAAACGTTTTTTGATAGCACCAACCATTGACCAAAGGGGTGGGAAAAAGTGTTTTTTTCGGGAAACATTAATCATATCTCTGTTAATAGGCACAATATCAAAACCGTACAAAATGGACAATATTCCCCTTATAATTACCTAAAAGTTTGTCTGAAAGAATTTTTGATATGAGCCACCATTGCGCCAAGGGATGAGAAAAATGATTTCGGAATTATAAGAAAATGCCAAGAGCTATCAGTGGTTGACATGGCAACACTACTAAATTGATGAGGGATGAGCCATCAGACGTTGCCATGACAACGCACTTGCGCGAGATCAGATTCAGATTTCCATTTGACTAAGTGTGCAGCGGCTTCGGTGACGTAACTGGTAGCATGCTGAACTTCTATGCCCAAGGTCGCGGGTTCAAAGCCGGCCAAAGTCGTCGGATTTTCTAAGAGCGCTAAAAATCCCTCAGTAAGCTTTCCTTTGGAGGGGAAGTTCCAACGTTCGTTGCGAGTTGCTGATTGAGGTGGCATCTAGTAGCCAAGTTCACAGCTGGGTGGCGTTGACGTTAGTATCTGGTAGCAACATTAGGAACTAATGCTTGAAATTTAGCGTCTGCATTCCTTACCTGAATTACAGACTAATACAGCCATCACAATTCACACCGTTTATCAGACAGATTCTACACTCACACAAAGTACACGGGGTTATATGACCGCGTTGTCGCAGCCCCTAAACTAAGGAACCAACCAACATCTCTGCGGGAGATATAATTTTGCGTGAAGAAGTAACAGACCGTTACATAGTTACACATCAGTGTCGAAACCTTGCATAAGGACAGTGTGACCACAAGTATAACAAGTAGTTCCGTGAAGAACTGTACAGCCTATTTTCATATATCCTGCTCATGTTAATTGCCTCTATCAACATACAAAATTTCAGTTTAATTGCTGTAACAGATTCGTAGATATTGAGAACCGTCTAAATATTTCAGATGGTCGCCAGGTTGGATTTTTATTTTTGTACTATTATATTAAGATTATTGTGTAATTGTGGTATTCAAACTTCAATCGCATGATTAGAACACAAGAAGTAAAAACGAGATTTTAAAATTACGCACAGCAGCCATCTTGTGATTATGCAAACAATTGAAATAAATTAGATGCCAGTGGATCAACATTTGTGTAAGCATTTAAAACGTGCAACGTTTCACGGCACTCGGATAGTTAATTCGCGAGAAACGTCCATTTAAATATTTATACTTCGCGTCGCCGCCATGTTGGATTCGTGCTCACCAGGTTACTGAAAGTCCTATAGGTGAACATATGTTCATAGTCTCTATGAACATAAAAATTTCAGTTTGGTTGCTGTAAAAGATTCATATATATATTGAGAACCGTCTAAATATTACGGAAGCTTGCCATTTAGGATTGTTATATGTATAGGCCATAGAGTTATGTACCATTCAAGGTCACTTATTGCCTAGGTGCATTATTCAAACTTTCACTTCGATCGCATGATTACGACTCAAGAAATAAAAACTTAATTTTAAAATTTCTCACAGCCGCCATCTTGAGGTTATGTAAACAATTGAATTAAATTAGATGGCAGTACATTACAATCTGCAAAATCATTTACTGTACCACATTTCACTGCGCTCAGAGAGTTAACTCACGAGAAAAGTCTATTAAAATATTTCAAATTCGCTTGGTCGCCATGTTCGTTTTGTACTTTACAGGTTTATGAATTATACATAGGTAAACTTGTATCAGTACCCTTTATCACCGTACAAAATTGCAGGGTGATATCTGTAATAGTTTCGGGGATATAGAATGTCAGTGAAATATTTCGCACAGCCGCCATTTTGAGGTTATGTAAACAATTGAACTAAATTAGACTCCAGTGCATTGCAATGTGTATAAATATTTGCTGTACCAAGTTTCATTACGTTTGGATAGTTAAATCGCGAGAAAAGTCTATTTAAAAGTCTGCACTTCGCTTGGCCGCCATGTTGGTTATGTAGTAACCAGGTTTTTGAAAGTTTCATAGGTGAACTTCTAGTAGTACCCTTTATCACCGTACACAATTTCAGGGCGATATCCGTTATAGTTTCGGAGATACTGAATGCTAGTGAAATATTTCGCACAGCCGCCATGTTGGATTGGTGAGACGTAACAAAATTCGACGTCGCCGGGAATAGTGCTATGAACTTACCGAGTTTCACTGAAATCGCTCCAGCCGTTTAGATTTTATTAGGGGGACACACACACACACACACACACACACGCACACACACACGGAAAAAAGGTGATCTCATAAGCCTATTTTTTCAAAATTTAAAATAGGCTAAAAATGGACTCCAAATGACAAGAAGGCTACCGTCCCCGTAAGACAATAAAAAGTTTAAAATTTGTTTAAAATGAAGAAAAACAAAGTTAATTAATCTCCAATTATAAAATACTTTCACGCGATAAATGAGGTCTGATCCTTCTACGAAAACCTGCATATTCTGCCTATTTTCGCCTATCTCCAAGTTTGTCCGGTGAAATCTACCTCCGCCTTCTGGCGTGCCGAGAGGACTTTTTTTTCATTACGATACAGTTTCTCCAGCCAATCAGAGCTCGTTCATTGACCAATTAGGTAACGATACTTTCGCGCATGCGCTCAAAATCCAACATGTCGGACATAAACACAACATCGAACTATAATAAATTACCGACATGGAATACGCACCGTCCATATTTTCGCGTAAATAAACTGGCGAATATGAGACAAGAAATAGCAATGTACCTTAATATCACCAACCCTAATTTCTACACAGCGCATTGCCTTCAAACGACTCCGGTGACAATATTACTGAGGGACGGCAGATGTAAACATATGTCCTGCGTAATATGGCATTGCAAGCACACAGAGCGCATGCGTCGGTCGTTCAGAGATCTTGAAAGACAGAGATATCATACCTAGCGCTCGCTCTCCGATCACAAAATTCAAGTGGCTGACTCTCAACAGATATTTATGAATATTTATGTTAAAACATATAATAAAGTTATAATTATCGTCGAACATAAACAGTCGTATGCAACTCGCCTATAATGGTAATTAAGACACTCGTATGGAAATTATAAAACTCGCATACGCTCGTTTTATAAAAATTCTCGTGTCTTAAATATAGCCATTATAGGCTCGTTGCATAATGTACTATAAAGGAACACTTGTGCTGTGCTTTTACCCACTGTAATCCAATTAACGAACGTTCTACTAGGGGTAACACGTAGCACTACAATATATTTTCTTCAGATATGTCCTCTTTTATTCCTCATATTTTGTCTCCGGGTGGAGTTTTGAAATGTTTAAGAATATCCGGGATATTGGCTTGAATACTTCCTTTGTTTTACTTTATACGTAGTATACGTATGCCAATTACGTAATGAAACTGGTAGCATAGTGTGCGATCCGCCAACACTAGTGACGCAGGTGCACATGAGAGAGTTGGGCCTCACTAGAGTCACGTTGGTTGTCCGTAGCGATTATTTTAGTGGCGCAGATTTTGCTTGAGCCTTCTGACAATGAGTGACACTTTTAACGAGAGGTACTTGAAAGACTTCGCTAAAGGGTTATGCGTGTGTGGCCAAACTATCAAACAGAACAGGGTGTTGCATCACGACAAAGCGCCTTGTCACACAGCGATTTCAGTGAACAAGTATTTGGCCAGTAAGAACATTCCCGTGACTCCTGAACCTCCTTATTCGCCCGATTTGAGTCCTTGTGACTTTTTTCCTCTTCCTGAGATTGAAAATACACCTCATGGGACGTCGTTTTAAGGGCACTGGTCACCATTCATACGACTGTAACAGACCAGCAGAATGCGATTCCAGCCAGCATCCTGTTCCAGCACTGCTCTGAGGAATGGAAGAACCAACTCCAGAACTGTGTGGCTTCCCAAGGCAGTTACTTTGAAATTCTAATGGTAGCCTACTGGAATAAGTCCAGGTAAAAATCAGTCTAATTAATTAATTTACACACCTCGTATACGTATATATGTTTTGTTTTCTCCGTAAGTTAGCGACTATTTTAGCAAAAGGGTTTCGTAATAATCCCATCATAGTGCTCAAAATTCATATTGCGATATAATTAATTATGTTGGTATCTAAGTTTTGTTTTGTCAGCAATGTAGAAATGGCTACATTGTCGCCTAATCGAGCGTCATTTATTAGTTATATCGGGAGCAACGTCCGATTCCTTCTTATTTCTAGAGCAGATTGAAGATAATTGTCACAAGTTCTTAACATTAGTGTACCGGTACTGATATTATTTATACTATTTTATGATACTGCGAAGAGAATCTAGTAGAACAGAAGGAAACGAAAGAAGTTTTGTTCCTCCTATAATATGTAATTGAATAACGCTGTAAATGAAATCTCATGACAGCCCTACCTAAGCCCATGAATTCGATTAGCTCACATAAATGTTGTTCAATAGTGTAAGCGCAGAGGAACAAATTGTTTCATTGGTCACCAGGCCTGATCTCGGTGGACTAATTACACTATCGATGGCCTAGAATGAAAACCTCGTATCTCAAAAATTTCAGATTTTTACTTTTTTCCACTTTTAGATGGAAAATCTTGTATCTCATAGATTAAAAAGAGAAAAATACAACACTCGGTTCGTACATTGAAGTACAGATCAGAGTTTATGATCTCATTGGCTGGCACACGGCCATGGGCTTCACATTTGTGACCTCATGGTCTCAGATTTTATACAGGACTCCAAAAACAAAAGGCCATGGATACGCCATTGCAACCGGCACGTTACATTGCCAATAATACAGGGCCATAACCTGGAATTTCAGAAGGTCGTGTGCTTTGTATTAGTGAAATACACTATCTGCATTTATTTTCAATATACAACTTAAAAACTCGCGAGTTATCGCCACCTGGGAATCAGTGTCTGAGAGAGAGGGAATTTGGCGCGCACCTGATTGGCGCACATGACGACCACGTGCTCATCTTGCCGTTCTCTTGGCTCCCTGATGATCATCTGGTCGCCTGTTTGACCAGGCTCTCGGTGAGCGTTCAGCAATCTGTAGAACTGAGCCATGCACAGTGGTTGACCTTTCTCCCGCGAGGTGGCACGCTCAACGGGCAGCGCCATCCTGCCGGAGTCAAAGAACAAACACATGCATACACAACATATATAATCTCACATTTGAAACACACACTTTTGGTTCTCGATGTTGCCATATCGTCAACAAAACCTCAAATAGAATTCAACAGTTTTGCCTCAAGTCAATGCTATAGATAGTTCACGGCAGCCATCACGGGACTTATTATACACAGGGGAGAAACTTAAGCTCAATATGAGTTAACATGTTAATGCCATAAAAATCGCGTACGCATCTAATGCAACAAACTGAATAATAATATGGCACGGAAATAATCAACTAGGCAGTGCCGTCACTCAACAGCTGATTGTATTAACATATCGCGCGTTTGGGGCACAGCCTACTAAACTCAGAGCAACTAGATGCTTCTAGCGAGCGGAAGGTCTTGCTCGAGTGCGCATGCGCGTGTTCTTACTTCCTCGCTACTTAACTATTCACCTTGGAAGATATATCTCAAGGGCCAGTCCGTTTTATATTCTTTGGTCCGTTGAATGACGTAGAACCAGAACAAACACAAACAATAGCAGACTGCGTTCTTAAGTTTGTAATGTGTGATATCTCGTAGTTGTGAGAAAAAAAATGCCCTTGATTGAATTATTATGTCTTGTATTTTAGTAATGTACTGTAAGTATTAAACGAAAATACAACAGTGCGGAAAAAATATGTATTCAATGTTGTTGTTTTTTTCTCCGTATGATTTTTTAAATTTGATTAGTGATGAAATGTAGCCTATGTTACGCTTGGCGGAAATCCGTTAAACCAGTCACTACTTGGCTTTCCATCCTGGAAAAATTTGCGACAATTACCACGCCATAGGCTATATGATTTGATAAAGCGGCCTCCGTTTACTTTGGGCACGGAGAAAAAAAGCTTTGGTCGCTTTGGTTGTTCAACAATGACGCATGCGCACTGGAGCAAGACCTTCCGCTCGCTAGACGTTCCTAGAGCAACTTCTTCAACGTGGTAATCAGTGGCGACTGGTGTAGGAAATGGGAGTGTTCTAGGCGAGCTTCGTGTTGCCGCTACAAGACTGCAGCAGGGACCGAATGGGCCCAGGTAAGGAGTAATAAGAAGGAGCCCCAACGATCAGAAAGTGAAGCTACGAGTTAGTCCTGCGCTAGTGCTCAAAACTTTGCGATGGTTATAGTATCATTAGAATACCATACAAATACCGGGTGAGTTAGCCGTGGTGGTTACGGCATGACTGATGGCAGTCGCTCTCATCCGGGAGGCGAGGAGGTTCGAATCCCCCCGCCGGCAACCTTGAAGATGGTCTTCTGTGGTTTCCCATCTTCCTTCCAGGCAAATGCCGGGGTTGGTCCCTAACTATAGGCCACAGCCGCTACCTTCCAACTCCTCGTCCTTACATTCCAACTTCCCTCCTTCCCTCCCCAACGGTACTTGTAGCTCACCCATTGGGTGTCCGTCTCGAAGCAGCTACAAAACTGGCGAGCCGAACATGTCCTCGGACACTCCCGGCACTAAAAGCCATACGCTAAAAATAAAAAAAATAAAAAAAACAATAAAAAAACATACAAATAATGGCGTATCAATTTTTTAACACCCACGAGCAATAAATCTACAGCGTGTAACTGTCAAGTTGTCACCAGAGTGCAGCATGACTAGAACAGGTCCAATACGTAATATGGCTAATGGCGAATGTTAAGCAGCGTCAAAGAATACAAAAGGTGCTTCATATTTATTATAACTTTATATGATATGGAACGGTAAATCAATGGGAAATGCACGCACCTGTTATTGAATTGAATAATAGCAACCTTTAATCGAACTTGACTTATTAGCAACATGTATATAATGGAGATTGATTGTAACACACAACAAAAGAGTAAGTAATTATAAGTACACGCAAAACCAAAGAACATATCTCAGTCTCAATGTCCAGGCGACACCAACTCCACCGTCGTCAACATTATGAAACCATTGATGGTCATGACAATATTGGAGTTATAATCCAGCCAGTAACCCAATTCGTATGTGCCTGGACCTCTTCGGTCCCTGCTGCAAGGTGACAACTTTTGACAGTGATACGCCCATTAGTTGTGTGCTGACAAACTAATTACGTGCTAATAATTGAATCGGGCAAAACAGAAAGAGTGCATGTGTCAAAATAAACCTGAAAAGTGGAGACCACTCATAGTCTGTACGGAACTTTCACCAGGACTCTTCTAAATTTCGTTCTTTCATTTTCAAGTTCTAAAATTAAATCATAAGTGGTATTGAAGGTTTCGATTCAAATTTTGTAACCACTCGTATGACAAGAATTTACTTCCCATTTCTTTAAAGTGTTGTATTCAAGTTTATCGTCCGTTTGTAGAATGTTCATGTTTACATGTTTTCATAGATACATTCTTGTATCTTGCCACGCACAGACTAACCTATTGGCCCAAACACACACTTACATTATGAATATATATGTGGCATACACCCTTGGAATGAAGATAGTTGGTGTATTTCTAGAAATACACGGTCAGACAGAGTTGGCTTTTGCTGCTCTGGCTTTTTACATTAATTTATGTACTTAATTTTCCTTCCCGCAGACACAAACAGCGAACCATTATATTCTATTTCCCCCGTTCACTTGCTTATTTATTGCATAAGTCTGTTCCAGATATACATCCTCTACGGAACCAACCTGGCAGCGTCTTACAGCTACCTTATGAAGCTCTTCAATTGCCTCAGGTCAAGAGGACTCCCTCACCAATACACCAGGCTTCGTGTTCACCGCCAGCTAACTACTCCATGAAGAAGCGTTACCTGTATAAGAAATTTTGTCGTTGTAACATTTGCTATGCTTGTATAAAGCCCTTTGTTTCCTTCTCCTACCCCCTCGCTTCCCCTTCCCCTCGCCCGCCTACTTCCGACGTGTGAGATATCGCTTACCTCTCTCCGTGTGCTGTTCAGCTCGCTCTCTTGTTGTTGTCCAGCCGTCAAGGCTACAGGGAGGTATCGCTCTCTCACTGTTCTCACTTCTTCGTTAGACGTCAAACATACAGTAGGGGCTCTCTCATGAGCTTGTCTCCTGTGCTCGAGAGATATTTTAAATCAGACGCCATGTCTGCATTTTAGATCAACGGTTACAAGGAACCATCGCCTACTCTACAAAAATGAGTTAAGTACAAAACTTCAATGTTTTTAAACATGTTTTAGTGCTTTTAATACAATTTTATAGACAGTGTGAAGAATTGCAAATTATTGTGCAATAACCGTCTTCAAGATATTTTTTTCTTGTCATACTTTAATTATCCAAGCTGGCTTTATAAAATGAAACCCAGTACTTTTTGTACTAAATGATTGGGATTACCTTCCCACTACGAGGGATTTAATTCATACTACCCACTGTCTAAAAAACTCAGCCTTTTTCCGCCGTGGGAACTATCTTGCCCTATTCAACTGTCTTCACCGCCCTGGAACTTTCTATATGAAACTATTTTTTCTACCAGTAAAGCAATCGAGTAATTTTCCACTTCTAAATACGGGAATACTTTTCCTTACTGAGGATTTTACGTTACATAAACTGCTGGTCAACACATAATTTTCTTGCCTCCGTGGGAACATTACCTCATCATTCAACTGCAACGCATAAACTTCTTAACTCAATAAATTCGGTCAAGCTGAACTTAAACCAAGTGTTCTACATAACTACAATAACTTTTCTCTTTACAATCTTCCTGTGCTGCAATAGTGAACTTTTCAAATCCATCAATAGACTATAGTGCAAAACAGTGCCCGTTCAACTACCAACCGCGTCACGTTCGATTGAGAGATATAAATCTGGCCAAGACTTTTTCCTAAATCTCCTATTTTCCTTCTCCCAAATACCTTTACTAACATTAATTAAATTAAGATTTCATCTATCTAAATTACTACGAGGCCTCGCTTGCGAGCAAGAGCCCTCTCAAATTTGTTATACTTATAATATCGTAATTCTGTATAAACTGTGGCTAGCCCACATTTTAATCTCTCGTCCCTTCTGAAATTAGGGAATTGTATTTTTTCTACTAACGAAAGAGTTGTCTAATCTTTTCTCTCCAAATTTCGTGAATACGACCTGTACATCCTTGTATTTCAAATAATGTTAAATTCTGCTTAAAATAGCAGTAATCTCCGGTTTAAATTTTTCTGTTCTCCTTTTCCTTATCCTGTTATGATCAGGGTTTAATCCATTTGTCTGCAGCTTGTTAGCTTGCTGAAAGTGAGTCAAATAACGCTTGTAACTTACCTAATTTGAAAAAAGTTACAATCGCTGTACAATTTATTGTTCCTAAAAGCTTTGAAAACCCACTTTTACGCACAATTTAAAACCTTTGTATAGGTTTAGTGCTTGTAACAAGTTTTAAACTTGTAATTACTTCATTATTGTTAACTATAAACTTTTATTTTATTAGGTCTGAGACCTTTAAATATTTTTAAAATCAACCAAAGAAAAAGTTCTTCTAACTTCAAAGATAAGATTCTAATTCTATCAATTGTTAATTGTCTAAATTTTATATTCTTTGTTCAAATAAATTGTTGTTTTCCTTTGTTCATTATCTTTACCGTTAGAATTACGAGTAGGCAGGACCTTCACTTCCCCGATTCTTCCTTTATGCTTAAACTCTTTTTTCGAATCTCCAAAACAACAAAGTTCATACTACTTGTTGCATTTAACTTAAAACTGCAAATAACAACATTTTCAAAGTTTCTCGTGGCTTTCTTATCCAATCCTAGCAAGGCATTAAGGCAAGTACAGCTGGCTCTGCAAGCTTCCTACTTGTTGAGATTTTTTCCCTTACTTATGGTTTGTTTCCAAAAATTTAAGTTTTATTTGAGTTAGGTTTGAGGTTCTTCCTCTTTTCTAAGCTTTTAATCGGTGTCTTGCTGGGTAACAGCTTAGTTTTCCTTAAGTGCAACAATTGGTATCCTTCCAAACATTTTCAAGAAAACAAGTAAAGTTGTTACAAAAAGCATTAAAAACTGCTTTATCGCTTCCCTCTCCGGAAGCATTCGGTCGTTCGCCGGAGATCCAACATTTCCCAGAACAAAAAAAGATCACGGCGAATTCAAATTATTTCAGCCTTACAAAACATTTGGTTAAATCTAACTCCTTTGAAAGGAGAAAAAGTAAATCTGTATCTCTTTACACACTTGGTCTTGCCAGACTACTACCCGTCCCCATAGTAGGGGAATACCGGCTTGGGAGGGAAAGAACGCTCGCCGCTTGCTTGCAAATAGCCCAAGCTCCAGCTACATTTCCCGTTAGCTGTGATCAGGTCCCTACCCACTTTAGGTGTCTCACGGGCATTGTGCGGAGGAACTTTTTACCGAAGACTTATTTTCGTTTGGTTTTATTCTTTTGTATTGGACTCCCGTCCTATCTACCCTTACTTGTTCTCCACACCGAAACCCACTTCCCTTTTTTTCATTATCATCATCCCTTAGGTAGAGTTAATCCTCAGCTAAATCCTACCAAAAGTAGTGCAGATGTGAAGGCTTCTCTGGAACAGGTCGACCACGTCGCTATATTCATTCTGGGGTTACGTCTTTTCCCAAATAATCAGACCTGGTAATACTTGCTTTAGGTAGTAAGCTCTAACTGAATACATACGTATTTTAGACATTTACTGTAGGACTTCCGCATTTTTGGCTCCGCGAAACCCTTTCAGTCTCGGGTTAAACCAGTCGTGCTGGCCCAGAGACACATTACCGTTATCACACACTCAGACCAACATGGAATTATCTCGGCTGTATGAGATAGCATCGCCGCTTGACTACTGGAGATTTCCGTGTACAGTAGTACAACTCATATCTTGCGAGTTACTCTATATATGCTGCTCAAAAAAAATAAAGCACCACTTTTTTCAAAGGCCACCAAATTTTGAAAAGTTGACCGCACAAGCTCGAAATCTCAGTATAACGTTTGTCCTGACGCCTACCAAGCATATCCTTCGTTTCTGGGTAGCGCCCCAAAAACCAGCCCATTTTCGAAATTGAAGTTTGCGAAAAACGCTGTAGGACTTTTCGCAGGTTGCCAAAGCAGTCCAAAATGAATCAGTCTTGCTCTTAAAGGTTCCACAAACACATAGAAATCGTTACATTTGGCCTTTGGGCATTTTCAACTCCCTTTATCATCCCCTAAACATGGACTACCATTTGGGGCGTCTGAGAAGGTACCGGGTGTGTTTAACCACCTGAAAACCTGCACACCGTCCTCAGTTGCTGATTGCAGTAAGTTCTTGAGGCCTCCGGCTATGTTCAGCCCCCTTAACACCCTCAACTGGCATGGGGTTGGCAATACTGTACATGATGCTAAAAATGGCTGTGTCAGCTGGAATTTCATCTATATAAGTCGTGTTCACATTTGGGATGGCTGGGTGGGTCTCAGACAGCGGAGGACTAAACATCTATTACTACATCATCTCCAGAAATTTTCCCGACTATTAATTCAGGTATTTTGGTTAATTTCAGTAAACTTTAAGAATTTTCTCCCATAAAAGCTCTCGTCAAGTTTACCAATAATTTCACCTAAATATTTTAATTTGTCCACAATTTTAATTTCTTCTTTAACCGGAGAGATTTAGAAGGTGCGGTTTGTGCCTAAATCTTCCAAATCGTCTGAGTAGTACAGGAAATATCTTGCATTTCTTTAATGTGTATGTCTACCCCTCATTATTCCCGTTTTCCAACGGGGTCGGGGATGAGATGCGATGGAAGTCTTTGTGGCGATGTTTTTACGGCCGGATGCCCTTCCTGACGCCAACCTCATGAGAGGAGTTAATGAGAGATGAAATGAATGATGGTGAATGAAACTGGGCAAGGATGTGGAAGGAAGCGGCCGTGGCCTGTCAGAAGGTACCGTCCCAGCATTTGCCTGGTGTTGAAAATGGGAAACCACGGAAAACCATTTCAAGGACGGCTGACGGTGGGGCTCGAACCCACGCGTCTACCGAGTCAGCAGAGAGCTTGGCCCCATGACCTAATGCTGCGCGTTGGCCAGCGTAGCCACTACTGTCGGTCTTGCATTTCTTTAATAATAATTTTAAATCGCTTATCCTGTCAGCTTGGACTCTGCAGGAGATCATTCCTCTGCCGCCCGCCACAAGGCCGGTGTCTAGGAGCTGAACACACTTTGTCAGCAGATACAACTGGGGATGGACCGCTAACTTGGCTCTAGTTATGGAACGGTCGGGGATGAGATTTTGGAAGGAAGTCGGCCGTGGAAGTGTTGAAAGGAACCATCCCAGCATTTGCCTGGTGGAGGAAATAGGAAACCATGAAAACCATTTTCAGGAAGGCTGAGGTGGGATTCGAACCCACGCCAGAGAACTACGAGCTAGCACGTTAGCGGTCTCGGCCACCGTAGCCGGTAATAATAATAATAATAATATATGGCCCCGTTTATGTTAATGGTACATGGATTAAATGGAAAACCACAGACTTGTACACAGTAATCAATAAGTTCACTGATACCGTGCGTAAGAGACGATTGAAATTCTATGGTCACATCTGCAGAATGGACAACACCATGTATGCAAAACAAACTGCTTGATATAATAAATTCATAGAAGGTCAAAATCAGTTGGTTAGAAGAAATCAAACAGGACTAAAAGAAATAAACATCACATAAGAAATCATCTTGAATCGGAAGGCTTTTGGAACTCGAGTTACAAATCACTCTTTCACCGAAAAAGCTAAAAATACCATTGAAAAAAAAATGGACGGAGGAACGTAAGAGTTCATGAGGAGATTCTGGGAGGAGAAGAAGAGGAAAAACACCATCAACCCAAGTCAACACGTTCAAACGCGCTCCCTAAGTGGTCAAAACGAAGAAAGAAGACGAATATTAATAATTGCTATTTTTTGGAGATTTGTACAGGATGGACGACAGTAGGTTAACCAAGCAGATCTTCACATTTCTGTGGAACAAGAAGTCAACAACAACCTGGGTACAATAAGTCAAAAAGGATTAGGAAAGAGACAATATCAGAGAAGAAGATAAACCACAGAGAAATATTTTTAGGCAAAAAGTTCTAAAAACGGAAGGATTCCAAGTGAGGAAGGGAAAGAAAACCGGCTCGAAATTGTCCGAGGAAAGAAAGAGGAAGCATAGTGAGATGATGAAGGAAAACTGGAGGAAGAAGAAGGAACAGGGAAGGACAAAGCATTGAAACTGGCTCGTTGTCCCTAGACGACCGAAACGAAAATAATAATAATAATAATAATAATAATAATAATAATAATAATAACCTCCCTCATGGTCTGGTACCTTGACGTGGTGGGAAGGCTTGTGTGTTTCAGTGATCCCGAGAGCAATGCTGGCGGGAGCTTCGGCTCCTGGCAGGGCCACCCATGCCGGTAAGGTCGAGGGTGAGAGACCAGACTACACCATGATGGTGGGCAGCAGCGTCATCAGTAGGTTATTTCCAGGGCGAGCTGTAATTCAGTGGTACGGTTGGAAAACTGCGGGGTCTCGTTTTCAGTCCTCAGAAAACTAGGAAGCTGTGGGCTAATAACTCGCACTCTCCGAAATTGTTTATTATTAAAGAAACTGATCTCATGTTGACAACTTTTGGCACGAAGAGGAAGACACGAATAGGTTTCTGGAATTTGAGGACTCTGGGTGAGAGTAGTAAGCTGAGGCAGGTGACCAGAGAAATGATCTCGTAATCGTTGTCTGTGTCGAATTCTGGGTATACGAAGGCCAGATATAATCCCAAACGAAGAGCTGTGGCAAAGGGCTAACCAACAACCTATAGAAGTCCAAACTAAACGGAGGAAATGGGGCTGGATTGGGCATACTCTGAGGAAACAGAATGATGCAGTAGAAAGGGGAGCTCTGGACTGGAATCCTCAAGGGGGTCGGAGACGGGGAAGACCAAGGAAGGCCTGGAAACGCACCATTGAAGAGGAGGCTCGGAACGCTGGAAAGACTTGGAGGGAAGTGAAGTACAGAACTTGGCAGCAAACAGAAAATGAAAATCCACAGCCTGCTTCCAGTCTCCGACCGGGTCAGGAATGGAATGAATGAAGCCCCCATCTAGCGGCGAGGATATGAACTGTGCCGGCTGCCGAGGCCTGACGCACTCCTCTGGGGCAATGATTAAATGAATGACAGATGAAATGAAATGATAGTGGAGAGTGTTGCTGGAATGAAATTTTGACAGGGAAAACCGGAGTACCCGGAGAAAAACCTGTCGGTCTCCGTTTTGTCCAGCACAGATCTCACATGGAGTGACCGGGATTTGAACCACGGACCCAGCGGTGAGAGGCTGGCGTGGCAGCAAACAGAGCCGGATGGAAATCATTCTTGGGTGCCCTATGCTCCGCACGGAGCGAAAAGGAATAAGTCAAGTAATAATATTAATAAGGGAAACCTTGCGATAACACTCACATGTGTATAAACCACCCACCCTACGTTATTAGAATGCGGGCTCGACGCGACACTGTTCTGGTAGGGACTAGAGTCATGATCTTCATAAAGAAATACATATATTTCCGTTGACTTTTCACGAAATACAAGATTTATCCGTGCAAGGTGCACAACTCCCTCTGGTTTAACCTTTATAGGGCAGAACTATTATTAATATATTTTTAATTGTAAAAGCTTATTTAATTTTAATTGTAATTTTATGAGATATTTAATTTTTAGAAACGTATTTATTTTCAATTTTAATTATTTTCATCATCATTTTCATCATCTTAGGTCAACCGGGTGAGATAGCCGTGGTCGTTACGGCATGCCTGATGGCAGTCGCTCACATCCGGGAGGCGAGGAGGTTCGAATCCCCCCGTCGGCAACCTTGAAGATGGTCTTCTGTGGTTTCCCCATTTTCCTTCCAGGCAAATGCCTGGGTTGGTCCCTAACTATAGGCCACAGCCGCTACCTTCCAACTCCTTACCCTTACATTCACACTTTCCTCCCCAGACAACACTCCATACGCGATGGTACTTGTAGCTCACCCATTGGGTGTCCGCCTAGAGGAACCTACAAACTGGCGAGCCGAACATGTCCTCGGACACTCCCGGCACTAAAAGCCATACGCTAAAAAGAAAAAAAAAATCTTAGGTCAAGAAGATAGAAGCATATTGGTTGGTTCTTCAGTTTAGGGGCTGCGACAACGCGGTCATGTAGACGCGTGTACTTTGGGTGTGTGCAGAATCTGTCTGATAACCGGTGTTAATTGTGATGACTGTATTAGTGTGTGTTATCTGTTTTTTAATTCAAGTAAGGACTGCAGACTTTGAATTTTTCAAGTAGTTCCTTCTTTTTCGCCAAACGCCACCGTCAACGACTACTAGTTCAGAAATTAGCTACTAGACGCCACCGCAGTCGGCTCCTCGTAACGAACATAGGAACCTAAGAGCGTTGTTTACATTCTTAACCTATATAATGAGAAGCATATTATTTGGTTCTCTGAAATATTAGCACTTCCAAAAGAAAATTCTTTGACATTTGGCTGAAATATTCAACCATCAGCAACTTTGGCAATATAGCTGGTGGTTAACATACATACCACTAATCTATAAAGGGTTAAGAGTTTGAGTTTTGTGAAACATACGCCTTAGTGTTTTATAGCCTACGTTATGTTTGAAGGTCGAGGTATTTTTAGGCACATCTTTGGCAACTCCAGCGTGCTGTCTAATTTAGTTATCGATCTTCGACCGTGCACCTGACCTTGAAGAGCGCACCTGGCAGGAGGTAAGAATCGATCACCCGCCATGCCAACCTAGAAGGCGGGCGCTCAGGCGCAATGCTAGCGGTTCTGTGATTGGCCGAGCATTTTCACAGTGCGCAAGACGTCGCGACGCTGCCCAGTGTATCAGGCGTCACTCCACAGGACAAGTGGACAAGAGGTAAAAATAGAACACTAGTCTGAGTGAGACACTAGAGCCACCTATGAGCCGCAGTCGGGACTTTGGGTATTATTTTAGGCACGGTCAGGGTTGGGTAAGTTACCTTTACTTACACACATTACTAACTGCGTTACAGAGATCGTAACTTTTGTTTATAACAGCTTAAAAAATTCAATTTTGTTTGGTAAAGGACACAGAATTAATTTATTTAAAATAGAGTAAGCTGAAGTGGTACGGATATATGATGAGAATACAAGAATATAGAGTACCAAATGGAATATTTATGGATAAAATACCAGGAAGAAGACCACGAGGAAGGCCCAGTAAGAGGTGGATAGATACGGTGAAGGAAGGCATAGAGAAAAGAGGAGTACAAGAAAAATAAGTATTGAAAGAAGGAAATGAATGGTGGAGGGATAGACAACTGTGGAGGTCCTTGATTCGCAACCCGACCCAGGGAACTGGAAACGGGAATGAAGAAGAAGAAAAAGAAGAAGAAGAGTCGATATCTCGAACCTTCATTAATCGAATTTTCGATAACTCGCATTTAATAATATCATTATTATTATTATTCTTTCCTCGATTTTGTCCATCTTTGGACAGCGTAAGATAACCCATCGCAGTCACTGTCTCTTATTTCCTTTATCCTTTCTTGCCTTCCAGTAGTTCTTCATTACTTCACTTTGTCTCCTTCTCTCTTCCGTCCAGATGTTAACGCGATTCTTCTTTTCCTTCTCCTGGAAACCCTTGAAATGTTTGATCATATCTCTGAAAAGTGGTCTGTCCTGAATAATATCTATTGTTACTTCCATGTCTTGCATATCCCTTTTTATACGTTGCACCCATTGATTACCATTCTTGCTTTTGTATACATGACTGAAAATTTGTTTTGTGAGTCTGGTGTTATTCATCCTCATTACGTGTCCATAGGAATGAACCCTCCTTTTCCTGATCGTATCGTAGATTTTTTAATTCCTTTATTTTTGTAGAGGTCGTCATTTTTTCTGTAACTGAACTCTCCACTTTCTGTTTTTAATGGTCCCAATATTTTTCTAAGTATCCTTCTTTCCTTTTTCTCAAGATCTTCTATTTCGCCTTTTTAATGGAAAACATACATTCTGAAGCATAGAGACTTTCTGGCTTTTTAGTTGCAATATAAATATTTTTCTTATTGTAGGTATCCTTCGTCAGTAGAAAAGCTTGTTCCAATTTATTATTATTATTTCCCGAACAAATTCCCAATAATTTACATGTATTATTTTTCTTTAACTTATGGGACTACGCAATGTCCTTAATCGCCCACGCTAATTTCCTACTTTCTATTCACCTTCTCCTCAGAGAGTATCAACAGGAACCAATCAGAGAAGTTCTCTCTTCTCACTTTGACACTGGCTTTTTGAAAATAAATGTAGTTTTGAATTTTCATGGATCTTTTTAAATTGCGTAATTTTAACAGGAAGCACCTCCATGAACATTTCCATCTGGTGAAATTAAAAGGTGCTCGTACACTGTGTTTTTTTTTGTGCTCACAGTTGAGAATTAAATCATAGCTTCACTAATATGTAACATAGAATTATGAAAACTTATAGTAAATATATAGGGCTTTCATTTAATATATAAATGCGAACAGTATATAAAGTTTTGCGAGATTCATTGATAGGACAATATTTGTGATTTTTTAAACGTCATAATTCGCAAAAACACGATTTAACAGGAAATACCAGTCTGAATGCAATGATTTTTCGTTCATATATAAAAAACCGCACGAATACCGAGGATGAATCACAATTAATGTTACATGTATATAGTCTACTGTATAGTATGTTTTTTTTAATATTATAATTTGTCTTTCAAAAATTAATTGTTTGTTAAAATTTCCAAGTAGGCTATATCTTAATTATTTTTAATATAATTTCATGAATGAGGTTCATCCTCCGTATTCATGCGTTTTATTTACAGGAAAGAAAATCATTGTGATTCAGACTGGTATTTCTTGTTAAATCGTGTTTTTTTGGTGTTTCATGATGTTTAAAAAATCACAAATGTTTTCCTGCCGATAAATCACGCAATACTTTATATACAGTTCTCTTTTATACATGAAATGAAAGCCCTATGTATTATAAGTTTTCATAATTCTATGTTACATATTAATGAAGCTATGATTTAATTCTCAACTGTGTACGAAAACTCCCATTCGCGGCTAAAGTAAATATTGAAACATTTAACACAGACAAGGAGGAATTACATCTAAAAAGATTCAGATTTGTATGTTGCAAAATTACGAAGAGAAAGAGGAAATTCCATATCTAGAAAAACATTTTAACGATAAATTGGAATCAATTTTTTTTCCGGTTTTTAGAACATAGGATTACTCTTCTTCCATTTGAAGCACTAAATTTTCATTTTCATTTTCTAGTCTTTTGTGCACGTGTGCCTTTCTCCCTCTCCACCTCGTCCTGAATCCCAGCAGAAATATCTGAAGAGCATTTAAGTACGGAATTTTTTTAGTAGGTACTCATGGACCTGCGACAGTGACTTAATATTCATATTAAAATTAGAAATGCGCGGTTTCGGTGGCGTAGTTGGTAGCATGCTGAGCTTCTATGCCCAGGGTCACGGGTTCATACCCATCCGAAGTCGTCGGATTTTTAAGAGCTTTAAAAATCCCTCAGTATGCCTTCCTTCGGAGGGGAAGTAAAGCCGGCGGTCCCCATGTCATAGATTTATGGCATGAAAAAGAACCTTCCACTAACTACACTTGTGTGAAGCCAAAATTTGTAGGTTAGAATTGATAACGCTCTATTCATTCCAACGTTCGCTGCCAGGTGCTGACTGCGAGGCCATCTAGTAGCCAAGTCCGCAAGCTAGGTTTCGCGGACGGTAGCATTTGGTAGCAAAAGTAGGAATTACTTGAAAGTATTGTCTGCAGTCCTTACTTGAGGGATTTTTAACGCTCTTAAAAATCCGACGACATCGGCCAGGTTTGAACCCGCGACCTAGGTTATAGAAGCTCAATAAAACAATACCAAATCCACAATGACAGTCACAAACGGTTGCTCCCGCAAGAAACAAACCCTTAGAGAGTGTTGCAACTATTACTGACTGTGGTTTTTTTAAGTGATTTTTAGACCTATTTTGTCTTGTATTTTTGGATCTGAAGATGCTCACTTATCGAGCGAAACATGTCTTCCCATAGTTTTCTCTCTATTCTGAAGTTTAAACAAGAAGATGCTTACCATCGAAGCTCATCTTCAGTCACGGACTCTGTGAGGGATCATTTCTCTACCGTGGCAAGGAGCTGGATACACTTTGTCAGCAGATACAACTGGGGATGGTGACAGGCGACCGCTAACTTAGGTCTAATTGAGGAATGGTGAGGGAAGGGATGTTGGAAGGAAGTCGCCCGTGAACCTGTTTAAAGAAACCATCCCAGCATTTGACTGGGGGTGAAAATGGGGGAAACCACGAAAAACCATCTTTAGGACGGTCGATGTGGGATTCGAACCCACGCGCTCTCGATACTAGCGAGGCACGAGTCACCGCGGTCGGTTATTCTGTAGTCCATAACATATTTAATATAGATTAATCACATGTATTTTTCTGGTAAATTTTTTGCATGTCTCAGTAATTAGGATTATATATGTTGACCAATTAAAAAGTTGCAAAATCAACTGTCAATAAGGCAACACTGTAATATAGCTCCATGCTCCAAAGACCTAAAAGACTAGAGCCTCTCACAGCCATCACAGCCTGTGCGGGCAGAGAAACACGCCTGTCTTATGCTGCCATCTATGACACGGTGAGTGAACCATTACCTCAAGCAGATGTTGGGTTGGACAAGTGACTGATGTAGGAGGCCACATAGACGGTTGTAATTCATTTATGATGATGATGATGATGATAATTGTTGCTTTAAGGGGCCTAACATCGAGGTTATCGGCCCCTGATGAAATGAAATGGCGAGAAATGAAAGGATGAAGATAATAAACAGCTCACTGCTATGGATGAAACGAAAATGGTTTAGATAAAATAGACAGTGAGCCCCAACAACTATGTCTTATGTAGCAGGGAAAATACTTACAAAAAGGAACTCAGATTGAAAGTACTCACCAAATAGAGAGCGGTAATTTCGAACGAAAATACTCACAAAAGGAATAGATTGAAAAATACGTACAAAATGCAACGTACAGTCGAAATACCTACAAAATGCAAGTGAAATCAAAATACTTACAAAATGCAAATGAGATTGAAAATACGCACAAAATGTAATTTAGATTCAAAATACCCACAAAATTGCAATTGAGACTTAACTACTTGAACAAAGCGGGGTAGGTTGAAAATACAAAATGCGATTGAAATTGCTTACAAAATGTATGGTAGATTCAAACTACTCATTAGGATGGACAATACTTACAAAATGCAATTTAGATTGAAAATAAATACAAAATGTAATTTAGATTCAAAATACCCACAAAATTGCAATTGAGACTTAACTACCTGAACAAAGCGGGGTAGGTTGAAAATACAAAATGCAATCGAAATTAAAAAAACTCACAAAAGCCCCGGCCCGGATATTGAAAGACGTACTCAAAAGCAATTCAGATTGTCAATCCTTACAAAATGCAATTGAGATTGAAAAACACTCACAAAATGCAATCTAGATCGAAAAGACTTACAAAAAGCAACGTAGATTAAAAATACCTTTAAAAAATCGCTAAAAGGGAGTTTAGAATCACGGGGAACAAAGTAACAAAAACAGTGCGGGAATCTGAAAGAGAAAAGGAAATATAAGGTAAAGAGGAGAGGATTGGAGAGGAGAGGGGAGGGGAGAGAGGAGAGGGTCCGCCCCAAAGGGAAGGGACAAAAGGGGGAAAACGGACCCAGCTCAGGAAGCCCTCGGGGTCGCCAACTCCCGAACTCACCAACCGTGAGCCCCTGAGGGTGTAGCATTATCTAGGGTGCACCAGAAGTGGTGGGGCTACATACACCCTGCCTCCTTAAGGGCCTTGAGCACAAGGCAGGAGGTAAAAGGAAAAGAAAAAGAAGGCTGACCCCTCACAGAAGGAGGGTGTCAGGAAATATGAGACAAGGGCCAATTAAGGCGGGAAAGGAAGAGACTCCCTAGGCCTCTGATACCGTCGGGGTCGGAAGAGAACAAGAGTTGACCAAGTGAGGTCGACAGGAAAGAAGACGGAGAGGAGCCCGGCACAAGTAAGTGGAAACAATGCGGGACTCAGCTGGGGCTCCGTGGTCGCCAACCCACACCCACTAGAAGTGAGCCCCTGGGGGGAATTCATTTATTTCCCGGAAGTTCATGCACTACTAAATGAATAAATATGCATGCAAAAATGCACTAATGATTGGTCAAATATGCATCACGTTTTAACCCTTTATGGGTTGGTGGTCTGTGTATGAACCACCTTTTGTCAGGACAATATACATTGTCAAAGATTCAACGGCGGCTTCGGTGGCGTAGTTGGTAGCATGCTGAGCTTCTATGCCCAAGATAGCGGGTTCAAACCCGGCCGAAGCCGTCGGATTTTTTAAGAGCGTTAAAAATCCCTCAGTATGCCTTCCTTCGGAGGGGAAGTAAAGCCGGCGGTCCCATGTCATAGATTTATGGCATGTTAAAGATCCTTCCACTAATTGCACCTGTGTGAAGCTAAATTGGATAGGTTAAGAATGTAAACAACGCTCTTAGGTTTCTACGTTCGTTGCCAAGCGCTGACTGCGGTGGCGTCTAGTAGCTAAGTTCTGAATTAGACCTAGTAGTCGTTGACGGTGGCGCTTGGCGGCAAAAGTAGGAACTATTTGAAAAATTATAAGTTGCAGTACTTAAAATTAAAAAACAGATACACACACTAATACAGTCATCACAATTAACACCGGTTATCAGACAGATTCTACACACACCCAAAGTACACGGGGCTACATGACCGCGTTGTCGCAGCCCCTAAACTTAAGAACCAACCAACCAACCAACCAAAGATTCAACGAATTTACTGAAGGAAGTGCTAGTATTTCTAAAACTCAAATATTATATATGCACCTCCTTGCCCTAAGGAGCTCGATAAAATTTTAATAATGTACGTATAAATAAAAACAAACAAAAAAAATAGTGTAAATATAAGGCAAAATATTTATATAGAAATTAAAATTATTAAAATAAACATTAAATGAAAACAAATTTTACAAAAATTATTATAAAAATAAAGAAAATAAAAACCAAAATAATAATAATAAAACTAGTCTACCTATAAAAATAAATATTATGAAAATACAGAAATTAATTGTAAATAAATGAATACATAATTTAATTAATAAATTTTAAAATTAAATCTATAAAAACTTAAGTTATACAATTTAAAAAAAAAAAAAAAAATTGAAAATTACAGTAAATAGTTTTGCCCTATAAAGGATTAAACAAGTAGTTCCGTGAAGAACTATACAGCCTATTTTCATATATCCTACTTATGATAATTGCAACTATCAACATACACAATTTCAGTTTGATTGCTGTAATAGATTCGTAGATATTGAGAACAGACATGTTGGATTTTATATATGTAGGTCCTAGAGTTATGTACTGTTACATGCAGATTACTGTGTACGTATTCATACTTCATCGCATAATTAGAACACTAGAAGTTACAAGGAGATTTTAAAATTTCGCACAGCTGCCATCTAGTGGTTATGGAAACAATTGAAAGAAATTAGATGCTAGTGGATTACCATTTGTTTCACTGCACTCGGATGGTTAAATTGCGATAAACGTCCATGTGAATATTTATACTGCCTCCATGTTGGATTTGTGATCACCAGGTTATTTAAAGTCCTATAAGTGAACTTGAGTTCATAGCCCCTATGAACAATAAAAAATTCAGTTTGATTGCTATAATAGATTCGTAGATATTGAGAGCCGTCTAAATATTTCGGATGGTCGCCATGTTGGATTGTTATATGTATAGGCCATAGAGTCATGTACCATTAAAGGAAAATTATTGGGTAGGTTCATTATTCAAACTTTCACTTCGATCGCATGACTACATCACAAGAAATAAAAACTTAATTTTAAAATTCGCACAGCCGCCATCTTGAGGTTATGTAAACAATTGAACTAAATTAGATACCAGTGCATTACAATGTGTATAAATATTTCCTGTACCAGATTTCAGTGCGTTTGGAACATTAAATCGCGAGAAAGGTCTATTTAAAATTTTCTAATTTGCTTGGCCGCCATGTTTGTTTTGTAGTTAACCGGTTTTTGAAAGTCGTATAGATGGACTTCCAGTAGTGCCCTTTCTCTCCGTACAAAATTTCAGGGAGATACCGCTAATAGTTTCAGAGATATAGAATGCCGGTGAAATACTTCGCACATCCGCCATCTTGTGGTTATGTAAACAAATGACGGAAGTTAGTTGTCGGTGCATTACAATGTATATAAACATATACTGTACCAAGTTTCATTGCGTTTGGTTGGTTAAATCGCGAGAAACGTCTAATTAAAAGTCTCAACTTCGCTTGGCCGCCATGTTGGTTTTGTAGTTATCAGGTTTTCAAAGGTCACATAAGTGAACTTATAGTAGTTCCCTTTATCATCATACAAAATGTCAGGGTAATATCGGTAATCGTTTCGGCGATATTGAATGCTGGTGAAATATTTCGCACAGCCGCCATGTTGGATTGGTGAGTCATAACAAAATTTGAAGGGCACGGTCGGGGTCACCCGGAATAGTGCTATGAACTTACCGAGTTTCATTGAAATCGCTTCAGCCTTTTAGATTTTATTAGGGGGGGGGGGCACACACACGGATCACACACACACACGCACAAACACACGGACAAACGGTGATCTCATAAGCCTATTTTTTCAAAATTGAAAATAGGCTAAAAATACGCACTATGAAATAGCTACGACAATTACGATCACTCCATATTCTTTAGCGTTTCTATTTTGAATAAAACGAAAATATGAACAGACGAACATAGAGCTACACCGCTTTTAAATATCTCAACTAAAACAAGATGTTCAGTAAAGAACATATAGCCTACTTTCTCCTAAATGCATGGGTATTGTTATAACTCTTTGTCCTTTTCAAGGAGTATGATTGAATGTTGGTTGTAGTAGCTTGTTGAAATACAACGTGCTATAGGGATATTAAACATGAATATGAGGTGCCCTTTGCTAGTGCTACCTCTGTACCAAATTTCGTTCAATTCGGTTCCACCGTATTTGAATTGATAGGGGGAATCGATTTGCACACATACTTGGCCACCATCTGCAAACTATTGGGCTGATGTTCTTGCAGTTTGGTCAGAATATGTTTCCCACATAAAGATATGGTGTTGCAAAATTTGGTAGAGACTAGATTATTAGGTTGGTCGTAATTACATTTTAGCTTTTAACATTTGGGTGGCCGCGATTACGTTTCCGTCAAGATAGTGGTGATATAAAACATGACACTGAGGTGCCCTTTGCTAGTGCTACCTCTGTACCAAATTTCGTTCCATTCAGTTCCACCGTGTTCGAATTAATAGGGGGAATCCATTTTGACATAAAGATGGCCGCCATCCGCAAACTATTAGGCGAATGACCTATTAGATTGGTCAAAGGATGCTCCCTCCATAAAGGTATGTACTTGCAAAATTTGGTAGAGATCGGATGATTAGGTTAATCGTAATTTGATTTAAGCTTTGAACATTCGTGTGTCCGCCATTACGTTTCATTCAAGATGGCGGCGATATAAAACATGACACTGAGGTGCCCTTTGCTAGTGCTACCTCTGTACCAAATTTCGTTCCATTCGGTTCCACCGTGTTCGAATTAATAGGGGGAATCTGTTTTGACATAAAGATGGCCGCCATCCCCAAACTATTAGGCTAATAACATATTAGATTGGTCAAAGGATGCTCCCTCCATAAAGGTATGTTGTTGCAAAGTTTGGCAGAGATCGGATGGTTATGTTAGTCGTAATTTAATTTAAGCTTTGAACATTTGTGTGGCCGCCATTACGTTTCTGTCAATATGGCCGCGATATAAAACATGACACTGAGATGTCCTTTGCTAGTGCTACCTCTGTACCAAATTTCGTTCCATTCGGTTTCACCGTGTTTGAATTAATAGGGGGAATTGATTTTCACACAAAGATGGCCGCCATCCGCAAACTATTACGCTGATGACCTATTAGATTGGTCAAAGGATGCTCCCTCCATAAAGGTATGTAGTTGCAAAATTTGGTTGAGATCGGATGATTAGGTTAATCGTAATTTGATTTAAGCTTTGAACAGTCGTGTGGCCGCCATTACGTTTCAGTCAAGATGGCGGCGATATAAAACATGACACAGATGCCCCCTGCTGGTGCTACCTCTGTACCAAATTTCGTTCCATTCGTTTTCACCGTGTTTGAATTAATAGGGGGAATTGATTTTCACACAAAGATGGCCGCCATCCGCAAACTATTAGGCTAATGACCTATTCGTTTGGTCAAAGGATGCTTCCTCCAAAAGGGTATGTTGTTGCAAAATTTGGTAGAGATCGGATGATTAGGTTAATCGTAATTTGATTTAAGCTTTGAACATTTGTGTGGCCGCCATTACGTTTCCGTCAAGATGGCGGCGATATAAAACATGACACTGAGGTGCCTTTTGTTAGTACTACCTCTGTACCAAATTTCGTTCCATTCGGTTGCACCGTGTTCGAATTAATAGGGGGAATCGGTTTTCACACAAAGATGGCCGTCATCCGCAAACTATTACGCTGATGACCTATTAGTTTGGTCAAAGGATGCTCCCCCTATAAAGGTATGTTGTTGCAAAATTTGGTAGAGATCGGATGATTAGGTTAATCGTAATTTGATTTAAGCTTTGAACATTCGTGTGTCCGCCATTACGTTTCATTCAAGATGGCGGCGATATAAAACATGACACTGAGGTGCCCTTTGCTAGTGCTACCTCTGTACCAAATTTCGTTCCATTCGGTTCCACCGTGTTCGAATTAATAGGGGGAATCTGTTTTGACATAAAGATGGCCGCCATCCCCAAACTATTAGGCTAATAACATATTAGATTGGTCAAAGGATGCTCCCTCCATAAAGGTATGTTGTTGCAAAGTTTGGCAGAGATCGGATGGTTATGTTAGTCGTAATTTAATTTAAGCTTTGAACATTTGTGTGGCCGCCATTACGTTTCTGTCAATATGGCCGCGATATAAAACATGACACTGAGATGTCCTTTGCTAGTGCTACCTCTGTACCAAATTTCGTTCCATTCGGTTTCACCGTGTTTGAATTAATAGGGGGAATTGATTTTCACACAAAGATGGCCGCCATCCGCAAACTATTACGCTGATGACCTATTAGATTGGTCAAAGGATGCTCCCTCCATAAAGGTATGTAGTTGCAAAATTTGGTTGAGATCGGATGATTAGGTTAATCGTAATTTGATTTAAGCTTTGAACAGTCGTGTGGCCGCCATTACGTTTCAGTCAAGATGGCGGCGATATAAAACATGACACAGATGCCCCCTGCTGGTGCTACCTCTGTACCAAATTTCGTTCCATTCGTTTTCACCGTGTTTGAATTAATAGGGGGAATTGATTTTCACACAAAGATGGCCGCCATCCGCAAACTATTAGGCTAATGACCTATTCGTTTGGTCAAAGGATGCTTCCTCCAAAAGGGTATGTTGTTGCAAAATTTGGTAGAGATCGGATGATTAGGTTAATCGTAATTTGATTTAAGCTTTGAACATTTGTGTGGCCGCCATTACGTTTCCGTCAAGATGGCGGCGATATAAAACATGACACTGAGGTGCCTTTTGTTAGTACTACCTCTGTACCAAATTTCGTTCCATTCGGTTGCACCGTGTTCGAATTAATAGGGGGAATCGGTTTTCACACAAAGATGGCCGTCATCCGCAAACTATTACGCTGATGACCTATTAGTTTGGTCAAAGGATGCTCCCCCTATAAAGGTATGTTGTTGCAAAATTTGGTAGAAATCGGATGATTAGGTTAGTCGTCATTTGATTTAAGCTTTGAACATTTGTGTGGCCGCCATTATGTTTCCGTCAAGATGGCGGCGATATAAAACATGACATTGAGGTGCCTTTTGTTAGTACTACCTCTGTACCAAATTTCGTTCCATTCGGTTGCACCGTGTTCGAATTAATAGGGGGAATCGTTTTTCACACAATGATGGCCGCCATCCGCAAACTATTACGCTGATGACCTATTGGTTTGGTCAAAGGATGCTCCCCCCATAAAGGTATGTTGTTGCAAAATTTGGTAGAGATCGGATGATTAGGTTAGTCGTAATTTGATTTAAGCTTTGAACATTTGTGTGGCCGCCATTACGTTTCCGTCAAGATGGCGGCGATATAAAACATGGCACTGAGGTATCCTTTGCTAGTGCTACCTTTGTACCAAATTTCGTTCAATTCGCACTCACCGTGTTCGAATTGATAGGGGGGGACAGACATTCAGAGTACACACACTCACACACACACAGACACACCCACACACACACACACAGACTCACACACACACATACACACACACACACAGACTCACACACACACATACACACACACAGACGGACACACTTTTTTCGCCCTGTGTTGATCTCATAAGTCTACTTTCATTTTTTGCAAAAATCGAAAGTAGGCTAAAAACAGTTCTAAATAGTAGTAAATGTCATTTTATGGAACTTCAAGCGGTGTTGACCATCAATAATTATTTTAGTATGTTAATGCTTAAGTATAACTGATATAAAATTTTAATTGCCTTTATGTTCGACCCTGACTATTATATTAAACCCTTTGGAAAATAGCATGTAGACAAGATTCAAAATTTCGGGGTCGTAATGGATTCTTGTGAATGTGATTTAGAGGTTTTGCTATCAACATAACTTCCAGGGTTCACAAGGTTAACTTATTATTATTATAAAGCCAAGAAAAACAACAGGATCTACTAACAAATGAAATTTATTAACTGAATCAAACATAAAAAGGAAAACTATAACCACCCTTTTATTGTTCACTCGCGTGAACAGATCTAACACTGACCAGCCTGACGTACCGTGACGACACGGCATGACAGCTGTCAACAAGCATTGTGACTGAAATGTCACTTAAGTCAAAGTAACAAAAGAAAACGGATCACAAGATCCAAATATAACAAACAAATAAAATAGTACAAAAATTTAATATTTATGAGCGACACGGGTTTTAAGACTAGTTCAAGTAATGAGCATTTTGACGGGCGCTCGTTTCCGACCAAAACAGTTGGTTCGGGAACGGACTCCGTACTGCGAAGGATGAATTACGGAAATGTGGGAACAACAATTACATATTTATATACACTACTGACATGCTCTAACCTTAGATTACCACAACCAAATACACGTGTGTATTATTTAAAATAAGGGCTGCGGAATTACCGTCTTATACCTTAAACACTAGGAAGGCATAACATGACATGAACAGGTTTGGCCGGTTGCCAAATTATATTTATATTGAATACAATGGCCTTGAAAATAAGAGCCAACAACAACAAAATATAACTTTAAATTTTCACGCCGGAAAGTTTGGCGTTTTAAAACAATGAACAAATAAGTCGTAGTAATGATAAAAGAAACTTGGATCGACAACATGGCAACTTCCCAAATTAAACCAAATAAAATAACCTTAACTCATTAGGCTTTAAAGCAAACATAACGTGTCATAACGAGCTGGAGACAACCGGGCCTGTTATCGCATCACCGAGAGAGTGGCTGATTTCTTCCCCCAAGTAGTAATTAGTGCCATGCTAAATATAGATTCTGGCCCATAGCCAGCGTACAGCACCTTTGCTAATCGCCACCTGTTAAACGCGTACAAATAAATAACACATTATCTCAAAACATCCTCTCAGGGATTTTTAAGAATACATTCCCAGGTCAAACTTATCCCCACGGATAACTAGTTTGCCGGAATGATATCGCAGTCATGGACAGGCTTTACCTCTCCTCATCATCATCACTTACACCCAAAAATACGTGGCACATTTCTCGAAGATCTCGTCGTAGCATTAATCAGCACACCCCTCAGATAATGACATACAACATGTCCAAATGACAATAAAGAATAAATAACAGGATCAGTCCTAGCCCGAGTTATCAAAGCAACAAAATGCAAATATTCCCCCCACGTAGTAATTAGTTTAACATATCATTAAATCAGTCCATTTATCATTGTCGTTCCTAGGTTCTCATTCATGGCTACACTTTTTATAGATACGTTAATCGATGCGGCCGTTTCGCAATAAGAATTACGTATACATAAGGAAAACATTTAAATTACAAAATTTACTGTACAACATAATTGTCACGCAATGCCAAAATTTACTACACGCATGTCAGTTAAGAAATCAAACCCTGAAATTTAAATTAAACCACACAAATAAAATCTATACAAAGTTCCACACATCTCGCGCGATTCCCCTCGTCCAAAATCAATAAATCAATTTTTTAATACTCATCACTTAAACTGCTTTCCAGAGGCCTCCCGCCTCGTCAATTCCCATCATTAGGCCGTTAGCCCATAACACTGATGGTAATGGAGGATGAAGCTTGCTGTCTTCTCTCCATGGTCGACATTTTGCTGCTGTTAAAACACAATTAAATCAAAGTTTTTAAACTGTTCTATCTGCGTTCTAAGTATTTTATTTCCTCAGATCGTCCTATGCAGAATCGTCGACTTTCCCTATTCTATGGCTAATTGCCATCTCACAATTTATGAAAATTTCCAACTTCGTTGCCGACACACAACTATAATTTTAAAACCATATCGTCTTAAGGACGTCTTAAATTGACTGTCGAAGAATAATTAGGAGTGTCCCGGTTCATCTCAGACATTTGTATATATACAGAAAGCCTAAAGTTTCAATGGTGGGAGTAAAACAGCTCCTCAATATTTTAAGTAATGGGCCTATAATTATGTGTGACCTTTCAAAAATCTTGTATTTTCTCACAGGTCGCGAATCTGCCGTCGAACAAGCAAACCGATCGCTAGATCTTTTTATATCCGATTGCCGCGCAAAACACACTGACGCTATGTTCTGGCGTCATGTTTTCTTATTGGTCAGATAAGTTGGCTTCGGAGTTCTGACCTTACAAATCCCGCCCTTATATTGACGTCACGACTATTCTCCTCTCTCTCACTCCTTGCCTTGTACGCAGCATTTTGCCCTTTTATGGTCACGTACGCCACAGCGTCATATCTGATTTTCTCAGAAATCCAAGAATAACATTGGTTGTGAAACTATTGGTCATTTCCAGCCAGCACGTAGCATGTCTTACCAAGTCCAGATTTCTTGCTACATCAATATTACTCAAATATCCAGCATATCATGTATTTAGTATTTCCATCGTTTTTATTAATATGAAACATTATTATTGGACACAATGATAAGGGTTCATCCGACCCCTAGTTGATGAAATTCGAACTCAAATGAAGTCGAATTTCACATCCCCTACTTTTCTGGCTCAAATTTGAAGTTGCTGGTCACCCTCAAATATAATGACTGTCCGCCTCTGTCTGTTTCAGTAGCCGTCTCGTTCCAAACTCATTAGGAAATTCCTGTATACTTATGCCCTCCGGCCTCTTTCCTTGCTACTCGTCTCCCCTCTCACTCTTTCAAAACATCAACATATTCATTAACGACTTCCGCCTGAACTTGTAAACACGTCAGAGCTGCCTTGAGCGCTTTCACCACTCGAGTACCCCCGTATCTTTTGTTGTATGTTATCACGCGAATGTTTAATTTGCTGCAGTAACATTATTTCTCGGTTCGTATGGCTCTCTCTGATGATACAATTTTAATTTTGAGATATTATACACTGCCCTGTTTCCTGTGCTCACCTCTCGGACTCTGTAGGCATTGTTACCCAAGTTCGTAACCCCTAGTTGAACTTCCTTAAGCCGCTCCTGTCTCTTCTCCATTTTACCGTGATGTCATCTCCTTCTTCTTCCCCCGCGTTGCCATCTTCTTCCTTCTCCCTTCTTCTTCTCCTATTCCCGTACAATAACTTTTTTTTTACCATATTTCGAGACCCTTGCCTGACACGGTCTGCGAATCTCTCCTGCTATTCTTCTGTTTCCTATTGTCGGCTGCTCTATTTTCTTCTTCTCCATGCAGCTCCTCCAAATATCTCTGGGTTTCTACATGCATGGCCTCCAACATTTGATGTGTTCCGTTTTCCTCCTCGTGGGTGTCGGGATTCTTCCGCCGATCTATCGCTCTTTCCCATTTATCATTATTTCCTTCCATGTTACGTGGCTCCTCCAGGTACTGTTGCGGGTCAGCGTGTCTCTCGTTCCAATTTCTCTGATCATCCCTTGGATCCGATTGCTCGTTAAACCGCTGGTTATTTTGTGCGTTATATTGTTGATTGTAACGCCTATTGTCTCTGGGCCTATATTGTTGATTATAGTGTCCTCCACGCCATCCTCGATTGTAAGGTGCGTTATTATTATTCCTATTGTATGACGTTTGGTATCTCCTATTATCTCGCCACTGCTGATTGTTTGTGTTCCGGTAGCGGTTAGTTCCTTCCTGATTGTTATGGTTTCTGTCCCTATTTTCGTATCTCGGTTGAGATCTCGGCTCATACTCCTCGGTGCTCTGCCGTCTTTGGTTATCCCCAGTGTTTGTAGCTTGCGACCTCGTGTTTTTGTTCGGTGTCTTGACTACTTCGACTGCATTAACTAACTCTATCTGTCTCTTCTCTCTCGGGTTGATGTAATTAGTGGTTTCATCTATCTTCCTTAATACCTCTTCTGCCTGGACCACGGTCGTAATATTTGCCGCCACCAAGAATTGCTGAACGCTAATAGGCATCTGCTTTCCTATAGTAGTTATTAGCTCCATTTCGCTCGGGGGATTATCAAGATCCTGCAATTTGACAAGTTGCATGGCGAAAAAATCTGCATATTTCGTCTGATGCGTGGAATGGTATTTGCGCGAGTATAAGTCCATTCGCAAGCTTTGTTGATACGACCCACTCCAGTATTTGCTCAGGAAGGCCTTGTGGAAACCTTCCATTGATTTAAATGTGTTCTTAAATCCAAGATACCAGGTAAGTGCTGAGCCCGCCAAAAATTTTTCAACCATTCTTAATTGTCGCGTTGAGCTAACATTTTGATCCGAAAAATATTCTGTCAGTTCCCTTAAGAAAGCTTTAGGTGTCCCTCCGCTCTCTGGTAAAAACTTATTCGGTTTAAATTCGTTTCCACGGATGACTTGTATAACTTGCGTGGGAAGTTGTGTGTTTTGAGGTGTCGAGCTACGACCCTCATAATTCTGGAATGCTTGCGTGTCTACCGTTCTTGGACTTTGCCCAAGCTCGTGGCTGTCTATTGTGTGCTCTCTTTCCGCATTCTCCCCTTTCCCCTTTTCCATTAGTGTCGCAAACATCGTATTATGTCCAAGTGACTGCAACTCCGATTTTATCATGCGGTCCTCTTGAATTTGAAACCTTAACTTCATATTTTCTTCTAACGCCTGTATTTTCGCGTTATTTTCCCCTAGCTTCTTGCTTACTGCGAGCCGTTCATCTTTCGAATCAGCGCTCATCTTGGTCCAATCTTTCCTAATAGTATCCTTCAATTTAACAAAGCGTTTTTCGACTTCCTGTTGATTAGCCTCCTGATTATCTTCAAGTTTATCTATCCTTTCTCCCAGAGAAATGTTGTTCTGTTCTAATGTTTGTTTAATTTCTTCCTGGTCAATTTCTAACTTTTTCCATTTCTTAATTGATTGTATTTCTAATTTGTTGAGTTCCGTCACTAAGCCCGTGATATTGTTATCTACTGTAATTATCTGATCTTGCATACCCTGTGTCCCTCGTTCGATATTCTCAAACCTTTTTTCTAAGTTTGTGTGTGCTTCTTTGATTTCAGATGAGCTGGTCAAACACGCTTGCTCGATTTGTGCTAGTTTTGCCATAACAGTCTCATCCATTCCTTTTATTTCCTTTTTAAACGAATCTTCGATACCTTTTATTATTCCTAATTGTTTGGTATTGTTAGTGCTAACGTCCTTTGCTAATTGGATTAGCTGTTCTTTTGTGTGCTCTTTGATTTCTACCGTTAGCGCAGCTAGATTTTGAGTGTTCCTTTCGTCTTGTGCGTTTAACATTTCATTGTTTTTCTCAGACTGCCTATGTAATTGTTCACTAACCAGAATGTTTTGTGTAGCGATTTTCTGATTTATATTCTCGTTAACTTCAGATAGTTTTGTGTTTAACTGTGTCTGTATTTCTTCCGATTGTTTATTTATAGCAGCTAACTGTGTCTGCATTTCTTCACTATTCGCCGCTAACTGAGTCTGCATTTCTACCGATTGTTTATTTATAGCCGTTAACTGTGTCTGCGTTTCTACACTATTTGCCGCTAACTGTGTCTGCGTTTCTACACTATTTGCCGCTAATTGTGTCTGCGTTTCTTCACTATTTGCCGCTAACTGTGTCTGTATTTCATTGGTTATGTCCTTTCTCATCTCACTAAGTTGTTCTCGCGTACGAGCGGATGCTAATTCAATCACTTCGCGGATTTCTCCCAGAGTTGCCATCACAACAATAATATATTTGAGACATAGGGAAATGACATAAGGGCGGAGCCCTGGATACGCGCGCTCACATATATTAAATATACACACATTAACCCTTTACATACTCAGTTCATTTACTTTAAATTACTCCCACAAACTATAGCATCACTGAGTATAATTTACTTATTATTCCATTTAATTTTAACCCTTTGATTCAGTTATAATCTTCCTGACCTTACTTTACTTACAAATTTTAACCAATTAATAGAGTATTAATTAGTTTTTAAGGTCTAACCTTCCTGTCAAATAATTCTTTGAGTTTGGCTTTTCTACACAAAGCTAATTTAATTTTATTGGGCGCCTGGAACAGTTTGTTCTAATTTTAATCAAAGTTCAAACACTTAACTTGTTCCACATTTACTTTATTGCAAACTCCATGACTTTATATTTTCAAACATTTGGCGGTACTATCTTCGCCTAACTTACGTTAATAAACTTATCACATGCCGGTGATCTATTTTTTTACTCTAAAACACAAATGCCACACGTTCGGAAGCCAAAGTAACTCTTATAAACCCTTTGGAAAATAGCATGTAGACAAGATTCAAAATTTCGGGGTCGTAATGGATTCTTGTGAATGTGATTTAGAGGTTTTGCTATCAACATAACTTCCAGGGTTCACAAGGTTAACTTATTATTATTATAAAGCCAAGAAAAACAACAGGATCTACTAACAAATGAAATTTATTAACTGAATCAAACATAAAAAGGAAAACTATAACCACCCTTTTATTGTTCACTCGCGTGAACAGATCTAACACTGACCAGCCTGACGTACCGTGACGACACGGCATGACAGCTGTCAACAAGCATTGTGACTGAAATGTCACTTAAGTCAAAGTAACAAAAGAAAACGGATCACAAGATCCAAATATAACAAACAAATAAAATAGTACAAAAATTTAATATTTATGAGCGACACGGGTTTTAAGACTAGTTCAAGTAATGAGCATTTTGACGGGCGCTCGTTTCCGACCAAAACAGTTGGTTCGGGAACGGACTCCGTACTGCGAAGGATGAATTACGGAAATGTGGGAACAACAATTACATATTTATATACACTACTGACATGCTCTAACCTTAGATTACCACAACCAAATACACGTGTGTATTATTTAAAATAAGGGCTGTGGAATTACCGTCTTATACCTTAAACACTAGGAAGGCATAACATGACATGAACAGGTTTGGCCGGTTGCCAAATTATATTTATATTGAATACAATGGCCTTGAAAATAAGAGCCAACAACAACAAAATATAACTTTAAATTTTCACGCCGGAAAGTTTGGCGTTTTAAAACAATGAACAAATAAGTCGTAGTAATGATAAAAGAAACTTGGATCGACAACATGGCAACTTCCCAAATTAAACCAAATAAAATAACCTTAACTCATTAGGCTTTAAAGCAAACATAACGTGTCATAACGAGCTGGAGACAACCGGGCCTGTTATCGCATCACCGAGAGAGTGGCTGATTTCTTCCCCCAAGTAGTAATTAGTGCCATGCTAAATATAGATTCTGGCCCATAGCCAGCGTACAGCACCTTTGCTAATCGCCACCTGTTAAACGCGTACAAATAAATAACACATTATCTCAAAACATCCTCTCAGGGATTTTTAAGAATACATTCCCAGGTCAAACTTATCCCCACGGATAACTAGTTTGCCGGAATGATATCGCAGTCATGGACAGGCTTTACCTCTCCTCATCATCATCACTTACACCCAAAAATACGTGGCACATTTCTCGAAGATCTCGTCGTAGCATTAATCAGCACACCCCTCAGATAATGACATACAACATGTCCAAATGACAATAAAGAATAAATAACAGGATCAGTCCTAGCCCGAGTTATCAAAGCAACAAAATGCAAATATTCCCCCCACGTAGTAATTAGTTTAACATATCATTAAATCAGTCCATTTATCATTGTCGTTCCTAGGTTCTCATTCATGGCTACACTTTTTATAGATACGTTAATCGATGCGGCCGTTTCGCAATAAGAATTACGTATACATAAGGAAAACATTTAAATTACAAAATTTACTGTACAACATAATTGTCACGCAATGCCAAAATTTACTACACGCATGTCAGTTAAGAAATCAAACCCTGAAATTTAAATTAAACCACACAAATAAAATCTATACAAAGTTCCACACATCTCGCGCGATTCCCCTCGTCCAAAATCAATAAATCAATTTTTTAATACTCATCACTTAAACTGCTTTCCAGAGGCCTCCCGCCTCGTCAATTCCCATCATTAGGCCGTTAGCCCATAACACTGATGGTAATGGAGGATGAAGCTTGCTGTCTTCTCTCCATGGTCGACATTTTGCTGCTGTTAAAACACAATTAAATCAAAGTTTTTAAACTGTTCTATCTGCGTTCTAAGTATTTTATTTCCTCAGATCGTCCTATGCAGAATCGTCGACTTTCCCTATTCTATGGCTAATTGCCATCTCACAATTTATGAAAATTTCCAACTTCGTTGCCGACACACAACTATAATTTTAAAACCATATCGTCTTAAGGACGTCTTAAATTGACTGTCGAAGAATAATTAGGAGTGTCCCGGTTCATCTCAGACATTTGTATATATACAGAAAGCCTAAAGTTTCAATGGTGGGAGTAAAACAGCTCCTCAATATTTTAAGTAATGGGCCTATAATTATGTGTGACCTCTCAAAAATCTTGTATTTTCTCACAGGTCGCGAATCTGCCGTCGAACAAGCAAACCGATCGCTAGATCTTTTTATATCCGATTGCCGCGCAAAACACACTGACGCTATGTTCTGGCGTCATGTTTTCTTATTGGTCAGATAAGTTGGCTTCGGAGTTCTGACCTTACAAATCCCGCCCTTATATTGACGTCACGACTATTCTCCTCTCTCTCACTCCTTGCCTTGTACGCAGCATTTTGCCCTTTTATGGTCACGTACGCCACAGCGTCATATCTGATTTTCTCAGAAATCCAAGAATAACATTGGTTGTGAAACTATTGGTCATTTCCAGCCAGCACGTAGCATGTCTTACCAAGTCCAGATTTCTTGCTACATCAATATTACTCAAATATCCAGCATATCATGTATTTAGTATTTCCATCGTTTTTATTAATATGAAACATTATTATTGGACACAATGATAAGGGTTCAATATGTCAGAAAATTATATCATAATGATGGTCATTATAACACTATTTTTAGCCTACTTTTCACATTTTGCAAACATTAGGAAAAAGTAGACTTATGAGATCGATCAGGGAAAATGTGTGTCTGTCTGTCTGTCTGTCCTTCGGTCTGTTTGTCTGTCTGGCTGTGTGTGTGTGTGTCCCCTATCAACTCCTAAACGGCTGAAGCAATCGAAACAAAATTTGGTAGGAGTATAGATCTATACCTGAATATCTCAATGCCGTATTTCAAAATGATGTCCGAGCTATCAACTACTGAAAAATCGCAATTGAAATTTGAGCTCCATGTTGGATATCTTGGAAGGTATGAATGGGAGCTATTTCAAAATTAGCACACGTATAGATAATAATATTTCAGTTTAATTTCCAGGAGACCATACATGGCAGTGTTGCCAAAATGATTATAAGCCTGCTGATAGATCCAATTTTTAAATGCATATAACTTCTACTCTATCAATTGGAATTCAACGAAATTTCATATGTGCTATGTGTACATAAACAGATATGACTGACCTTATTCTTAAGAGCCACCAGGGCTGCCAACTGTTAATAAATGCTCTCAATTTCTTTTACCCAAATACCAATATATCAGAAAGTATGCAAGCCGACAGCATTCAACTATGCACATGTATAGTACCTGACATTCTATATTAATTTGGAGTAACTCATATACGTCAGTGCTACCAACATGATTCTAAGCTTGCTGAGTGGTCCGACTTTGAATACATGTAACTTCTATACTATCATTTGGATTTCAACCAAATTTCTTATGTGCTATGTGTACCATAACAGATATGACTACGCGTCTTCTTAAGAGCAACCAGGGCTGCCAACTATTAATAAATGTCTCTATTTTTGTTACCCTAATATCAATATATCAGAAAGTATGCACACCAATAGCTCTGAACTTTTCACACGTCTATTACCTGACATTCTAGATTAATTTGGAGTAACTTATATACGTCAGTGCTGCCAACATGATTCTAGGCCTGCTGATAGGTTCAATTTTAAAATCCATGTAACTTCTATACTAACTAATGGATTTCATTCAAAATCGGCACAACAATACATCAGATTATTTCAGATTATTTCTGACCAATACATGCATGACATCGTTGCCAACATGATATTACGCGCGCTGTTAAATCCAATGTTTAACTGCATGTAACGTCCATGCTATCCATTGGACTTCAACCAAATTTTGTATTCTGTACCTTAAGATATGGAACTAAGAAGATATTCAGTCACCAAGGCTGCCAACTGTAATGCTCTATTAGGCTACATTATGCCAAGTATACAGTATTTCGAACTAATTAGAAATTTCGATATTACCAACTGAATTTCGTCATTATTCGAGATAGATCCATATAGATTAATCATTGGCATGAATCTTAAATTTTAGGAAAAGTAGGCTCTTTAGTTCGTCACGGAACTTCTTGTTCATTATGAAACAGCTTCTCCCACCAATCACAGCTCAAGAAACAGTTGTTTAACCAATTAGATAATGATAGCATCGCACCTGCGTTGAGTTCCAAGGTCTTCTAATTTAAATTTCACTGCGTTGTCTAGTGTCATAGTGGGGTAATCGAGGAGGCCATGGACTAATACAAGGCATTCTTTGCGCTCTGATCAGTACATAAAACTGGCGAAATCTCGACAGATATTTATGAATATTTATGTTCGAACATAAAATAGTTATAATAATTATCGTCGAACATAAACAGTCGTATGCAACTCGCCTATAATGGTAATTAAGACACTCGTATGGAAATTATAAAACTCGCATACGCTCGTTTTATAAAAATTCTAGTCTTAATTATTGCCATTATAGGCTCGTTGCATAATGTACTATTTTTAATTATTTTATTTTATTTCATTTTTCATTATTTTATTTTGTTTTATTTTGTTTTAAATTGTTTTGTTTATTTTATTTTGTTTTGCTTTGTTTTATTTTATTTTTATTCTTTTTTTTTATTTTAATTTTGTTTTGTTTATTTTGTTTTATTTTATTCCGTTTTATTTTGATTTTCCAGAAAACAAACACAAAAGCAAAAACACGAAGCAAAAGGCAAAATTCAAAAAAGGCAAAAGCAGAAAAAAACAAAAACCAAAACCGCGAATGAAAGCAAAAATAGAAATTCAAAAGCAAAAGCACAAAGCAAACACAAAACCAAATACTAAAAACACAAAAACACAAGTCCAAATCGAAATATATGATTTTAAGAACTTGAAGTAACATAAAGCGCTTCAAAACAATAGGAAATTAGAATATACGCCCTTCTCAAGTAGTGTTTAAGCCTCCGTAGCTTAGGCGGCAGCACGCCGGCCTCTCACCACTGGGTCCGTGGTTCAAATCCCGGTCACTCCATGTGAAATCTGTGCTGGACAAAACGGAGGCAGACAGATTTTCTCCGTTTCTCCGGTTTTCCCTGTCAAAATTTCATTCCAGCAACACTCTCCACAATCACTTCATTTCATCTGTCATTCATTTAATCATTGCCTCAGAGGAGTGCGACAGGCTTCGGCCGCCGGCACAGTTCATATCCTCGCCGCTAGATGGTGGCTTCATTCATTCCATCCCCGACCCGGACGGTCGACTGGAAGCAGGCTGTGGATTTCCATTTTTCAAGCAGAGATATGCACTTAAACAGGCAAAGGAGAGAAATATGGTACATTGTGTCAAATTAATAGGAAATTAGAATATACGCCCTTCTCAAGGAGTAATTAAGCCTCCGTGGCTTAGGCGGCAGTACGCCGGCCTATCACCACTGGGTCCATAGTTCAAATCCCAGTCACTCCATGTGAGATCTGTGCTGGACAAAACGGAGGCAGACAGGTTTTCTCCGGGTACTCCGGTTTTCCCTGTCAAAACTTCAATTCCAGCAACACTCTCCACTATCATTTCATTTCATCTGTCATTCATTTATTCATTGCCTCAGAGGAGTGCGACAGGCTTCGGCAGCCGGCCAGATGGGGGCTTCATTCATTCTATCCCTGACGGGGTCGGTTGACTGGAAGCAGGCTGTGGATTTTCATTTTTCAAGCAGTGATATGCACTTATACAGGCAAAGGAGAGAAACATGATGCGTTGTGCCAAAATAACTGAAATATGCATAAATATGTTTTTGCATGAACTTCCTGGCCTTACTAATCATCGTACTTTAACCCCTTGAGTGCATAACCCGGGTAGAAGTGTTCGGACTTCTTGTGTGAAATGCCCAATATTCCTCTCACAGTTAAGGAGAAAAGCAGTGATAGAACCAATCAACCATTATTGCTTATACGGGGTCATTATGTGTGTGCGCACCAGTAAACACGGCAAGCTAAGCCGGCTGTGACTAGCGCAGATCGCGGCCGCGCGCACCCAGTTCTACCGGTGGTGGCACGCTCCGCTGACTCATATCGTTAGTTCACACGTGTTTTGTCATTCATATGGGCGTATATTTACAAAGCTTAGACGTTAATGTGTTGCACGTTTAGTGAGTATTGTGATTACTGTGATTGTTGGTCATGCCTAGACACCAATTTACATTGCATATCCATAATTCGTACATGAAAATCAGAAAATCTGTTCTGAAACCAGACGAAAATTTCGAATCAAGTTTCCAGGAAGACCTGTGCCTAATGCGAGTACTATTAGGAGGCTCGCTAAACGATTCAAGGGACCAGGCTCCGTAATTAATAAAAGAGTTGACAGGCATTCTTTCATCAGAAGATGTCAGGTGTGTGTTACAAGGGAGTGAGGACATTTTCAGCATCGCCTATGAGCACTGTAAATACACATTATTGAACATGTTTGGTAAAAGTGTGAAAGTGTGCGCCGACCGCCGGTTGAACCGGATGCGCGCGGCCGCGATCTGCGCTAGTCACAGCCGTCTTAGCTTGCCGTGTTTACTGGCGCGCACACACATAATAACCCTGTAGTTGAGTAACAATGTAACAGAGCGCCAACAATTCGGGAGCAGTGAACGTGTGCTGTGTTGGTTTCTTGCGGGTACTGGGAAGACGATATGTTTCTGGACACAGGTTTCTGTGCTAAACTTAACTGTCTTGGTCCCCTCAAAGTCTGTATTGGGAATTTAGAAACATTCTGTATATTGTGGTGCAGTAGGCAAGGATCATGCAATAATTAGTTGCGTCACTCTTGGTTATAAACGCGCCTATACTAGAGCCATCCTTACTTCCGACTTGAAGTTTCAGTGTCACGTCACAGCTACACTCTAACCAGCCAATCAGAGGCAGCCATTCAAATTGATATATCGAGATAAATCGAGTTTCGCTGACGATTTTGCCAGCTAACATCTTGTGTTCACATGTTGTTGTCTGCTGTTTGCTTGCGCTCGGTTAGTTTCATTGGCGGTCTTTGTGTATTCTCGTATATTTTCCTTTTTAATATTAGTCTGTTGTTATTTAATAGCTAAGTATTTGTTTGTCGTTTGACATAGTGTAGTATAATTGCGTGTAGTTGTAGGTAAGCTTTAGGTCAGTGAGTGTTTGTGTTATTTCTGCCATGCGTGTGTGTGATAGTGCCATGCCGGGGTCCAGAACGAGGAAGACAAGCGCCAAGAGATGAAATGGTTTGAAGAAATATTGCTGTACAACTTGCCTGAGAAGAGCACAATTGTTATGGACAATGCCCCATATCATAGTGTCATTCACGACAAAGCTCCAACAATGGCAGCAAGAAAGAATGTGCTCATTGAGTGGCTGACAAGCCACAACATTCCTTTACGTGACGACATGTCTCTGTAATGAATGGTGTGTTCCCTTTACAGGTTTTATAATACATTTTCTCGAACTCTGATTACCTTCGACTCCGGACGCGATCGGTAATGGTGAGTAATTTATTTTTTACAATTTGTTTCTGCTTCATTATCAGAAATATTCTATTAACAGCAGTATATTTGTAGTTCCTGCTACTATGTACTTATTCACGAGTATGATGTGTGTAAACATGTCTGTCCACATTACGAGTGGTTTGTTAACTTTACGGCTATAATCATGTAAGTCAGCTATTCGCGTTAGTGGACTGGCAACACTGTATCACCAGCCGGTGAACTGTCAAGTCGGAAGTAACGATGGCGGCACCATAGAGAAAAAGCCGCCTAAGACTATATAGCGTTCTGGTAGTTCTGTCAACACAAAGAGAGAAATACCATATGAATGTTTACTGTATCGCACATAAACCAACGGCATTGCTAGAGACAATGGAAATTATTGTGATATGTAAGCGTCTCCAATGAAATTTTAACAAAATATGATAAAATGGTCCGGTTAGCTCAAAACAAATTGCCAGCGTTTCGCCCCAGTCTACCATTGGGTTCGTCAGTTGTTATGGTACAACTCACTAAGACGCGTGGCTAGTGCATACTGAGAAGGCCATATACTTGATGGTTTTAAAAAGAAATATAACAATCAATGACTTCATTGTTGGTAACATATCTGCTAAAATTAGTTCTCTCACGGCTCTAACACCTTAATTTAGTCTGGTATCAATTAAATATTGATCTATTCATGTGTGCAAATGCTGCCAAGTTCATATTATCATCAAAATGCCCACTGCTTTCATAATCAGACTTCCATAACCTCACCATTGTTGCCAAACCCCCCACACCCTTCTCGCTGCTACCCATGGCTAAGCAACAATTTCATTGAAAAATAGAATCTAATGGACAAAGGGGAACCAGACAATGAATTGGAAACTTTATATTTATTCAAATACACTGTAAGTGTAGATACAGTTGTAAATACATCAGAGCACTTATTATTCACACTACAAGTACCGTGATATAGCAATAACGGGCCACAGTAAAGCAAACAGTTATTGTAACGTACGGTATGAAATGTGTTTTGAGTGAAAGAAAAGAAAAACGAAAGAAAAACAACACGAGGCCGCAAACACCACTTCGAAACACAACACAACTGTCAAAATTAATTGCCATTGTTGACTTTCTCTCTTTTTTTACGTGACGACGTCAAATCAATTGTTGGAATACAGCGACGTCCGTGAAAATGTGTTACAGTGAAAGGTGATGATATCGTTTTATCTCTCTTGTGCTGCAACGATCTCTCTCTCTCTCTCTCTCTTCCGTAGCTCTGGATGGATTTTGATGCGGTTTTCACCATTGTATAAGGGATATCTCGAGGAAGATTTCTGTAGAAAATAATGTATTTATGATCAAAGGAAACCGAGCAGTAACGATTACAATGAAGAAGTCGAAAAAATCACATGGCATCCGTGAGCTTTTTAAGCTTACGCTGGTCAAACCGTTAAAAATACAAGTGAAAGAATTGTTCAGCATAAAAAGCTCTACTAAGAAAGTCCTCAAGAGCATATCTCTATCTTCAATACGTCGCCCACTATATGTGTTTTTAAGTTTTCATTTCTTCCAACAATCTCCATTCAAATACTGAGGCGACAGTTTACGAGCTAGCTAGGGGCGAGTCTATCACCCCTGTTACAGCTTAGCGAGCGGACGAGCTTATTGCCCCAGATACAGCCAGCAACTAACTGTCGAGTTGTGTTGAGTTAAGACTTCAGAGAAGAGTGCTGAGTTTCGAGTTTACCTGGAAGTACAACCCGGCTTTTCTTTATTTCGCCTGCGAACTTTCCGTTCCGCAAATTACATACGAAACTGAAATTTCGCAAGAGCGACAGTTTATGTTGTGTTGGCAGCAAGCACAAGAGTGTAGTGCAGTATCTTTGACATAGTCTTTGATATCAGTGAAGTTCAGTGTCAAAAACAATATGGTGTGTGTCGTGTGAATTGTTAATCTTTCCACAACAAATAATAAAATATGCATTCTCGAGGAGTCTATGTGATTTATTAAGAAGTGAACCTAACATTTTATGGCGACCGTGACAGGACTCATTCATAGTAAAAGGCTCCCGTGAAGAAAGAAGATGGAAAGACTCGCTAAAGAAAGAACCGTAAAGCGGCGGTTATTTACGCGCTCACACAATCAACTAATGGCGTTGTTAGAAGATGATCAAACTGAAACGGAAAAAGTGCAAGTGCAACTTGAAATCCTTCAAGAAAAGTATGATGATATCTCTAATTTAGATGGATTAATATTTCAACAGATGATAGACGACGAGTGTGAGGATGACGAAATAGAAACGGAATGTGAATCAGCTGATGATTACAAACACAAATTCCTTAGCTGTAGAACAAAAGCAACACGTTTTATGAATCCCGTTGTTTCCATTACCCCTCCACAAAGTGTAGTGAATGACAATGTTTGTGATAAAAAGAAATATAGACTTCCAAGAATAGAATTTAAGAAATTTTCTGGTGAAATAATTGATTGGTTATATTTTTGGAGCCAGTTCCGTAAAATTCACGAGGATGAGGACATTGGGGAGGAAGATAAATTCCAATATTTAATTCAGGCTATGACAGAAGGTTCCAGAGCATATGAATTAGTTACTAGTTTTCCACCCACTGCCGAGAATTATGACAAAGCTATAGAGAGTCTTCAAGCTCGATTTGGTAGAGAGGACTTGCAGGTGGAAGTTTATGTTCGTGAATTGCTCAAACTAGTATTGACGAATGCAGTCAATTCCAAAGAAAGGCCAACACTGAGTAGCTTGTATGATAAATTAGAGTCACATCTCAGATCGCTGGAAAGTTTAGGCGTTACTACAGAAAAATGTACTGCAATGCTGTATCCCCTAATTGAATCATCTTTGCCAGAAGACCTATTAAGAGCATGGCAGAGGAATACTTCCTTCAGGTGTGATTCCATATCCAAAGATCGTTTGCAGCAGCTCATGGCTTTTCTTCAAAATGAAGTAGTAAGTGAAGAAAGAATTTCATTGGCTATGAAAGGGTTTAGTATTAGCACATCCCAAGGATCTAAGATTAAGGGAGACAAGAAACCAAGGGATGTCATTGAACCAAATATACCTACTGCTTCTGCTTTGTTTGCTGATGTTTCTAAGAGACAGGAGTGTGTTTTTTGTCTTAAACCTCATTCGAGCCCAGAGTGCATTAAAGCTCAAAAAATGACTGTAGGGGAGAAAAGGAAAATCTTAACTGATAAACACTGTTGCTTCAATTGTTTAAAGAAGGGCCATGCAAGTAGAGCTTGTAAATCGATTGTCAGGTGCATTGTTTGTGGTGGTAAACATGTGGTATTAATGTGTTATAAGCTCCGTGACAAAGAAAATGAAAGTGTGTCCAAACAGAATTACGAGGGAGACAGGAATTTGGTTCTCCAGGATGTCAATAATGTGGATAAGGCTTTAGCTAATGTGTCTTGTTCTCCTGAGGTGTACTTGCAAACCCTGGCAGTTGTCGTTAAAGGAAAGGGTAAACAAAAAACTGTACGAGCTGTCATTGATACTGGGTCTACTAAATCCTACATTGCACGTGACCTAGCCGAAGAAATGGGGTATCAGTCAATCAGGAAGGAAACGTTAATACATTCCTTGTTTGGTGGAGTACGTTCTCGAGAAGCAAAACACGACTGTTACAGAATAAGTTTAAAGCGATTGGAGGGAAACTATTCCAAGGAGCTGGAAGTTTTAAGCCAAGATATTATTTGTGAAGATGTCCCATATATTAAGAATGGTTCTTGGAGTGAGGAGATAAGGGATCTGAAAATATGTTTAACTGATGTACGAGAGCGAGGGCCTGTGCAGATTCTGATTGGGGCCGATAAGGCGGGTGAACTGCTCACTGGGAGGAAACATCAACTAAAATGTGGCCTAGTTTTGGTGGAGACTTCCCTAGGGTGGACACTAATGGGAAAAGTCATAGGTAACAAGGCCCAAAGGGATTCGGCATCATTATTAGTGTCATCATTGTTTTCCCAACATACAAGAATTTCTGATCTCTGGGACTTAGAAATTCTTGGAATTACTGACCCTGTTGTGAAAGAATCTATCGTCGAGAGGAATGAGCGTGTTAGAAATAACTTCCTTGAGACTGCACGACTGAATGAAGATAACAGATATGAAGTGTGTCTGCCTTGGAGTGGACAACATCCACCTCTCCCTGACAACAAAGAAATTGCTCAGCACAGATTAGAAATCACTACAAAGAAACTACAAGCTGAACAACATTATCAGGAGTACGATAATGTCTTACGAAGTTGGTTGGAGCAAGGAATCATCGAGAGGGTACCTGAAGAAGAACTGAAGAATAGTGGACACTATCTACCTCACCGACCTGTCTTCAAAGAAAACAGCACCACCAAGATCAGGCCTGTTTTTGATGCCTCGGCGAAACAGAGAAACGCTCCATCTCTGAACGAATGTATTGAAAAAGGGCCTAACTTCATAGAGTTGATCCCTAGTTCGCTACTGAAGTTCAGAGAAAATGAGATCGGTGTGACGGCCGATGTAGAAAAAGCATTTCTTCAAATAAGTGTCAATCCTAGAGACCGTGATTTTCTGAGATTCCTTTGGTGGGGGGAGGAAAGTACAGGGAAGGTAGAAGTGTTCCGTCACAATAGAGTTGTCTTTGGACTTGCATGTTCTCCGTTCCTATTGTCGGCAACCATCAAACTCCACTTGAACGAGTTGAAGAGACAAACAGTCGATAATAGTTCCTACTCAACTTCAACAATAGAAAGATTGGAAGAATGTTTTTATGTGGATAACTGTGCTATTAGTGTTAACAACAGAAATGACCTTCATTCATTCATGCGAGAGGCAAGCATAATAAGGGATAAGGCATCTTTCAATCTCCGAGGGTGGGAGTATTCTCAGGATGGTACAGCTGAAAATCTTACTCATGTGCTAGGGCTCATTTGGAATAAAGGAGAAGATACCATTGAACTGAATCTAACTCATGTTAACGATTTCAAATATGATGTAATCACTAAAAGAGCTATACTAGGTGCTGCACATAAGGTGTTTGACCCTATTGGCTTCGCATGTCCGGTATTTCTCTGTCCAAAATTAATCTTGCAAGAACTATGGGCCACTGACTTGGGTTGGGACACCAGAGTAGACGAAACAACAAAGAGAAGATTCATGAAGTGGTTGGCAGAACTACCTCAGCTGTCTGAGATTAAGATTCCTAGATGTTTGATCGGTAGTGTCCAGTCGGTTGAAGATATATCTCTTCACGTGTTCTGCAACGCCAGTCAAACTGCGTATGCTGCAGTTATATTCTTGCGAATACAGAGGGTTGACAATATAGAGCTACGATTTGTACAAGCCAAGACAAGAGTGGCACCCAAGAAGAGTATCACCATATCACGCCTGGAATTATTAGCAGCTACAATAGGGGTTCGACTAGTGACGTCAGTACTGCCAACATTAACTGCAAAAGAAATCGTTACTTATTATTGGAGTGACTCGTCGACTGTGTTGTCCTGGATCAAGTTAGACGAACCTTGGGGGACCTTCGTGTGGAACAGAGTGCAAGAAATTCGAAGACTGTCCAGAATAGAACAGTGGTGGCATGTTCCAGGAACCATGAATCCGGCTGACCTGGCATCAAGGGGATGTAGCACAAAACAGTTACTTCAACAGAGATGGTGGGAAGGGCCAAAATGGCTAAAACAATCCACTACACAATGGCCTAGCCCCGAAATTTCAACAAATGATGATGAAGTCTTCCAAGAAAGAAAAAAGAAAGTCAACACTATGACGGTGTTAGAAGACAAGTCCAATACCCAAGAATGGCACCTTGACTATTTCTCAAGTTTCCGTAGAACAGTTCGTATGATAGGATGGATCTTGAGGTTTCTGTATAATTGTCGACAGAAAAATAATAGAAGAACTACCGAACTATCCATTGAAGAAACCACAGAAGCAGAAAAAGTCGTGATGAAGTTCATACAAAAGGAGTGTTTTGTTGGTGAAAAGGATGAAAGATTCAACTCACTATGTGTTTTCATGGATGATGAGGGAGTGGTGAGACTGAAAACAAAAATTATATCGCGCAAAGATGATTATGCTTTCCGCTGTCCTGCTATCCTTCCTGCGAAGCATACAGCAGTTCACGCTCTCATTAGGGAGAAGCGCAAAGACTTATGTCATACTGGAACCCAGATTCTGCTCAGTGGGCTCAGACAGAAATATTGGATCCTTGGAGGAAGGAGAACTGTGAAGGGTGCAATTAAAACATGTGTTGTCTGCAGAAGATACCATGGAAAACATCTTGAAGCAGAACAAACTCATCTCCCAATAGACAGAGTAAGAGAAGCCTCAATTTTTGAAATAACAGGGGTCGACTTTGCTGGGCCTCTGATTTTGAAAGGTGGAGAGAAAGCCTGGGTCTGTCTGTTCACGTGTGCGGTTTTTCGTGCAGTACACCTGGAGCTAGTAACATCTTTGGCTACTGCAACATTCCTCGAAGCTTTTCGGCGCTTCATGTCCAGACGTGGAAGGCCAATGATTGTCTATAGTGACAATGGGACAAACTTTCAAGGCACCTGCAATATGTTGGAGACAATTCAGTGGGATAAAATTGCTGAATATAGTTCTGTACACCAAATAAAATGGAAATTCAATCCTCCCACTGCAGCATGGTGGGGAGGATGGTGGGAGAGGCTGATTGGTGTCCTCAAACAAATGCTCAGGAAAGTTCTGGGAAAGTCATGTCTGTCGTACCAAGAAATGATGACTGTTCGGTGTGACATTGAAGCTGTCATGAATTCACGACCACTTACTTACCTGTCCAATGATGCAGAAGACTTGATGGCTATCACCCCTGCAATGTTCCTACAGGAAGTCAAGGAGATTGGAATGCCCGATATCGACATGATAGAGGACATAAAACTTGACAGAAGATTCAGGTACAGACAGAAAGTAAAGGAAACATTAAGGGTAAGATTCAGGAATGAATATCTTGGACAGCTAATACAGAATAACCACATTAGGAAAAGTCATCACAAACCCTGCGTAGGTGAAGTAGTACTGGTAGCCAGTGACAATACGAAGAGACTAGACTGGCCGCTGGCAAGAGTGACGGAGGTCATCCCTGGCAAAGGTGGTGTCGTGAGAGTTGTTCGCTTGGCGACTACAAAAGGAGAGCTACTGAGGCCAGTACAGAGGGTGTATCCACTTGAAGTGACATCTGGAGAAGATCATGCTTTAAGACTGCAAGTTGAGCGGAATGAAAATGAGAAGAAGGAGAAAAATCCAAAGACTGTTAAACCATCTACTAATACTTCTGATCTCAGTAGTGGGAGAGTGGTGGTTAAACCAAAGAGATATTTTGAGTGACTTATTTATTTCTGTGTTCATTTATTTTGTGAAAATATATGTGTTATGTTATTTTATTGTTTTGTTGAGTTGTTTCCACAACTCAAGGTGGGAGAATGTTGTGTTGGCAGCAAGCACAAGAGTGTAGTGCAGTATCTTTGACATAGTCTTTGATATCAGTGAAGTTCAGTGTCAAAAACAATATGGTGTGTGTCGTGTGAATTGTTAATCTTTCCACAACAAATAATAAAATATGCATTCTCGAGGAGTCTATGTGATTTATTAAGAAGTGAACCTAACAGTTTAAACAAATCAGTCCGAGAATACGTTGTTACGCTCAAATATCATCGCGCATCGTAGTTGCACACACACAATAATATTTTTGGTAGAAGTGCCAAAACGAAGATTTATAGCGCTCGCTATTACGGTAAGTGTCATTGGCCTTGCAGTAGGAAGGCATACTGTTAGTGTAGAACAGAGGATCTCCCTGTACATTGGCCCTGGAGAAGGCTTTGAGAGGCGCATTATCCTCACACCTGAAGCGGCCATCGTCGTCCTACCCACTTTATTTTAAAAAACCTCTCGTCTTAAACTTCGCCTGGAGTTATGTAATGACATTCAGAAAAGGGTCGTCGTTCCATAAGAATGCCATCTGCATGCATATTCTGGCGTGCTCTACATCAGCATTCAGGCTTCAACTTTATCTACAGAGTTCGCCCGTGCAAGAGTTGACGCCACGGCCCCAGCCTCAGGAACTCACCAATATCCACCTGTGTTTGATATGCATGCGTGCTTGGGGACTACTAGTAAGGGCGTGAACAATATCTTATTATATAATACGCTAAGGCTAAGGTGTATGTTTCACAGAACTCAAGCTCCTAAACCAGAGGGAGTCAGAAAGTGTGGTTTGTACCAATATCTTACAAATCGTCTCATTAGTACAGGGAAAATCTATCATTTCTTGAAAAGTCAACGGAAATATATTTATTTGTTTATAACACTTATCAGAAGGAATCACATCTAAAATATTCAGCTTTGTTTGTTGAAAATAAAATAAATGTACAATTTACATAAAAAGGGAAGTTATATATTTAAAATATTTTAGCGAGAAATTCGAATCAAATAATTTCCGGGTTTTAGATCATGGCATTACCATAGGATTCCTCTTCTTCCATTTTGTTAGTCCATGTCCCTTTGCCCTCGTTTCTAACGCTGTCACTTTCTTAATTTGTTGATGTATCTATCGTCCAATTGACATAAAAATGTACTTTGGTGGATTTACTAACAGGACGCACGATTGTGGGTAAGTAGCCTTGGCTCGAACCGTGAAACCCTCACCTTATGATACCGTACACAATAACGAAGGTATAATAAAAGATTGCTGTTAAACACTCTATTTTCGCCCCACAGAAAATTAGTTCTACGTAAAACCCTTCGAACCTGTCGAGACCTGAACCCAGCTACACATAAATTCGAAAGGCAATAAGGAAAAACAGATTAGGGAGACTGAAAGTAATACTGTACAACACAAACTGTCGGCCAACACTTAGGAAAGTGTAAGTTGTCGAAAAGTACAGTCAGTACAGGGATAGGAGGGTGATATACAGTCTATACAGAAACCAGACAGCAGTCATTCAAGCTGAAGGACATGAGAGAGAAGCTGCTATTCATAAAGGTGTGAGGCCCGTCACCCATACTTTTCAATCCTTACATTGAACAAGCAATGAAGGAAATTCGAGAAAAATTTAAGTGGGAGTGAAGATTCAAGGAGAAATAGTTTCAACTCTGAGATTTGCTGATGACATCGTCATCTTGGCCGACAAGCCTGAGGATTTGAATGAGTTTTTGAATGGTATGGACTCTGTCTTGAGGAAAGAATTCATGATGAAAATTAATGAATGTAGAACAAAAATATTGGAATGCAGCCGAAATAAATCAGAAACCTCTATGGATATCAAATTGACAGGTGAAAAGCTAAAGGAAGTAGGAGACTTCTGTTACTTTGGAAGCAAAATAACCAGTGATGGACGAAGCAAAGAGGACATAAAATGTAGGTTGGCTCAGGCAAGGAAAGCATTTCTACAAAAAAGGAATCTGTTGACTTCGAATATAGATTTAGGTATTAGGAAGTCATTTTTGAAAGCCTTTGTCTGGAGCGTGGCGCTCTATGGAAGTGAAACTTGGACTATTGGTGCAGCAGAAAAGAGGAGAATTGAAGCGTTTGAAATGTGGTGTTACAGGAGACTGATGAAGATCATATGGGTAGATAGGGTTACAAACGAAGCGGTATTAAGACGAGTGGGAGAGGAGAGATGTTTCTGGCGACTGCTAATGAAGAGAAGAGTTAGGTTGGTAGGACACATACTAAGACACCCAGGAATAGCAAGCTTAGTTATGGAAGGAAGGGTCGAGGACAAAAACTGTAGGGGTAGACCAAGGTTAGAATATGTTAAACAGATTGCCTCGGATGTAGGGTGTGGTAGCTATGTAGAGATGAAACGATTAGCTCAGGACAGGGAGGCATGGAAAGCTGCATCAAACCAGTTAAAAGACTGAAGACTCAAACGCGGTTTGTTGTGGCATTATTGGGCTCATTCAGTATTTCCTAGAGCAGGGGTCTGCATACTATCGAGCACCACCAATCCGGCCCGCCATAATTTACTTCGATTACGTAAGTAAATAAAAAAAAAAAAAATATCTAATGCTTTTATATTCACTAAACAATAACTGCCACAATGAAATTGGACATTTTAACTGCAATTAATTATAACAGAATTATCCTAAAACTTACAGTACGTGACATAAAGGCACATAATGAAATTAAACACTATTATGATTAATGAGATTTATGTAGCTATAACTTTGCACTGACAATTGTTTGCAGTTGTGGAACAAGTGGAAGCTATCAGCAACAACTTTGAATAATGCTCACGAGTTATGTCGTTTTTGACGTGACGACGTCAAACAAATTGTTGGAGTACGGTGACGTTCGTGAAAAAGTGTTACAGTGAAAGGTGATGATATCGTTTTATCTCTCTTCTGCTGCAAAACGCTCTCTCTCACTCTTCTGTTGCTGCGCTCGAGTGTCGCTACTGTGGTTTTTGGTTTCACGGGTGAACCTCTGGATGGATTTTGATGCGGTTTTCACCATTCTGTCAAGGATATCTTGAGTAAGGCTTTTGTAGAAAACAATTTATTTATGGTCAGAGGAAGCCGAGCAGTAACGATTTCAGTGAAAAAGTTGAAAATAACACATGGCGTTCGTGCGCTTTTTAAGCTTACGCTGGGTAAACCGTTAATAATATCTGTATGCTATGAGTGTAAGAATGGTTCAGCATGAAAAGTTCTACAAAAAAGTCCATGAGAGCATATCTCTATCTTCAAAACATCGCCCACTATAAGTGTTTATACGATTTCATTTCTTCCAACAATCTTCATTCAAATAATGAGGCGACAGTTTAAGAGTTGGTTAGGGGCGAGTCTATCACCGCAATTGCAGCCTAGATAGCGGGCGAACATATTACCTCAGATACAGCCAGCAGCAAACTGTCCAGTCGTACTGAGTTAAGACTTCAGAGAAGAGTGCTTGTGTTTGGAGTTTCCCTTGAAGTGCAACTCGGCTTTTTTTTTTCATTTCGCCTGTGAATTTTCCGTTCCACAAAATAAATAATAAAAAATATACGAAGCTGAAAAAGCCTCCGTGGCTTAGGCGGCAGCACGCCGGCCTCTCACCGCTGGGCCCGTGGTTCAAATCCCGGTCACTCCATGTGAGATCTGTGCTGGACAAAACGGAGGCAGACAGGTTTTTCTCCGGGTACTCCGGTTTTCCCTGTCAAAATTTCATTCCAGCAACACTCTCCACTATCATTTCATTTCATCTGTCATTCATTTAATCATTGCCCCAGAGGAGTGCGTCAGGCCTCGGCAGCCGGCACAGTTCATATCCTCGCCGCTAGATGGGGGGGGGCTTCATTCATTCCATTCCTGACCCGGTCGGAGACTGGAAGCAGGCTGTGGATTTTCATTTATACGAAGCTGAAATTTCGCAAGTGCGACAGTTTAAACAAATCAGTCCGAGAATACGTTGTCATGCTCAAATATCGTCGCGCATCGTAGTTGCACACACCAAATATATATTTTTTGTATACCGTAAGATGCCAAGAGTAAAAGAAGTTTTAAGAAGGTCAGGAAATGGGGCAGATGACCTCGCTGTTTTACCCCTCAAAATAACTATAACTATGGTCAGGAAAAGAGACAGCTGTCATAGATGGCAGACTTGTGAATAATTTACCCAGGTTCATTTTAAAAACAAATCCCTTTCAAGTATCATTTAAAGATTTCCTTTATGTTTGTAAGTTTTGCGGCGTTGCTCTACTCTTGAAAATTACTGGTCATCGCCGTAGACAAAACCCTCGTCTAAGTTACTGAGTCCCTCTTCATGAGAAATGAAAATTAATTTAATTTAATCTCTGAAGGAATACGAAAGAAGTCTCGCAATATTTTTAACCACTCGTACCATTCGGTAACAGTGACTTGTCACGCAACGACCTTCCGGCAACAGCGAAAAGGCAGAACTTCTCGTTCCTCCAACCCCCACCTCCTCGCTTTATCGACGGAATCCGTTTGTGAGACCAGCTCACGTTCTTAAACCTCCCCTCCCCCCCCTCTAACCAGTATACCTTGGAAATCGTTTTAAACTTCTAGCAGTAGGACATGACAGGAATACCATGGCCTGTCTATTCTGTGCTATACAAAGAACTACAAGCCATGTTCAAAGCTTTTTCCAATGACGTGGAGTCCCTTGGGCCTTCAAATAATTTCCACATCAGGCTGCGTTCTGGTACTGAATTTTCAGATCCACTGATTTCTTGACATTTTTACTGATATATTCAAATATAGGTAGGTGGATCCCGAATTGTTCTAAATGTGATTATGCACATTACTTGAGAGTGAAAGACAAGAAACACAAATGTTGAAAGACCTAGATAAAATTTGTAAAATATATGGGATGAAAATAAATGAGAAAAAAAAGTATGGTCATAGGAAGAAAAAGTGAAAAAAATACAATAAAATTAGAAGATGAAATTGAACAAGGAGATAGTTTTAAATACCTAGGAAGTTGGGTTACACAAGAAATAATATGCACTAAGGAAATAGAAACAAGGACTGCAATAGCAAACAAGTGCTTCCGTGAAGAACTATACAGCCTATTTTCATATATCCTACTCATGTTAATTGCCACTATCAAGATACAAAATTTCAGTTTGATTGCTGTTAATACATTCGTAGATATTGAGAACCACCTAAATATATCGGATGGTCACCATGTTGGAGTTATGTAGACTACTGTTATATGAATATTATTTTGTACGTGTAGTATTCAAACTTCAATCGCCTAATTAGGACAGAAGTAAAAACGAGATTTTAAAATTTCGCACAGCTGCCATCTTGTGGTTATGTAAACAATTGAACGAAGTTAGATGTCGGTGCATTACAATGTGTATCATACACTGTACCAAGTATCATTGAGTTTGGTAGGTTAAATCACAAGAAACGTCTATTTAAATGTCGCAATTTCGCTTGGCCGCCATGTTGGTTTTGTAGTTAACAGGTTTTCAAAAGTCACATTAATGAAATTCTAGTAGTTCCCTTTATCACCGTAAAAAATTCCAGGGTGATATCGGTAATAGTTTCGAAGATATTGAATGCTGGTGAGATATTTCGCACATCCACCATGTTGGATTGGTGAGACGTAACAAAATTTGATAGGCACGGTCGGGGTCGTCCGGAATAGTGCTATGAACTTACCGAGTTTCATTGAAATCGCTCTAGCCGTTTAGATTTTATTAGGGAGACACACACACACGCACACACAAACAGACACACGGACAAAAGGTGATCTCATTAGCCTATTTTTTCAAAAATGAAAATAGGCTAAAAATCCTTCAGTAAGAAAAAACAATTACTTTGTGGAGCAAGCCTAAGGAAAATGATTAATCAAATGTTTTGTTTGGAGTGTAGTAATGTATGGAGCGGAAAGTGGGACGCTTAGGAAAGAAGACGAGAGAAGAATAGAGGCTCTCGAAATGTGGTTGTGGAGAAGAATGGAGACAATAAGTTGGAAGGACAAAGTGAGAAATGAGGAAGTATTAAAGAAAGTAGGAGAAGAAAGAATGATGCTAAAGAAGATAAGGAAAAGAACAAGTAGTTCCGTGAAGAACTATACAGCCTATTTTCATATATCCTGCTCATGTTAATTGCCTCTATCAACATACAAAATTTCAGTTTAATTGCTGTAACAGATTCGTAGATATTGAGAACCGTCTAAATATTTCAGATGGTCGCCAGGTGGGATTTTTATTTTTGTACTATTACATTAAGATTGTTGTGTACGTGTGGTATACAAACTTCAATCGCATGATTAGAACACAAGAAGTAAATACGAGATTTTAAAATTACGCACAGCAGCCATCTTGTGATTATGCAAGCAATTGAAATAAATTAGATGCCAGTGGATCAACATTTGTATAAGCATTTAACGTGCAACGTTTCACGGCATTCGGATAGTTAATTCGCGAGAAACGTCCATTTAAATATTTATACTTCGCGTCGCCGCCATGTTGGATTTGTGCTCACCAGGTTACTCAAAGTCCTATAGGTGCACATGATGTTCATAGTCTCTATGAACATAAAAACTTCAGTTTGGTTGCTGTAAAAGATTCATAGATATTGAGAACCGTCTAAATATTTCGGAAGCTCGCCATTTAGGATTGTTATATGTATAGGCCATAGAGTTATGTACCATTCAAGGACAATTATTGCCTAGGTTCATTATTCAAACTTTCACTTCGATCGCATGATTACGACACAAGAAATAAAAACTTAATTTTAAAATTTCGCACAGCCGCCATCTAGAGGTTATGTAAACAATTGAATTAAGTTAGATGGCAGTGCATTACAAACTACAAAATCATTTACTGTACCACTTTTCATTGCGCTCAGAGAGTTAAATCACGAGAAAAGTCTATTAAAATATTTCAAATTCGCTTGGTCGCCATGTTCGTTTTGTACTTTAAAGGTTTATGAAATATACATAGGTAAACTTGTATCAGTACCCTTTATCACCGTACAAATGAATATTGAATGCTAGTGAAATATTTCGCACAGCCGCCATGTTGGATTGGTGAGACGTAACAAAATTTGAAGGGCACGGTCGAGGTCGCCGGGAATAGCGCTATGAACTTACCGAGTTTCATTTAAATCGCTCCAGCCGTTTAGATTTTATTAGGGACACACACACACACACCTCACACACGCACACACACACACACACACACACACGCACACACACACACACACACGGACAAAAGGTGATTTCATAAGCCTATTTTTTCAAAATAGAAAATAGGCTAAAAATTAATTGGATTGGACACTGCATAAGAGGAGATGGTTTGGTGAAAAGAGCATTAGAAGGGACAGTCCAAGGGAAGTTCCGAAGAGGAAGAAGAAGGTTTCAGATGCTGGATTCCATCAAGATTGAAAAAATAATATGAGCTGATGAAACGTGCTGCTGAAGACCGGATGAGGTGGAGAGACCGACCATGAGGAAACCTGCTATCAGGCAGATAAACTGATGATGTTGATGATGACGAGCTACTGTTGGTTCCATGCAAGACATCGTATTATTACAATGATAATTGTAGATATGCGTGCATGAATATTGTCATCGCTGTCTATAAGTGTAATTCTCAAGCTCCTGTTGGTAGAATTGGCAACACTGAGGGGAGGTCATAAGGTGTGTAAACACTTGTATTTGTTAAGGAAAGGGAATAGAAGTTGGTGATGTATATTTTGATTACTATTTACAGCGTACCTAGTAATTTAGTTTTCGGTATGTACCTTGAAATGACCTCTATATTCCATTATATTATGAAGTACACTCGGCAAGTGCATGTTTCAAATTAGGTGACCAGTGGAACATCGTCGTTAAGGCCATCAACCCCTAACTTGGAGACCAATGTGACTATAATAAGTGCATTTGTGGACAAACTGTGAACGATTTAATATCAAAGACTGTCTCAAGTTTGTTAGAATAGTTTTAAATAATTTTTCTGAGCGCGTCAAAGCAGCAAGACAAGGACATTTCACACACTGGGGTATTGAGGTACAATATCATTTCATCGGGAATTGACGGTACATAGCCTGATAATACAGTATTATCCTTTGTGATATTTATGTGTGGATTTAGCGGACGTTATGTTCTGATGTATTTCCGGGATCATTTCGCATCAAAATCTATGTGTTTACACATTGTTAGCAAATGTGCTTGCTGTAGGACTACCAGATGAGAATTGGGTGGCGCACTGTGGAGTATTTACCCCAAAAAGCTGGCCAAAAGTCGAAATTTATAAATTTTTGGTTAACTACAACAAGACTCAAACTATTTAATCCATTTATAAAATATAAAATATATATTATCACCGCATTTCGAAGAAGATCTTTTATGATAACGGCAAATCTAACCACAAATGATTTGCAGCTGCATATCAAAAATACCAATCATATAGGTACTATTTATTTGAATTCAAAACAACACCCGCTAAGCATCAACATAGGAATAATTAGTAACCAAACGACTTTGTTCCAACTATTACGGTTCATTCTGGTTGGTAACCTTCTATCTACAGCAGCACAAGACAGCTAACAGCAATTTTTAACATTTTTAGATAATTTATGAAGACTATCTCATGACCTTTTTTTCTTTTATAGTTTCGATATCTTTAAATGAAATCTCCAAACTTTGTCGACATCTGAATGTGGACAACTGACAAGAATGCCGTGGTCGTTACGGCATGACTGCTGTCAGTCGCTCACATCCGGGAGGCGAGGAGGTTCGAATCCCCCCGCCGGCAACGTTGATGATGGTCTTCTGTGGTTTCCCATTTTCCTTCCAGGCAAATGCCGGGGTTGGTCCCTAACTATACGCCACAGCCGCTACCTTCCAACTCCTCATCCTTACATCCAAACTTTCCTCCTCAACGGTACTTGTAGCTCACCCATTGGGTGTCCGTCTCGAAGCAGCTACAAACCTGCCGAGCCGAACATGTCCTCGGACACTCCCGGCACTAAAAGCCATATGCTAAAAAAAAGAGAAAAAAAAGTTGCATGACTTCAACGTTAAGCTGAAACACGTTAACTGATGTATGTTTAACCTTCTTAGTGCCAAGCCATTTCCTGAAATACTTCCCAAGAATGCCAAGCCATTTTCAATGGTCATGCAGACTATTCGAAAAATAAATCATAAATACCACATTTCCATCTATACGATCGTTATTTTTGCTTTGCCTTATAACCAATACCTCATTCTTTCATACATCATGTTCATAAAAGTAAATACGGCACCTAAACCTTTTTAATTGAGTTTTTTTTTTTCGTGTGGTCTCCTCAGAGACCTAGTGCAGGTCTTTCTATTCGACGCCCGTGGGCGACCTGCGCGTCGGGATGAGAGATGGAATTGATTAAGGTGAATGAAATTGGAGAAGGATGTGGAAGGAAGCGGCCGTGGCCTGTCAGAAGATACCGTCCCAGCATTTGCCTGGTGTTGAAAATGGGGAAACCACGGAAAACCATTTCAAGGACGGCCGACGGTGGGGCTCGAACCCACGCGTCTACCGGGTCAGCAGAGAGCTTGGCCCCATGACCTAACACTGCGCTTTAGCCAGCGTAGCCACTACTGTCGGTTTTAATTGAGGTTATTCTAATAATTGTTCAATTTTTTGTGTGTGTGTAAAAATCAGTTTTGAGCCTAAATGAAGGACACCTAAGAGTCATATTCGAAGAAACAGTACGTTTCCAGCTGTAGAAAGTTCTTAGATACATCTGTAGGTAGAAAACTTCAACAAGAAGAAAACAACTGCACCGCAATTTTGGCGGGAACGCGCGTGATTGGGGGAGCGCAAAGGGAAGGCGTGAATACAAACTCAAATCTATTGCATAATGGACTTCGAAGAAAAAAGTCAACACTGCACAGGCAAGCCTGAAACCTCACCTTCCCAACAGTATGGAATAATCACGGACATATGCCTGCAGAAATCTACAAATATAAGATAAACAGCGCACCGAATGAATCAGTTTGGCACTTTTGGCGCGAACAGCGAGAACCGATCTGATTGGCGCGTGGGACTGAGAGGGTTAATACAGTAGTATTGACTTGGCGGATATTATTGAAGTTAATAGAACATAAACACATCAATGTGCAATGTTATTATGGCGCCAAAAGATCACTTATTTTGGGAACTGTCGATACCTAAAGATAATACAAAAATATTTAGTTGACATTTTTTGCAGAACTTTATCAGAATTGATGGAGAGGTACTCACTTGTCCAGGACAAGCTTGTGCTCCACGACGCCAATGATGAACCTGGCTGCAAAGCGGGCCGCGTCTTGAGGCGAAGAGAAGCGTCTCGGAGGGAAGACCATTCCTGGGTTCGAGTTGATGGGCAGAGGGGCGGGGTTGTTGAGGTACATGTCATTGAGCCACCAATCGTATGCCTGAAACAAACACACACACTTTAGATGTCTGTCGCCAGTGACTCTGATTATCACACATACCCTCAAATTATTGTTGACACTGTCTGGTGATAACAAAATATTTATCTAGTTCAGAAATTACGTGCAACACAGACTGTATCATATATATTTATGTTCAACGATGTCGAAATGTAAATAGTATATGTCAGGAAACTGTATCATACTGAGGGTCATTATAACACTATTTTTCATTACGGAACAGTTTCTCCCACCAATCAGAGCTCAAGAAACAGTTGTGTGACCAATTAGGTAACGATAGCATCGCACCTGCGCTGACTTCCACGGCCTTCTATTTTAAATTTCACTGCGTGGCGAGTGTCATAGTGGGGTATTCCAGGAGGCCATGGTATTCTCTACGTGCCATGCGCTCTGTTCAGTACATAAAACTGGCGAAATCTCGACAGATATTTATGAATATTTATGTTCGAACATAAAATACAGTAGTAATAATTATCGACGAACATATACAGTCGTATGCAACTCGCCGATAATGGTAATTAAGAAACTCGTATGGAAATTATAAAACTTGGCCTGCAGTCTATCTATCTATGTATCATATGGCTTTTAGTGCCGGGAGTGTACGATGACATGTTCGGCTTGCCTGAGTCTGTAGCTGCATCCAGCGCACACCCTTAGAGTGAGCTACAAGTTCCGTTCAATTTCAAGTAGTTCCAACTTTCGCTACCAGATATCAATGACACCTAGTGGTGAACGTTGGAACTTTGATAGAGCGTTCCGACGAAATCTAACCAAACAATTGAGCTTCACACAAGTTTAGTCTGTGGAAGGATCTTTTACATGCAATAAATCTATGACATGGGACCGCCGGCTTTACTTCCCCTCCGAAGGAAGGCACACTGAAGGATTTTTAACGCTCTTAAAAAATCTGACGACTATCTTGGACACAGCAGTTCAGCATGCTACCGACTACGCCACAGAAGCCTGTAGATATTGGGGTGACACATGATCAGCGCATCGGGACCCCTCGGCCGTTAATCTTGGTTTTCGTGATCGGGGCGCTGTCTCACTGTCAGACAGCTACTCAATTGTCCCACGATCTACCCCCTACTGTTCTTGTCCTCGACCCTTCCTTCTAAAACTAAGTTTTCTATTCCTGGGTGTCTTTGTAATGTCCTACCAACCTATCTCTTCTTTTCATTAGCAGTCGCCAAAACCATCTCTCTTGTCCCACTCAGTTGAGACATACAGACATTCCACATTTCAGATAAGTCACCATATCAACTCATTATCAGTACCCCCCCCCCCCCCCCTCCCCGGGACTCACAGCTAGTGGGACGTGGGTTGGGGACCACGAGACCCCAGATGAGTCCGGCATTGCTTCCACTTACTTGTGCCAGGCTCCTCTCCGTCTTCTTTCCTATTGACCGCTCTTGGTCAACTCTTGTTCTTTTCTGACCCCGACGGTATTAGGGTATCCGAGACCTAGGGAGTCTTTACCTTTCCCGCCTTAATGAGCCCTTGTCTCATCTCTCCTGATCCCTCGTTCTTCGAGGGGTTAGACCTCTTGTGTTCTCTTCATATCTCCTGCCTCCTGCTGAAGGCCCTTAAGGAGGCAGGGTGTATGTAGCCCCACCACTTCTGGTGCACCCTGGATAGTGCTACACCCTCAAGGGCTCACGGCTGGTGAGTTCTGGAATTGGTGACCCCGAGGGATTCCTCAGCTGTGTCCAGCTTCCTCCCCCCCCCCTTTTTTTTCCATTGCCTCGGGGCGGGCCCTCTCCTCTTTTCCCTTTCCTGAATGCCTTTTATGGCTCTCCTTCCCTCGGTCCTCATTCTTCGAGGGTTGAGGGCATTTCTTTTCTTCCTGTCCTTATTTGCCTTGTTCTTTATTTGTTTACCATTTCTTCTTCTAGTTTGTAAGTCTGTAGTTATTAGTTATAGTTTCCATTACCTTCTTATCTTCCACTATGACCCAAACTTTTAGGTGCCGATGACCTAGTTAGTTAGTTAGTTATAGTTGTTTTAAGGGGCGGAACTACGAGGTCATCTGCCCCTACCGATAATCTAGATGTTGGCCCCTTTAAAACAACAATAACATCATCATCATCATCATCATCATCATCATCATCATAATCCTCATTGCATTATCAGTAGACAAACAGTGTGTTTGTATGTTGCAGTTTACTATCTCAGCAGAGTACTCTTAGGTCATTTCTGCATTAGTTTACAATTCTACTGTAGTTTAGGTCTTATTGAATAAGTGTAACTTCATAGATTAGTTTGGGGGAGGGAGACTGTTTGTGGGCGCGAACGTCATTTCTCAGTTTTGCTACATTAAAACAAATAGTTATTTTATCGGATTCTAAATGCTTCAGTATTTTACCAGTGATTGTTGCCACACTTTAAGTTTTTGACAGGGTTTTAGTTCTTAGAGGGCGGTGACTGTTAGTGGGTATTATTGTAGGATTTGGATCTGATGATGCTTGATAGCCGAGCGAAACATGTCATCACTTGGTTTTCTTCCTCTTCTGTAGTCCAAAACAAATATACATAATTATTTTTTAATCACATGTAATTATTTTCCGGTTATTTTCCCTTAGTTCCATAATTGGGATTACACAAGTCAACAATTGAGTCTATTATAGGTTACTAGTGGGCCCGTACGAGCTTTCGAAACGTGAATATAGGTTTATGGGGGTAGTTGGGAAGAATGTGGGAGAACGAAGTTTTAAATATTGAAGAAATGTATTTATTGTTGTTAAACGGCATACGTACATGAGGAGAATTATGTAGAACAGTGTTTTGTACTTGTCACAGCACCTCTTTGTAGACAATATTCGATGTTACAACGAATTCATCGGTTATTGTATGCTCGGGAGTTTCTTCTACAGCAATGTTTACATTTGCAAAGGATTGAACCCTAGAGAAAGTCTTGGCTAGACCACACTGGAGCCATCTGCTGAGAGACTCCACAGCTAGCAGAACGCCGCGCTCCCGCCAGACGGCTGCCGCCGCCACGCTGCCTGCGCTCTAGCGGTAGGCTCACCAGGTTACGGTGCTCCCATTGGAAATGTACATTTTTAAGGTATTTATTTGTGAGGCATTTAAAGAGGAAGTGAGTGCGTTTCGGGCACACATGGGGTTATGCGGAACCTGTAGGTACCCCATATGTGTAAGTTGGTGTTAACAGGACCTTATTTTCGGTACAAAACCGGAATGGGACCTTGGCAGAATAATATAGGGAGGATTCCAACTGTTTGCATTTGTACTTCATGCAATGATAAATAAATAGTTGAAGTTTTGGCAGACTGTTTTTGTGGTGTGAAGGCTTTGAACACGTGAGAGAGGGATATATTAAAGTTCTTTATTTCCTAAATTGTTATAAGCTCAAATTATATCTGGTATTTTCGTCAGTCCTCAAATAAAGAAACTAATAACCAGTGAAGAATTTCCACAATTACTCAACACCCACGAAAAACAAGCCTCAACGCAGTGATCCATGGCTTTCTTGGAAATACATTAGTCTGGCACTCACCACTAAATGCTTGTCTGAAACACAGTCCCTCCGTATGATTCACACTGCTTCGCTGTCTGGAGAATCAGCCTCACTTGGTTTCGTAATTCGCACGTCACGTCACCACAATACTGTCGCACTCGCTCAAAAACACAGTCCCTCCCTCGCTGGCCAGGTCGCTTTATATAGCGAGGCTGGTGACTCAATGGATGTTTCCAGAGTATACCAGGTTCACAACTACTCTCTGACCTTCTCGAGGATTCATATACTAGGCGGGCCACGAACATTCTGGATCATGTCTTTGTTCTTGCAGCCCCGTTGCGTAATGCGCTGGTAACACACAGAGAGGTATAGCCTGGGGAGGGCTGAGTCAGGCGCGGGGAAACGAAGCTGTCAAACACTCGTAACAACATAATGAGAACATGATGGGGTAACACGAGAAAGTTCGTACCCACACAGAAGTACCACTTGTTTGTATTAAAACTCAGCAATTTTCCTAAGTTTATGCCGTGTCTTGTGTGGGAATTCGCCTAGGAATACCAAGCTGGCTCATCAGCGAATTGCGCTGGCTGTGGAAACCAATATACCATCTTCTTGTTTGTATTGTTTATTTGATTTGTAGATTAATGTTAACTACAACCAGTGCTTGATTTGTAAAAAAAAAAGTTCCGGTATTGTGGGCTACCGGGTAGTGGTGGGAGGGGGTTGAATATTGAAATATAGAGTTCTAAAAACGATATTTTTACGCTTTTATTTTCTGAACACCTTTAAAAATTAATCAGCGGAAAAATAGCATACTAATTTTGATTCCAATTTTAGATTTAATTGAGACTGCTGTAGCAACATTTTTCTTACCATAGCCGTTGGCCTATATAAAATTTTAATGTAGGCTAACCAGGCTACCATTCAAACATAGTACATTATTTCACTTTTTTGGGGTAATTTAAATATTAAATACATTCGGTTTGAAAATACATACAAGTTCACCAACAATCTTTTTTTTTTCTTCTTATAATTTTGTTTTTACAGTTTTCTGAAATAATTATTTAACTTATTATAAAAGGTACTGCACTTAAACATGTTTCATCTCACAGTTTATAAAATTGTCCAAAGTTTAGAAAAGCTTTCGTTGTATGTGCGTCCTCTCTCTCTCTCACCTTGCTGTTAGTATCCAGAGCGGAGTGCCGTCCCCGAAGCTGCCAAGATTCCACGTACTTTGAAGTACAGTCGGGTCAAAGGTCAAGTTGACCTTGACTTACAACTAACGTTCCACAGTTCTAAAAATATGTTATATATTCGACTTTACCCCGATCAGAAGTTTCGGTACGGCGTACCGGTGCGTACCGTCACAAATCTAGCCCTGACTAGGCCTAGTAAATATATAAATTAACGTTTGTTTTCGTTTGAACTTATAAAAATAGAGAATTTCCTTCAAATTTGAACTTTCCTTGTGGTAGCTACAAAATCAAACTTTATTAGATAAAACTATTTTTTCTTTCGTGAGTTAGGCATGACAAATCAAAATCAGACATTCAGAACCCAGACTCAAAATTCATGTTGACTAAATCTTATCTTATCAATTTGCAACTCTGAAGAATGGCTTTAAGGCTATCTTTATTACAATTGGGTACGATCGTGTTGACCAACTGAAAAGCAGAAATCTTTAGTGTTTACTTGGTGGGAACTACTAACAATGGTTGCCAACTTGTGTGGTGTATACCCCCGATAATTAACAATTGTTCCCAACAAGCCCCTGATGATTCCAATTACCTTATGCGAAAATACAACATGAAATAAATTACTGTAATGTTATTTGTGTTGTGTTTCAGTGTTCAGTCTTTTTACTGGCTTGATGCAGCTCTCTACGCCTCCTTGTCCTGAGCTAATCGCTTCATATTTACATAGCTACCATGTGATTTATTATTCTAATGTTCCCTTAGTTCTCTCCGTCAATATTCCATAACAATATATATTAATTAGTGTAAGCGTCTTCGGTGGCGTAGTTGGTAGCATGCTGAACTGCTGTGCCCAAGATCGCGGGTTCAAACCCGGCCGAAGTCTTCGGATTTTTAAGAGCGTTAAAATCCTTCAGTATGCCTTCCTTCGGAGGGAAAGTAAAGCCGGCGGCCCCATGTCATAGATTTATGGCATGTAAAAGATCCTTCCACAGACTAAACTTGTGTGAAGCTAAATTTCTAGGTAAGATTTCGTTAGAACGCTCTATCAAAGTTCCAATGTTCACCACTAGGTATCATTGACATCTGGTAGTGAAAGTTGGAACTACTTGAAATTGAACGGTACTTGTAGCTCACCCCATGGGTGTCTGCATTGAAGCAGCTACAGCCTCTGGCGAGCCGAACATGTCCTTGGACACTCCCGGCACTAAAAGCCATACGATAAATACATAATAGGCTAATTAACTTTCCTTGACATTTCCCAATTAATTGTGGTTGCCTGAGCCGACCAGGCTCATTTTTGGTTTTGGCCGCGGATTTAAGACCGGATGCCCTTCCTGACGCCACGTGAGAATTCAGGAGAAATTTCCACCCCGCTGTCACCGGGATTCGAACCCCAGCCGTCCGGGTGAAAGACGAGCAGCTAAGCTACTGCGCCATCACACTCCCCAGAAATGAATAATAATTAATTAATGTAATTTATTTTAGGCTATTTTTTTTGCATATTCCAATAATTGCAATTATTTTGTGTTGACCAACTGAAAACAATTCCCATTATCATCGGGACCAACTGCTCGCTTCCCTTTTTTATCGCTCTTGCCTCTCCTCTCCAGTACGGTATCTTTGAAGTCTTGACTTATTGAAGGTCTGATAAAACGATAAATCTAGTGCTGAGCTGACCCACTTGAGTCCAGGATCGATTGTTGGCAGCAAGGGTTGCTATTGGCTCCTTGAGGGCGAATGCGCAGTACTACCGTCACCCCTGATTGGACACACCCCCACCCTCTGACTCCGAGAACTCAGTCATTCACCTCCCCATGGTGCAAGAGCTCGGAACTTCCAAGCAGATGACGTTCCTTCCGGGAACCACGAAATGCTTATATTATCATTTTTTAAGGACACCACGTACTCTTGCATGATGAAAAAAATCGATTTTTTGATCTTGGCGCCATAAAATTCTTCATTCTTTTCTGAATCCGAATATACAGTATATAGTTTGTTTGGGGGTTTTGATGTCTACAACTACCTTAAATTCGTTTTTTAATATTAGCGTCCCATGCTCTGAATAATACACTTTTAACTTTGCCGGCTGTTTTCCGTTAATACTCATTTTTTCATGTTTAGGTACCAATAACTAGGAAACCATTTAATATAGAGGGCTATTTTTTTTACATTAACTTGCCTAATGGAGTACTTGAATGTTAACCTATTTTCACTTCCAAAACATAGTAGGCATGGAACGGGGGGAGAAAAATTGATACATATTTTTGAATGAATTTAAAAAGAAAGAGTTCGGATTTTTTTCTTGCATTCTGTCCCAATAATAATGAAACAAAGTAGTTACTCATCTGCCATGATCCATTCCAAGTATGTGAACAAAATTTGAGAGTATTTGATTGAAAAACAACTGAGAAATGTGTACTTATACAACATTTTTTGAAAATGTGCCCAACTCTAGGAATGGGTATTCCAAGTTTCAGACACCTAGATATCAAGGGAAAGGCTGTAGCAGCGTTTGAAAGTTCAGATATTTGAATATCGCGCTACATTGCTTCTCGAAGCCTTTCGAAGGAAATTACCGATAGTTGGATGGTAAATGACGTAGCGAGTAACAGCAGAGGTGGAGACTATTTATGGATTAAATAGTTAACTATGGAGCAGAGACTTGAGACTGGGATCAGATTACTGGCACGGCCAAATAAAAGAGAATGCAATTAATATCAAGTAAATCGGACCAGGGATTCAAGAGATATGAGGATTTCTAGATATCAGGCGATGACGCGTGACCCTGACCGTTTTTGTATAAAAGCAAGCAGGAGCAAGCTTAGTTAGCTCACTTCATCACAAGCACTTGGCGAACAAGTTGCGTCTACGCTGAGCCAAGGCACATGGTTGCCACGTCTACGAAGAAGTACTTTTCATATCGTGATAGTCACGAGAAGTGCTGCGCAAACGAGTTGGAACTTAGTAAGTTTCTGGTGAGGGGAATCACTGAGGTGATTGTATTTCTACAGACATTGGTGGAAATATTTTTATTTCCAAAAGGACATATGCTAGACTTGGTCTAGAAAATAGTATTTGTCACAGCCCAATAGTAAATTAATACTTGGATGTTTAAATCCATTTGAAGTCAGTTTTCATATTTTGTAACTATTTAACCACTTCGATCCGTCAGTACAGTGAAGACTAGTCTATAACGGTGGTGTTCATTAGTCTACGCAAGGGAAACTGCAGGTTGTCTAGCGCATGGCAGATGGTGATTTTAATAAACCATGCCCAGGGAACGATCTTCAGAACAGCCGTTAACTGCTTAGACTGTCAACGTTTTTCTTGTACTGATGAGATTACAGTGAGTTAGGTTACAACTGACACATTTAAGAAGAGATCGCTTAGATCTGACCCTTTTCAAACAAACTGTTATGGCTTTAATAGAAGCCCATATTAAAATGGAACCACAGTCATTTAAAACGTCGAAGAATACTACCATTATGTCTGACTAGACGATTTGTGGGTCTACAATGGCGGCCGATACAAGGATTATACGTGCTTGTCCGATAGGGCATATCTACGGATAAATCTGGTACAGACCAGGTTTACTACACTTCAAGAACATCAAGAAATGTAAGCCACATTTGAATTATATTATGCTTAGCTAATTGGAACAAACTATTTTTCTGCAGATGACCAACACATTTTTTTCCCGTCATATTTAAAGCTTGTAATGATTTACGCAAGACTTGTTAGATTTATTCTGAGCATTTTCAGCACTCAGAACAGTTTAGGATCGATGACCGAGCATTTTGAGCATTTATTTGAATTTTTCATATTTTTGGGAAATCACGGTAATCAGCCGATGTAACTGTAAAAGTTAAATTTATTTTTGTTGAGGAATGGATATTTTTTCCATATTCGAAGGTTCGAACATGTGGATTCTCACATAATGAGATGATAATTAAACATATTTGAAATAATAATAATAATAATCCACTAATAATAATAATAATAATTTTCATAATTTTTCTAAATAATTCTTGGATATTATATTTTATAATAATCATATGTATTGAGAAAGAGCCTATGAAGTAGTTGAAACATTTCTAGTATGGAACAGGAGATTTTACGAAGGAGAGTGGTTAGCGCAAGCCCGCATTCAACCAACATGTCAGTTCTGGTTGAACAGTTGATATTTGCTATGAGCAAAGTATATGTTTCATATAACACGGAGAGGCATGAAACGGGAAGCAATTGATATTTGTATCAAATAGGATATTGTTGTATTTATATAAAATCATGACGTAAATACACTTCGAAAGTGGAATGAAGCTTTTCATAAGTATGGTAAATTCACGGGTTGAACTGAAGGGTAAAATAAAATAAACTTGTAAGTTTATTAATCTTCCAGTGTTGATAACAAGCAGAGGCTTGATTTATTGTATAAATTTTGGGAAGATAATTTATGTGTGTGAAGTAGTTGTAATGCCATTCCCAGGTGCGCAGGTTTAAGTCGCAGGAATGAAGGTTTTTTCGAGCATCAATCAAATAGCAGGTTCGATGGCTCAGGTTTATAGTAGGAGTATTGGAGCCACACATTTCGTCGTATGAATAACCCGAAGGTTATTTCTTTGAAACCATCAGTTCTTATTTCACCCTTGTTTACGAATTCCATTTAGACTTTGATTTTGCTAGAACCCGGATTTGTCATGATAGTAGTTTATTCTTCTTCAGAGGAAGACCTTTGCCGTTGTTGTTGTTATTGTAATATTGTGTTCTTACACAAATAGTAGAATGGGCCACTGCCAATTTAAAATAATTCTTTAACCACGAATAATTTGAAGGATATTTTCAAATCCTAGTGCCATGAACTAAATGAATTCATTATAAGACTACAATTCTAATTTCCGCATTCTGTCGAAGAATTGCAAGTTGTGAAAGTTGCTAGAAATGGCCATAAATATAAATATTTTTTATAATATTGTTCCCAAGTGGAAAATCTAATAGTTGAATGGTTCAACCATTTGTTGATCAAGTTAATGATTCAGAAATCATATATTTTGTTTGGAACTTGAAGTTCATAATCGAGTCACTTCTCGAATGTTTAATGTCAGAAGAACAATTAATTGTTGTTGTGCTTCGCACAGTTCTTCGATGCTATGCTCAATGGTCAAATGCTTTTCAGATGTTGTTAATATGTGTTAATAATTTGTGTTGCTACGATGATAATAATAATGTCAACGATATATTTTTGAAAACTGGAAAACAAGTGAAAGTTTAAGAAATTCTATAAACATTTATTCTACGAGTGTTAATATCATGTAAATAGTCAAACAGTGATCGACGTTATTTCCAGTATGGACAATTCATTTTGCACTGGAATAAAAAGTTAATAATTTTGGAACACAGTCCACAGGACTAACAATCGGACTTGTGTTTTCAAAAAGATTGTCAAATGTGTTTGGAAGATTTCTGTATATTGTGTGTAAATAAGAGTGTGGATCGCCACACGTGGATGATGCTGCTTTGAGCATTATTCTTGCAGTCAGATTTTAACTTTAAATAAACTGAGATAATTTTACCAGATGTGTTTCACCCAATTAAATCTCCTTCTATCCTTATTGTTGCATTGAGCCAAAAATCAGCAAAGCATTTTTATAAATTTGATGTCGTTTTTGCGATTTGCTTTAACCCATCTGGCGCTCCGGGATATTTTGATTCTCGTGCTGACTGATTATTGGTAAAATGCATATGTGGTCGTGCGGACTCCGGTCTAAACGGGCACATAAAATAAGATAGAGAGAGAAATGGCTTCGAACGTGGGTCCCGATTTAGACATGGTCAATCGCATGCCGATTTGAAATTGTGATAATTTTTATAGAAATATTTTGGGAGTTGAGAGATGTCTGGTTTGGATGAATAAATTAGTAGGAAACCCAATTAGTGGGAAAATTAAAAATTTAACTTGGTTAATAATTAGAATGGGTTTGATTATTTTTGATAATGGCTTAACCATCAGGGCGTCAAGTAAATTCAGTAGTAAACGTTCGATGACTGGAGATACACATTATTAGAATCCAGGTGGAGGATATTTGAGAACTTGCATATTTTTCTTGTGATATTATGGTAAAGGTAATTCGTAAAAGTAAAGAATTTTGTTTTTCCATCACGTCGATATTAGGACAAATCTCATTTTATTATAGTGTTCCAATTAGCTATTCATATTTCTTGTTCTAGTTATAAGCTTGTGTTTGCCACTGTTGTATACCCCTAAGTTTTGAATAATTGAAATTATGGAAGAAATGATGAGAATGATGAGGAGTTTGGAGGAGAGTTCGAAAGAGGCTGGACGGCGTGTAGCCGCTATTATGAAAGAAAATACTGAGGCTTTAGAAAAGAAACTTAAAGAAAATTCTGATTCTTTAGAAAGTAAACTTAAAGAAAATTCTGATTCTTTAGAGAATAAACTTAAAGAAAATTTGAATGATAAACTTAAAGAAAATTCTGATTCTTTAGAAAATAAACTTAAAGAAAATTCTGACTCTTTGGAAGATAAACTTAAAGAAAATTCTGATTCTTTAGAAAATAAACTTAAAGAAAGTTTGGAAAATAAACTTAAAGAAAGTTCTGATAAACTCACAGAAAATTCCGATTTGTTAGAAAGCAGGTTAAAAGATAACTTAAAGGAAAATTTAAACAGTAAATTTAATTCAATGGAAAGTAAATTTAAAGAGAATTCTGAAATTTTGAAAATGACACTTGAAAGTAAAATGAATAAATTATGCGATAAAACACATGAGCTCGAAACTTCGTTAGCTACTAACGCAAGTTTAATGGACGATAAATTTCGCGATGCCGATCTTCGATCCCAAAGCTTAGCTGATAGGATAGAACATGGTCTTAGGAAAGTTGGTGAAGACATGGTCAACCTGGAAGTCAGAGTGAAGAAGGAGAGTAACGAGATGGGAATTCTAGTTGTTCAGCGTTTAACGGAACAATTCAAGGAACTTGTCATGGGAGAAATAAGAGAAGGAGTGATTCATGAATTGCAAACTGAGATTAAAACCACAGTTGTCAATGAAATTAAAGACACACTCAAGCTGGAGAATCAAGAGGGAATCAAGGAGATTAGGGAATCTTTGTCATCCCACATCGAAGTAATTGCCAAGGATATTCAAGCAACTCAGAAGGACATATCAGATATGACAGGGTCATTGAAAAGTCATGAGGCTGTTATGAACCAGATATCCATTGATGTTAAAGACAATTGTAGGGAGACTGAAGCAATCAAGAAGATGGCAGAAGAAAACCAGAAGGAACTTGAGGCTATGAAAACTCAAATAAAGGATGAGAAACAGTCTGATCATCTTTTGAAAATGCCGAATGTAAGGGGAAAGGAACCGATACAGATAAATCTAGGAGGAGCTAGAGAGACTGATAGACAGGATGAGGTCAGGACAGTATTTCAATCCAACCCCATAACTGTATTTAAGAATATAGAAGACAAGCCTTCTAAATTTTCAGGGCGAGATTCTGTAACACCCGTGGAATTTCTGAGAGAAGCAGGTGATTATCTGAAAGATTCTAAGATCCCTAAAGAAAGACAGATCAGGGTAATAGGGAAGTTCTTGGAAGGTCCTGCACTTTTGTGGTTTAGAGCATTTAGATCCACTCTAAATACTTTTGAGGAGTTTTCTCGTGGGTTATTGAAGAAGTTTTGGTCCCCTGAAACCCAACAGCAAGTTAGAGCAGAGTTGTATTCGAAGAGATTCTCGACGTCACAACCTACTCGATACTCTACATACTTTTCTGGACAGCTGTCTAAACTCCAACATTTAGATCCGCCAATGCCAGATAACGAGTTGATTACTGCTTTGATACGACAATTTCCAGCAGACGTCCAGAGGACTTTGATCGCTGCTGATATCTACAATATGGAACAGTTTGATGAAGTATTGCAGAAGCTGGATCATACAAACGCTCAATTCTTCCATCAGAAGGGAGTAAAGAGTAATAACGCTGTGTATGCTGTTATGGCTGACAGTTATTCTCAGACACCTCGAGAGATTCGAGAGGAGCGAGAAGAGAAATCGCCGAGGGAAGATTCCAATACGAGAGGATGGAACCAATACCGTAACAGATACAGTTACAAACCATATGCAAGACCGGATGGTGGTAATCGATACAACACTCGATGGAGAAGACCACGTGATACTCAAGGAAGATACCAGGAAAGGAGATCCTATGGTAATAACTATAATAACAGAGGGAATGTAGATACTCGTCAGTCCAATGAAGAGTTTAACAAGGACACGAGGAAAAACTTGGAAGCAAGACACCAAGATACCTTACAATTTGTGGAACAGAGGCCCAATGATCCAGGTCCATCGGGAACACAACAATCCCGGGGGAATGGTAAAATTAAGGATTTTGAATATTGTGGAAGTAAACAATAATGGAAGCTATGAAGTAGCTAATACACGAACTGGTAACATCGTGGGAACTTATAATGCTTCGAATTTGAAGATCTATTATTCAAGAACCAGATAATTTAATGTGTAGATAGGAAAAATAAAAATTTTTCAATTTTTATTTTTTTGCTAGGTGTGGGGTGGATGTGCCCAACTCTAGGAATGGGTATTCCAAGTTTCAGACACCTAGATATCAAGGGAAGGGCTGTAGCAGCGTTTGAAAGTTCAGATATTTGAATATCGCGCTACATTGCTTCTCGAAGCCTTTCGAAGGAAATTACCGATAGTTGGATGGTAAATGACGTAGCGAGTAACAGCAGAGGTGGAGACTATTTATGGATTAAATAGTTAACTATGGAGCAGAGACTTGAGACTGGGATCAGATTACTGGCACGGCCAAATAAAAGAGAATGCAATTAATATCAAGTAAATCGGACCAGGGATTCAAGAGATATGAGGATTTCTAGATATCAGGCGATGACGCGTGACCCTGACCGTTTTTGTATAAAAGCAAGCAGGAGCAAGCTTAGTTAGCTCACTTCATCACAAGCACTTGGCGAACAAGTTGCGTCTACGCTGAGCCAAGGCACATGGTTGCCACGTCTACGAAGAAGTACTTTTCATATCGTGATAGTCACGAGAAGTGCTGCGCAAACGAGTTGGAACTTAGTAAGTTTCTGGTGAGGGGAATCACTGAGGTGATTGTATTTCTACAGACATTGGTAGAAATATTTTTATTTCCAAAAGGACATATGCTAGACTTGGTCTAGAAAATAGTATTTGTCACAGTCCAATAGTAAATTAATACTTGGATGTTTAAATCCATTTGAAGTCAGTTTTCATATTTTGTAACTATTTAACCACTTCGATCCGTCAGTACAGTGAAGACTAGTCTATAACGGTGGTGTTCATTAGTCTACGCAAGGGAAACTGCAGGTTGTCTAGCGCATGGCAGATGGTGATTTTAATAAACCATGCCCAGGGAACGATCTTCAGAACAGCCGTTAACTGCTTAGACTGTCAACGTTTTTCTTGTACTGATGAGATTACAGTGAGTTAGGTTACAACTGACACATTTAAGAAGAGATCGCTTAGATCTGACCCTTTTCAAACAAACTGTTATGGCTTTAATAGAAGCCCATATTAAAATGGAACCACAGTCATTTAAAACGTCGAAGAATACTACCATTATGTCTGACTAGACGATTTGTGGGTCTACAATGGCGGCCGATACAAGGATTATACGTGCTTGTCCGATAGGGCATATCTACGGATAAATCTGGTACAGACCAGGTTTACTACACTTCAAGAACATCAAGAAATGTAAGCCACATTTGAATTATATTATGCTTAGCTAATTGGAACAAACTATTTTTCTGCAGATGACCAACACATTTTTTCCCGTCATATTTAAAGCTTGTAATGATTTACGCAAGACTTGTTAGATTTATTCTGAGCATTTTCAGCACTCAGAACAGTTTAGGATCGATGACCGAGCATTTTGAGCATTTATTTGAATTTTTCATATTTTTGGGAAATCACGGTAATCAGCCGATGTAACTGTAAAAGTTAAATTTATTTTTGTTGAGGAATGGATATTTTTTCCATATTCGAAGGTTCGAACATGTGGATTCTCACATAATGAGATGATAATTAAACATATTTGAAATAATAATAATAATAATCCACTAATAATAATAATAATAATTTTCATAATTTTTCTAAATAATTCTTGGATATTATATTTTATAATAATCATATGTATTGAGAAAGAGCCTATGAAGTAGTTGAAACATTTCTAGTATGGAACAGGAGATTTTACGAAGGAGAGTGGTTAGCGCAAGCCCGCATTCAACCAACATGTCAGTTCTGGTTGAACAGTTGATATTTGCTATGAGCAAAGTATATGTTTCATATAACACGGAGAGGCATGAAACGGGAAGCAATTGATATTTGTATCAAATAGGATATTGTTGTATTTATATAAAATCATGACGTAAATACACTTCGAAAGTGGAATGAAGCTTTTCATAAGTATGGTAAATTCACGGGTTGAACTGAAGGGTAAAATAAAATAAACTTGTAAGTTTATTAATCTTCCAGTGTTGATAACAAGCAGAGGCTTGATTTATTGTATAAATTTTGGGAAGATAATTTATGTGTGTGAAGTAGTTGTAATGCCATTCCCAGGTGCGCAGGTTTAAGTCGCAGGAATGAAGGTTTTTTCGAGCATCAATCAAATAGCAGGTTCGATGGCTCAGGTTTATAGTAGGAGTATTGGAGCACGGCCGACTGAATACGAGCTGCGCTCTATACCGGCCTTGACATTCCCAGTCAGAACCCATGTATAACATGTAATTGGAAAGTTTCTACTCGTTGCCGGTAGAGCGCACTCCCCTCCAATTATAGGCGCGATAAGGAATCAGCCTTACAGTGCGTATATTAAATGTGTAATCTCAAGAACCACTGGATGGATTTTGATGCTGCTTTCACCATTCTGTAAAGGTGATCTCGAGGAAGGTTTGTGTAGAAAATAATTTATTTATGATCAAAGGGAGCCAAGCAGTAACGATTTCAGTGATTAGGTCGAAAAAATAGCCTGGCATCAGTGCGCTTTTTAAGCTTACGCTGGGCGAACCGTTAAAAATATCACTATATTATGAGTGTAAGAATTGTTCAACGTGAGAAATTCTACAAAAAAGTCCGTGAGAGCATATCTCTATCTTCGATACAGCGCCCACTATAAGTGTTTTTAGTTTGGACGGGAGGGGCATTTGGCTTGCACCTCGCCATTCTTAAATTACGTCTGACAGGAATTCCTTGCACATTCATAACTGTTCCCGGGCGAAGCCGGGGCGGGTTGCTAGTGACACTATATAATTATTATCATTATAATTTCCGCATTATCAAAATTAAAATTATATCACAAAATAAAATAGCGTGCTAATAAATCTAAGAGAAATTAGACATACCTTGCACCTTCTTCGGGTACAAGGACACTACTCCTGCACCGTCTCATTAAAAGGAAAGAGAGGATCAAAATTACAGCTGGGAACAAGTAGCAGCTGATCGTGTGTTGTGTTTTGTGCTAAGAGATCTTTCGACAAATTATCAGATACCGTGTGCCTTCTTTTTCACGAAGCAGCTGTCAGGACGGGACTTACATAAACTCCTGCTGGACGTTATTCTCGAGGTTGAACAATGCGGTTTCATAATTATAATAACTGTCTCTGATAATCACAAAACTAACACTACAATGATGAGGCATTTAGGGGGAGGGAATTTGCAACCAATGGTCAATCACCCATACGACGAGTCTAGGAATGTATTCCCTAGTTTTGATCATTGTCACATTCTAAAAAAAAAAAACATTAGAACGCAGTTTCTGTAACGAGAGATGACTGATGGTACTGGAATAATTTCAGGGAAATACTTGTCATTACTATACACAATGCAAAAGGGTGAGATCGTCAAACCGGTCAGACACCTCACTAAAAAACACATCGAACCCACTAAATTTGGAAAAATGAATGTTCGGCGTGCCAAGGAAGTATTCTCGTCAGAAGTTATTGGTGCCATTAGTACACTGAAAGAAAATATAGGCATGCACCCGGAAGCGTACACATTCATGGACGCAGAAGCAACCATTTTTTTTTTGAAAACGTTAATAAATGGTTCGCTATGCATGACGTAAGCATCACATATCATCATATTCAGTCTAGAAATCCAGATAAAGGGCATTTTTTCTCATTAAATTTCAGTCGCCTAAACTGGCTAGAGGAATATTTTCTTTCTTACCTTGAAACTTTGAAAGCTGCTAGTAACGCTGCTAGAAAGGACTTCCTGAGTTCTGAGACTTACGAAGCTACCTATACAATTAATCACGGATTCAGCTGTCCTGTGCATAAGGTATCTTCTAAAAATGGGTAGAGGAAAGTCGCCAAATATGGGGAGTTTTTTTATAGGGCTCACATTAGACATAAGAAGGAACGGAATAATTTTGGTTTTCTCACCATTGTACCTCAGGCGATATACTATGTATATTACAAATATGGGCACGTTTGATGTTGTAATACCCTCTGATATTATTGTTAACTTTAAAAGTGCACTTTCCCCGTATTAGGCAACCGGGTTTCGTAATATGGAGAGGTGAGAATCCTCACGGTTTTTATTTATAATAGGTACACTGAATAGTATACCCTACTAATTAAAGCATTAATTCTGACTTTTTTCGTGTGGCCTCCTGAGAGGCCGAGTGCAGGTCTTTTTAGTCGACGCCCGTGGGCGACCTGCACGTCAGGATGAGAGATGGAATGGATGAAGATGAATGAAACTGGGCAAGGATGTGGAAGGAAGCGGCCGTGGCCTGTTAGAAGGTACCGTCCCAGCATTTGCCTGGTGTTGAAAAATGGGAAACCACGGAAAATCATTTCAAGGACGGCCGACGGTGGGGCTCGAACACACGCGTCTACCGAGTCAGCAGAGAGCTTGGCCCCATGACCTAACGCTGCGCTTTAGCCAGCGAAGCCACTACTGTCGGTAATTCTGACAATGTAATGAAATCATGAACACAAATAGTACAAAAATACAAAAATGAATATTTTAAGTAAATAACAGTCCTAGTTACCTGTTGCCGAACTTCCAAACCGTTCAGCAGAAAAATGCATAAACTTTAATGAAAACCGAGTGATTCTGATCGAATTCAACTGTAACGAGGTGCAAGGTATGTCTAATTTCTCTTAGATTTATTAGCACGCTATTTTATTTTGTGATATAATTTGCATTTTGATATTGTGGGAATTATAATGATAATATAATAGTGTCACTAGCAACCCGCCCGGGCTTCGCCCGGGAACAGTTATGAATGTGCAAGGAATTCCTGTCAGACGTAATTTAAGAATGGCGAGGTGCAAGCCAAATCCCCCTCCCGTCCAAACTAAAAACACTTATAGTGGGCGATGTATCGAAGATAGAGATATGCTGACGTGGACTTTTTTGTACAATTTTTCATGCTGAACAATTCTTACACTCAAAGTATATTGATATTTTTAACGGTTTGTCCAGCGTAAGCTTAAAAAGCGCACGGACGTCAAGTTCTTCTTCGACCTATTCACTGAAATCTAAAATCGTTACTGCTTGGCTCCCTTTGATCATAAATAAATTATTTTCTACAGAAATCTTCCTCGATATTACCTGTACAGAATGGTGAAAGCCGCATCAAAATCCATCTAGTGGTTCTCGAGATTACCCGTGATATCCAAGAATCGGGGACTTTGTTTTACACTAAGTAGAGATAAGTCTTAGTCGTGCAATGCTTGGTGAACAGCGCTGTGTGAGCAGTTGAGTAACTAACAAGATTTCATGAAAAAGGTCTCATTGTCTAGGCCGGTATGAGCGCATTCAGTCGGCCGTGATTGGAGCCACACATTTCGTCGTATGAATAACCCGAAGGTTATTTCTTTGAAACCATCAGTTCTTATTTCACCCTTGTTTACGAATTCCATTTAGACTTTGATTTTGCTAGAACCCGGATTTGTCATGATAGTAGTTTATTCTTCTTCAGAGGAAGACCTTTGCCGTTGTTGTTGTTATTGTAATATTGTGTTCTTACACAAATAGTAGAATGGGCCACTGCCAATTTAAAATAATTCTTTAACCACGAATAATTTGAAGGATATTTTCAAATCCTAGTGCCATGAACTAAATGAATTCATTATAAGACTACAATTCTAATTTCCGCATTCTGTCGAAGAATTGCAAGTTGTGAAAGTTGCTAGAAATGGCCATAAATATAAATATTTTTTATAATATTGTTCCCAAGTGGAAAATCTAATAGTTGAATGGTTCAACCATTTGTTGATCAAGTTAATGATTCAGAAATCATATATTTTGTTTGGAACTTGAAGTTCATAATCGAGTCACTTCTCGAATGTTTAATGTCAGAAGAACAATTAATTGTTGTTGTGCTTCGCACAGTTCTTCGATGCTATGCTCAATGGTCAAATGCTTTTCAGATGTTGTTAATATGTGTTAATAATTTGTGTTGCTACGATGATAATAATAATGTCAACGATATATTTTTGAAAACTGGAAAACAAGTGAAAGTTTAAGAAATTCTATAAACATTTATTCTACGAGTGTTAATATCATGTAAATAGTCAAACAGTGATCGACGTTATTTCCAGTATGGACAATTCATTTTGCACTGGAATAAAAAGTTAATAATTTTGGAACACAGTCCACAGGACTAACAATCGGACTTGTGTTTTCAAAAAGATTGTCAAATGTGTTTGGAAGATTTCTGTATATTGTGTGTAAATAAGAGTGTGGATCGCCACACGTGGATGATGCTGCTTTGAGCATTATTCTTGCAGTCAGATTTTAACTTTAAATAAACTGAGATAATTTTACCAGATGTGTTTCACCCAATTAAATCTCCTTCTATCCTTATTGTTGCATTGAGCCAAAAATCAGCAAAGCATTTTTATAAATTTGATGTCGTTTTTGCGATTTGCTTTAACCCATCTGGCGCTCCGGGATATTTTGATTCTCGTGCTGACTGATTATTGGTAAAATGCATATGTGGTCGTGCGGACTCCGGTCTAAACGGGCACAGTATCTGTCCAAATTTGTATTCATTTCGCACATCCTATAAAAGCAAAGTAGTACTACATGGTCAAAAACGGCTCAGAATATACCGCTTCTTATATGTTACAAGAATCATAGCTGTACCTTTAGCATAAACCCAGAAAATACTTAGTCAAGTGATGCCACAAAAATAGACTTTTTCATCGTGTCAGAGTACGTGGTGTCCTCAAACTTTTCAGTGGATATTGTCCAAATCTTTTTAGTATTTTATCAAAGCCTGTTCCTCGTGTCTCCTCAATTTCTTTGTTGTAGATCAAAAATACTTCACAGTAAAAATTTTATGATTTTACTGAAATCTCAAATAAAACTGAAATTTAATGTACAATTCTGAGAAAGTTTCTCATAATATGGGCTTGTGGTTTCCCCACATTGTTGCTTGTGCTTGGTAACTCCCAAACAGAAATATATTTCAGTAAAGAAAATAATTATTTGGCGTAAACGAATATCTCCCGAATTCTTCAAAATAAAAATATATACCCCAGAATCCATTGAATCTAATTTTGTTGTTGTTGTTGTTGTCTGAGTCTTCACTTTGTCAACTGGTTTGATGCAGCCCTCCATATCCCCTGTCCTGACCTAATCTTTACATCTCTACATAGCTACCACACCTTACATCCGAGACAATCTTGTTTAACAGTATTCTGACCTTGGACTACTCCTACAGTTCTTATCCTCGACCCTTCCTTCCAAAACAAAGTTTGCTAATCCTGGGTGTCTTAGGAGATAGGTTGGTAGGAGACATACTAAGACACCTAGGAATAGCAAACCTAGTTATGGAAGGGCCGAGAACAGGAACTGTAACAGTAGACCAAGGTTAGAATAATACACACCACACAAGTTGGCAACAATTGTTAATTATCGGGAGCATTTACACCACACAAGTTGGCAACAATTGTTAATTATCGGGAGCATTTACACCACACAAGTTGGCAACAATTGTTAATTATCGGGGGCATTTACACCACACAAGTTGGCAACAATTGTTAATTATCGGGGGCATTTACACCACACAAGTTGGCAGCAATTGTTAATTATCGGGGGCATTTACACCACACAAGTTGGCAACAATTGTTAATTATCGGGGGCATTTAAGCCAAACAAGTTGGCAAAAAATGTTAATTAACGGGGGCATTTACACCACAGAAGTTGGCAGCAATTGTTAATTATCGGGGGCATTTACACCTCACAAATTGGCAACAATTGTTAATTATCGGGGGCATATACACCAAACAAGTTGGCAATAATTGTTAATTATCGGGGGCATTTACACCTCACAGGTTGGCAACAATTGTTAATTATCGGGGGCATTTACACCACACAAGTTGGCAGCAATTGTTAATTATCGGGGGCATTTACACCACACAAGTTGGCAACAATTGTTAATTATCGGGGGCATTTACACCACACAAGTTGGCAGCAATTGTTAATTATCGGGGGCATTTACACCACACAAGTTGGCAACAATTGTTAATTATCGGGGGCATTTACACCACACAAGTTGGCAACAATTGTTAATTATCGGGGGCATTTACACCACGCAAGATGGCAAAAAATGTTAATTAACGGGGGCATTTACACCACAGAAGTTGGCAGCAATTTTTAATTATCGGGGGCATTTACACCACACAAGTTGGCAGCAATTGTTAATTATCGGGGGCATTTACACCACACAAGTTGGCAACAATTGTTAATTATCGGGGGCATTTACACCACACAAGTTGGCAGCAATTGTTAATTATCGGGGGCATTTACACCACACAAGTTGGCAACAATTGTTAATTATCGGGGGCATTTACACCACACAAGTTGGCAACAATTGTTAATTATCGGGGGCATTTACACCACGCAAGATGGCAAAAAATGTTAATTAACGGGGGCATTTACACCACAGAAGTTGGCAGCAATTTTTAATTATCGGGGGCATTTACACCACACAAGTTGGTAGCAATTGTTAATTATCGGGGGCATTTACACCACACAAGTTGGCAACAATTGTTAATTATCGGGGGCATTTACACCACACAAGTTGGCAGCAATTGTTAATTATCGGGGGCATTTACACCACACAAGTTGGCAACAATTGTCAATTATCGGGGGCATTTACACCACACAAGTTGGCAACAATTGTTAATTATCGGGGGCATTTACTTCACACAAGTTGGCAACAATTGTTAATTATCGGGGGCATTTACACCACACAAGTTGGCTGCAATTGTTAATTATCGGGGGCATTTACACCACACAAGTTGGCAACAATTGTTAATTATCGGGGGCATTTACACCACACAAGTTGGCAGCAATTGTTAATTATCGGGGGCATTTACACCACACAAGTTGGCAACAATTGTCAATTATCGGGGGCATTTACACCACACAAGTTGGCAGCAATTGTTAATTATCGGGGGCATTTACACCACACAAGTTGGCAACAATTGTTAATTATCGGGGTCATTTACACCACACAAGTTGGCAGCAATTGTTAATTATCGGGGGCATTTACACCACACAAGTTGGCAGCAATTGTTAATTATCGGGGGCATTTACACGACACAAGTTGGCAATAATTGTTAATTATCGGGGGCATTTACACCACACAAGTTGGCAACAATTGTTAATTATCGGGGGCATTTACACCACGCAAGATGGCAAAAAATGTTAATTAACGGGGGCATTTACACCACAGAAGTTGGCAGCAATTTTTAATTATCGGGGGCATTTACACCACACAAGTTGGTAGCAATTGTTAATTATCGGGGGCATTTACACCACACAAGTTGGCAACAATTGTTAATTATCGGGGGCATTTACACCACACAAGTTGGCAGCAATTGTTAATTATCGGGGGCATTTACACCACACAAGTTGGCAACAATTGTCAATTATCGGGGGCATTTACACCACACAAGTTGGCAACAATTGTTAATTATCGGGGGCATTTACACCACACAAGTTGGCAACAATTGTTAATTATCGGGGGCATTTACACCACACAAGTTGGCTGCAATTGTTAATTATCGGGGGCATTTACACCACACAAGTTGGCAACAATTGTTAATTATCGGGGGCATTTACACCACACAAGTTGGCAGCAATTGTTAATTATCGGGGGCATTTACACCACACAAGTTGGCAACAATTGTCAATTATCGGGGGCATTTACACCACACAAGTTGGCAGCAATTGTTAATTATCGGGGGCATTTACACCACACAAGTTGGCAACAATTGTTAATTATCGGGGGCATTTACACCACACAAGTTGGCAGCAATTGTTAATTATCGGGGGCATTTACACCACACAAGTTGGCAGCAATTGTTAATTATCGGGGGCATTTACACGACACAAGTTGGCAATAATTGTTAATTATCGGGGGCATTTACACCACACAAGTTGGCAATAATTGTTAATTATCGGGGGCATTTACACCACACAAGTTGGCAGCAATTGTTAATTATCGGGGGCATTTACACCACACAAGTTGGCAGCAATTGTTAATTATCGGGGGCATTTACACCACACAAGTTGGCAATAATTGTTAATTATCGGGGGCATTTACACCACACAAGTTGGCAATAATTGTTAATTATCGGGGGCATTTACACCACACAAGTTGGCAATAATTGTTAATTATCGGGGGCATTTACACCACGCAAGATGGCAAAAAATGTTAATTAACGGGGGCATTTACACCACACAAGTTGGCAATAATTGTCAATTATCGGGGGCATTTACACCATACAAGTTGGCAACAATTATTAATTATCGGGGGCATTTACACCCCAGAAGTTGGCAACAATTATTAATGATCGGGGGCATTTGCACCGCAGAAGTTGTCAACAATTATTAATTAACGGAGGCATTTACACCACAGAAGTTGGCAGCAATTGTTAATTATCGGGGGTATTTACACCACACAAGTTGGCAACAATTGTTAATAATTGGGGCATTTACACCACGCAAGATGGCAGCAATTGTTAGTAGTTCCCAATAAGTCAAGACTTAACATTATTGATGGTATTTAATTATAAAGATTTCTGTTTTTCAGTTGGTCAACACGATCGTACCCAATTGTAATAAAGGTAGCCTTGAAGCCATTTTCCAGTGTTGCAAATTGATAACACAAGTGTACACGAACACAGAGCTGGAAGGTAGCCTACTACTATATTAATGAAGAGATACCAGGCTGAGGCTTTTCATATTAGCCAACTCGTATGATGCAATAACTAGGGCTCGGATTTTTAGTTGCTAAAATTGGGAAATATTTATTTTTTATGTATTAAAATACCTGAAATAGGTGATAAAAAGTAAAAATATTTAATTAAGTTATAATTTAGTTTATTAATGGGAATATAAGCAATATGCAGTATTGTACTCACGAATGCAATTTATGCTATGTCACACTGACTGCTGAAGCATTACAATACACAACGAGATACATCTTCAGGTTGTCCATCACAAATGACCGACGATTATCGCGAAACACTTCTCTGAAGGCGTGAAACTGCGGCAATATGTTTCTTGCCCTTAAGGGGTTGTGATCGCTGTTCAGCCATGATTGCTTTCCCACATGGTTGGCAGAACAGAACGCCCCTATCAGAAGTAAAATTATCTGTAAATTCTGCAGGCGATAACTTGTTGTTGTTTTTACTTTAGGCATCGTAGAACTGCCTTATACTTAACAGTGCCAGAAATGAACTGTATGTGAGTGACAATGGTTCCAGGTAGCTGGGGGAGGGAAGGTCTAGCACATGGTGCAATGTGGCTATGGACAAGGAAATCCCCGGCTTTTACAGTGAGTGGCACGGGGCGACAAGTTAAGAAAAAAGGTACGTCCACACCAAGATGTTTTCGTTAACTTTGTTAATGAACACTGTTCATGAACATTTTTGACTGTTCATTAACAAAATAGCGTGTTCGTTAACTTTTCGAGCATGTTCATGAACAAAATATCTTTAACTTTTGTGAATGAAACTTTTCATTAACTTTTCGTGTTTTCGTTAACATTTTGGTTCGCGCATGCGCAAAGACGCAATTAAGATTGTAAATTCGTAGGGCGGAATACGATGCTCTTTTACTTCTCTAAAATCGACTATCGAATCGCAAGCGACTCGTATATTGCGCGGAATTATGAAATACCAGGAAGCACATGAGAATATTAATTAACTTAATTCTAAACGCCTTTCCAATATTTTTCTTTTTCACACCTTGCGTCTGCGCTTTTCTCTAATGTTGTACGCACTAAAATAATGAAAGCTGCAGCTGTAATTACTTTCTTCTTCCTGACCCTATCCATTATAACCTCACAAACAGTTTATTTAATGTTGAAGAAGTTTGTTAACAAATGTTTAGTAAACATGTTGAGAAATGTTTTCATTAACATTGTTCATTAACATTGGTGTGGACTAGCCTTAACACAGTTGCAAGCTGACATACGTTCTGCATGGAGATTAGATAGCTCACAGGTTCTTCCCCGTTGAAGTAACACAGAACAAAATGCAATACACTGAAAGATGTAGCTAGCATAGTGATTTTAAAATAATGTAGATATTATGTCTCTTTATGTGCTAATAAGTGAAAAGCAGGAATTTATGTATTTATAGAAGAATCCGAGCCCTAGTAATAACATTGGGCAATGTGAGGAGTGGGCGTTAGATTCAATGTTTAATGATTTCAAAGTGACAGGTGTAGAAGGAGAGGAAAAAAGGAAGGAAGCTTGTAGTTTAACGTGACCGTTAATCTTGAGATCATGAGCCACGGGACCTCCTTTTTTACGTGGAATCCGAACCACAGGACATGGCATTTCACTTCGAAAATCTCACATGCATTGACCGGGAATCGAACCCGGACCGCCTTGGTGAGAGGCATACAGCTAGACCGCCGAGCCACCACGCCCCTCTAGAAGGAGAGGTGCCGCAGTGTTAACTGCTAATAGGGGACCAAAGAAGCGACTTGTTCGTAGGCCTGCAAGGCAAAGCAGTCTCCATTGTCACCTTCTGTTCGTCTTGGAATAAAACTCGATCTGCTGTTTACCATTCCTTTATCTATACAATGTTGTAAGGGCTTTGCGACATCGTAATCATGTAGCTCCGTGTACTTTGGTGTGTAGTAGGCCCATTTGTCTGATAACCTGTGTCACTGTGATGTTTGTACTATAGTGAGAGTATTTGAAATAGAGGTAGGATTTGGGTTGGAAGTGGCCGTGGCCTGAAGTTAGGTAGACTACCATCCCGGCATTTGCCTGAGTAGAAGTGGTTTATTTATTTATTTATTTATTTATTTATTTATTTATTTATTTATTTATTTAGCGTATGGCTTTTAGTGCCGGGAGAGTCCGAGGACATGTTCAGCTCGCCAGAGGCTGTGGCTACTTCAAGCGGATACCCATGGGGTGAGCTAAAAGTTCCGTTCAATTTCAAGTAGTTCCAACTTTCGCTACCAGATGTCACTGACACCTAGTGGTGAACGTTGGAACTTTGATAGAGCGTTTCGACGGAATCTAACCTAAAAATTTAGCTTCACACAAGTTTAGTTAGTGAAAGGATATTTTATATGCCATAAACCTATGAAATGGGACCTGTGGCTTTACTTCCCCTCCGAAGGAAGGTATACTGAAGTTTAACGCTCTTAAAATCCGACGACTTCGGCTGGGTTTGAACCCACTATCTTGGGAACAGCAGTTCAGCATGCTACCAACTACGCCATCGAAGCCTGAGTAGAAGTGGTAAACTACGGAAAACCACTTCCAGGATTTCTGAGGTTGGAATCGAACCCATGAGGCTGGGTATCCCGCTCCAGCGCTCAGACTAGAATTAAATATCTCGACAGAGCCCGGAATCGAACCCGGACCTCTGGGGTGACAACCTAGAATGCTAGCCACTACACCACGAGGTGGTGTACTATAAAATGCGTAGCTACGGAGTCAGCTGTTCTTATTTCACTTGATTTTCAGCCCCAGGTTATGTTTTATACAGTTTGTAATTTGATCAAGCTTGCCACGGTGGGTGAGTGGTTATCGTGTATGACTACCAACCCCAAGCTTGCTGGTTCGCTCCTGGCCGAGGTAAGTGATTTTTGAAAGTCGACAAAAATCACGACGTTGTTGGCATGTTAAAGAACCCATTTGAATTCAGTCGGGCGTGTTCATAATGGCAAAATTAATCTCGGGGTTTTCCGCCAACAGAAAGTTCCTCCATTCTCTACTAGAAAGCGCTATAGTGTCAAGGAGCTTAGATATCAAACCTCCTTGACTTTCATATCGTTCCAAGGAACGACGAAATTCGACATGCAAGCTGCCCTCTGGGCGCAAATAACAAAGCTTTTACCCGGGAAGCGAAACGCACTCACTTACTCTTTAAATGCCTCACAATTAAATAAATATCGTTTTAAACATGACGTATTAGCCTACTTTCGATTTTTGCAAAAAATGAAAGGAGACTTATGAGATCACTACAGGGCCAAAAATTGTGTGTCTGTCTGTGTGTATGTGTGTGTGTGTGTGAGTCTCTGTGTGTGTGTGTGTGTGTGAGTGTGTGTACTCTGAATGTCTGTCCCCCCCCCCCCCCCGAATTGAACGAAATTTGGTACAGAGGTAGAACAAGCAAATGGCACCTCAGTGTCATGTTTTATATCGCCGCCATCTTTACCAAAACTGAATGGCGGCCACTCAAACGTTCAAAACGTAAAATCAAATAGCGACTAACCAAATTATCCGATCTCTACCAAATTTGGTAACAACATACCTTCATATAGGACGCGTCTTGTGACCAAACTACAAGGTCATCCGCCGTACCATTTCAGGATGGCGGCCGTGCGAATTATGCAAACTTTATAATCCATATCATGGATTATCGAGCCGAGAATCGATTTAACTGTTCTATAGGAAGAGGCACGTTCGAAATTAAAAGTTCATTTTGTAATACTATAGTGCAGAAGTGATTTTAAAAAGCTGAACCGTCTCGGTAAGAAGACAAGATGGCAGCGGATATCTTGTGCCTGACTTATATTTCACTAATTTGAGTATTGCATGCAATATAGCGTACTGATACAAAATAAATAAACTTTGTATGAAATGCTTTATAAATAAATAATATACTCCACTGATGAAATCGTTTAGTCTGAATCATTATTTGCTAACAAGTTATATGTAAGTCATTTTATATAGAACAATATTCGATGGCACAAATGGCTCCGTGGTAAAGCGTTGGCCTATCGCTCATATGCCTATGGTTCAAACCCCATCAGAGTTATTTTTTTTGCTTGAAATTTTATATATTTATTGTTTTGTAATGATTCGGACGTTTTAAAATTAAGCGTTATATTGTGGATATTACGGTGGAAAAAATATATATAATTAAAACATAATTCACCAGCAGATTTGCTCGAGACATCTAGCAGCCAAAAAGGTAACTGCACGCCGGCCTACTTATTAACTTCAAGATTTTATTGAAAAGTTTCTTCTTATGGCCACTAGAATGCACTCGCCCTGTTAGGGTTATATTGTTCGATACTTCTCCACTAGATGTCACGACTGGTCTACGTGGGACTCCATTGGTTAGTACCGTATACCATTCGCATTCTATGCGCATCGAACTTGAAGAATGGCAAGATGATACTACGATAAATTTTTACTTTTTATTTTAAAGGGTTTGTAACAGCCTATTGTGCGTTATTTGAAAATGTTATTTGAAGTACAGAACAAAACGATTTCACATAGTAACTGAATTCTAGCCGTTGGTGCTAGTTCAGGTTATTAATTAATACTTTTATTTCAGGCAAATAGCAATCGAAAATATCCACATAGTTTGTATGCACACGTCTCTGTAGGGTCATGGAAAGATTTGTTAATTCAATTAGGGTTGTGAAAGCCATGCACAACCAGACGTGTAAAGACATGCCTCAACTCAAAGTTGGATGTTGCCCACGGCAGGTTGATTATGTAATAATAACAATAATAATAATGTTATTTGTTTTACGTCCCTTTTAATTACTGCTGCTTTTAGATACGCCGGGGTGCCGGAATTTTGGCCCGAAGAGGATCTTTAACGTGCCAGTAAATCTAATGACACGGCTCCCTCGCATTTGTGCACCCTCAAATGCCAGCTGACTGCGCCAGGATACGAACCTGCAACCTAGGGCCCAGCATGCGAGAACGTTACCGCTGAGCCACGCAGCCAGTCCGGTCGATTATGTCTCCAGATCCATAACATTCTTGAGATACTTCTTATCTATCTTTCTTCAATGATGGTAGAAGTTTTTTTCTAGGTTGTGGCGTTTGGTAGAGGTAAATAGTTTCTAAGGTCTTCAACCAAGAAATGATTCTATTATACTCTTTGATAATAACAACGAGTTATAACTATACTCATACATTTAGGAGAAAGTAGGCTATATGTTCTTTACTGAACATCTTGTTTTTACAATGAAATAATGAAAGAATGCAACACGGTAACCATGGTAACAGAATCTCACAGGTCCATCTATTTCTGTAAGACGCAATGCAATTCCAATTATTACATTACTGTGAAAGTTTCTAGACGGTCATAAGGTTATCACTGAACCAAATTAAGCTGTAAAATTCATCAATACATACAGTATAATGCGCTTAAGGGGGTCAAGGGGCACTCGAGAATTTTTTCTTGCAATTTTCACGTGTGAGTGTGGTACGAAAGGTCTTTTTCACCCGACTATAAAGGGTCTCCGAAAACGACATTTAAAGGCCCTTAAATTAACAGTGTCTGTGATATTCCCAGAAAACTAACTTCGCCCCTGATATACCTATGAAGGAATGACAAACTCCTAACCACTGCTCCAGTAGCTGAATTGATAAAGTCTGATTATTCATATCAAGGATAAATGAGTCATACCATTCATGATTGAGATTTTGCTAAGTGTACTCTTTGCAACTAGAATATTCGCGGGCGAAGCCGCGACGGGTAATGCTACTTATTATTATTTGATCAAGGGAGATTGGGTAAATAGACGAAAGATTGGAGCTCTGAGTCCCGTGGTCGCCCCCTATCGTCCCACTCTGAGGGTGAAAGAGGCAATACAACTCGGTCTAACAATGTTGCTGGGTTAATTATTTATTTCTTCTAGCTGGAGGAATATTCCCCTTCGGCGGAGAGAAGGCTTGTTCATTTTAATTTGTGTTGGCAATGGCGCTGTCTGGACCGCTGCACAGAGCAATTAATTTGTACTTCATTACAGTGGGGGAGTTCCCAGGTGGGTGGGCGCGCTCGGCCTGGGGTCATTAGGAGACAGTAAGAAGAAAGTCTTTATGTAATTAACTAGCAGTAGTGCCCGGCTTCGCCCGGTGGATTTATTTGTTTTATGGATGATAATGAATGCTACTAAAGAACTGGCACATGATATTTAAAGCGGCTTCGCTGAGCTTCTATGCCCATGATCGCGGGTTCAAACCTGGCCGAAGTCGTCGGATTTTTTAAGAGCGTTAAAAATCCCTCAGTGTGCCTTCCTTCGGAGGGGAAATAAAGCTGGCGGTCCCATGTCATAGATTTATGGCATGTTAAAGAACCTTCCACTAATTACACCTATGTGAAGCTAATTTAGGTTTAAAATGCAAACAACGCTCAGGTTCCTACGTTCGTCACCAGAAGCCGACTGTGGTAGCGTCTAGTAGCCAAGTTCTGAACTAGTAGTTGTTGAAGGTAGCGTTTGGCGGTTAAAGTAGAAACTACTTGACAAATTCAAAGTCTGCAGTCCTAACTTGAATTAAGAAACAGAAACACATACTAATACAGTTATCACAATTAACACCAGTTATCAGATAGATTCTACTCACACCCAAAGTAAACTAAAAATATAACATTTGTGTAGGTGGTAGGGGGTAATAAGTAGTACAGTATAATGGACGCAACATTCAGGTCATTTTTCCGTAATGATAACAATAATGAATAGGGAAACGGCTGCTTACTAACTACAGTACTGACACATGTAATTTACAAACGATTTGAAACATACACACATCAAAAAAAGTTTTGCATCACCTCGGTTCCCAGATCTCCGGCATATAGACGTTGACTGTGTATATTGTATCCAAGATACAGTCCCTTTGACTGTTCATAGATGTCACTAAAACTGCTCAAAGATGTAAACAACCATGCATGAGCAGGGCCTATTAGACGGAGGGGGTACGACAGCCGATCAGTTCCAGTCATTCCACCAGGACGAAGGTACGCTGCTCATGTTGTCTGTAGTTCTACCATGCCTAGAAGGTCAATACCGCAGTTCGATCGCGTCCGCATTGTTACTTTGTGTCAAGAAGGGCTCTCAACAAGGGAAGTTTCCAGGCGTCTCAGAGTGAACCAAAGCGATGTTGTTCGGACATGGAGGAGGTACAGAGATACAGGAACTGTCGATGACAGGCCTCGCTCAGGCCGCCCAAGGGCTACTACTGTAGTGGATGACCGCTACTTACGGATTGCCGCTCGGAGGAACCCTGACAGCAATGCCACCATGTTGAATAATGCGTTTCGTTCAGCCACAGGACGTCGTGTTTCAACTCAAACTGTGCGCAATAGGCTGCATGATGCGCAACTTCACTCCCGACGTCCATGGCGAGGTCCAGCTTTGCAACCCCGACACCATGCAGCGCGGTACAGATGGGCCCAACAACATGCTGAATGGACCCCACGGAATTGGCATCACGTTCTCTTCACCGATGAGTGTCGCATATGCCTTCAACCAGACAATCGTCGGAGACGTGTTTGGAGGCACCCTGGTCAGGCTGAACGTCTTAGACACACTGTCCAGCGAGTGCAGCAAGGTGGTGGTTCCCTGATGTTTTGGGGTGGCATTATGTGGGGCCGACGTACGCCACTGGTGGTCATGGAAGGCTCCGAAACGGCTTTACGATACCTGAATGACATCCTCCGACCCATAGTGCAACCATATCGGCAGAATATTGGAGAGGCATTTGTCTTCATGGACGACAATTCTCGACCTCATCGTGCACATCTTGTGAATGCGTTCCTTCAAGATAACGACATCGCTCGACTACAGTGGCCAGCATGTTCGCCAGACATGAACCCTATCGAACATGCCTGGGATATGTTGAAAAGGGCTGTTTATGGACGTCTTGACCCACCAACCACTCTGAGAGATTTACGCCGAATTGTCGTTGAGGAGTGGGACAATTTGGACCAACAGTGTCTTGATGAACTTGTGGATAGTATGCCACGGCGAATACAGGCATGCATCAATGCAAGAGGACGTGCTACTGGGTATTAGAGGTAGTGGTGTGTACTGCAATCTGGACCACAAATGCTGAAAGTCTAGCTGTATGATGGTACAACATGCAATGTGTGGGTCTCATGAGCAATAAAACGAGCTGAAATGTTGTTTGTGTTGATCTCTATTCCCTTTGTATGTAATGGTTCCGGAACTCTTGGAACCGAGGTGATGCAAAACTTTTTTTGATGTGTGTATGATTAGAAAGAGGAGTAAGTGAAATAAAAGACACTGCCTTAGGCCTACATCTCGTTGGCTGTTAGAAAAGTACAGACCAATAGTGTCGTCTTTTGTCGCAGAGTGCTGAAGGATAAGGATCGGATTAAATGAAAGTAAATTTGAAAGCACCAACGCTTATTGCAGCTGATAACGTCAAAGTACTGCACCAACACCATCGCACTTATACAGAGGCATACAGTAATATTTTTATGATGATAACTGTTTTAAGGGACCTAAGAAATACTTTTGCACTAATTACTCCCCGTGACTGCAATTTATAAGCAGCGCAAGTTGTAACTATTTTCGCAATTCTGCACCACAACACGGGTAGGGGCAGCGGGATGCAGCCCGCATTGCTAGCCAACAATAAACTTATTAAAATATGGTATATTCTTGCAGTTACACTGCTATGGACATGACTGGTTCTAGGGCCTTAAAACGTGGTTTACAAGTTCCTTTTGTCTGTTATTCTAAATGTAGGGAATAGAGAGTGGTGTACAATATATCAAGTTGACAGTGTTACTGCAGGGTTTCAAAGAGTGTGTATGTAAAATTCGGCGCAATTAGGTGAAACGGTCTAGATTTGTGCTAAAGGGCCTAAATGCAGGGAATGGAGTGGTCTGTCGGAAATTTAAGTGGACAGTGTTACTCGTCGAGTTCCAAAGGGTAAGTATACAAATTTTGGTTCAGATCGGTGAAACGGTGTAGATTTGTGCCAAAGTGCCTAAATGCAGGGAATGGAGGGGTGTGTCCGAAATTTAAATTGGACAGTGTTACCCGCAGGGTTCCAAAGGGTAAGTATACAAATTTTGGTTCAGATCGGTCCAGCGAACGCGGATAAAGCTGTTCGGGAGTGCTTGTTCTTCCGACTTACTGAACAAAAATCAATCATTAAGGTAAGAAAGACCCGTCTAGGGGCAAAAAATATGAAAAATTACTTTTTTTTGGCGGTTTTAGGTATATACAATATAGAGAACAGGAATTTGTCAAAAAAAAGTCGAAAAAATATGAAAAATGGTCATTTTATAAGCTATACATGACTATGCTGCACCATGAATGACAACGTCCACTTTTACTCAGATTTATGTTTGTGCGTATAACTTCTGACCTATTATAGATAGATTTCTGATCTCACTTCCTGTCTGCTCTGTTGAGCGTGGACGTTGTGTTGGTAACAATGACAACTTCCTGCATTGTTTATGTTACTAGTGGTTACTGAACATCGTCATAATATTATAATCACTGTGATTTTGCACTGACCCATTGAAGAAATATTATTCAAGGGGCGGAACAGCGAGGTAATCTGCCCTAATTATTAATAATTGAATCGTTGATTTGAAGAGGGAAACAAGTCCACTTATTTGCAAACAGATAACTTGAAATACACATTTCTTTATTTTTTTTATTTTTTATATTGTTTTTATTTACTTATTTATTTGTTTACTTATTTGTTCATTCATTTATTTATTTATTTAAAAGCTAAAGGAAGTAGGAGAAGCAAAATAACCAGTGATGGACGAAATGATGCATGGTATGGGGAAGGAATGTTCTAAGAATTGTCAGAGGTAACAAAATGTAATGAAAAACTTCAACCTCATTTTTCTCAGTTTAACATTTTTCACTACTTTGGTACCATTTGTAAGAAAACTAATAAAGATGGGTCCATATTTTTTTAAATGAATCAACATCATCCTAGTGAACAGTAATAAGAAGGGATATCCCTTTAAATAATATACAAAATGAAATATAAATATTTGGATTAAAATATAGTACCGGTACATTAAACAAAAATTCATATTGGCAAAAGAACTTCGTTTTTGCCAATAATCCTTCTTATTATTGAAGATAATGACCCAAACAGAAATCCCTGAAAGTTTCAATTGGCTAACCCAAACAGATTTTGAGTTAAGTGTACCAAAATTTGAAGATTTAGCATGGGCGAGATAGGCAGGTCTTCCTTACCGTAAGGTTACCTTGAGAGGTGTTGTCTAATGCTACATAGCCTAAGCTATTCCTCTTGAATCTGGCTATCATATAAAAAACTAAATTTTCGAATCCGACTGGTAGTTCCAGAGCTTAGTGCGTTTAAATAAATAAACAAAAGAACTCTTCAGCTTTATTATATTAGTATAGATTAAGGAAGCCTTAATAGTAATAAATAATAAATATACCAGCCTTACAGTAGTCGCATATGACGTGTAACATCTGACATGTTGTCCTCCTACCTTGAAGTTGTTACCGTTTTTATTTTCCTTGATATTCATCAACACACAAAATATCTTTTTATTTTTTACACTCTCATAATACATAACAATTCCAAGACTCTCTTTTTTTTCTTCACTGCCTACTTGATATTTCTAGTCTCGCACTGCCTTCTTGATACTCTGCTGTTACAAAGTAATCCGTATGTGATAAACATTCCGCATGGTACCTCTGCCAGTGGCAGTGCGTCTTACACACTTCCGTCCGATCCACTTCCGTCCCATTTTTCAAAATCACTCCCACAAAAATATCCAGCAACCGAGTGGAAAGATGTTACACATCAAAAAAGAAAGTAATAAAAACGAATTCTTAATCAAATTGCTATAAATTCCGATTCCTCGATTGATGTTCCTCTATTTTAAGATGCCAACATTATTTTTCTTGTGTGTGTGTTCATGCATTAATATGTGTCTGGAAGGGGAGTACTTGTGGCAACAGTTGGTAGCACAAAAGGACGTGTGTTTTGTTTATGTTATAGCTTTGTTGATGACTAGTAAGTCGATCGAGACGGCCGCAACTAGTGAAAGTAATAAAAACTTTTTCTTAATCAAGTTGCTATATAATAGGCCTACACCTCGCTGAAGTCAGAACTAAATAGAAGATTACAGTACTCCCTCTGTAATCCGTCATCTCAGCTCTCCGGCACTCCCAGTAATCCGGCGTTTTGTATTCGAGTACGAGCTCAACACTTGATTTGATAATGCGTCCCCAATTCTGTACAATGTTTCCCACGCAGCGACAAGACTAGTGTCTGAGTAAACAATGCATTGGCGCCAAGAGCGATGACTCACGCACGCCCCCCTCAGGTGCTTAGTGTAGGACAGTTGTACTATAGTAGTGTTGTGTTGAAGATGGCATCCGTGCAGAAAAAACGTAAACATAAAACTCTATCTTTCATAGATAAACATGAAATCCTAAAGCGGCTTGAAAAGGGCGAAACGTTAACTAGTGTTGCTAACGAATACCGTGTTGGTCGAGCACATTTCATGACATAAGAAACAAGAAGTTCCGTGACGAACTAAATAGCCTACTTTTCTTAAAATTTAAGATTCATGCCAATCTATATAGGCTAGACCTATCTAGAAAAATAGCGAAATTAAGTTGGTAATATCGAAATTTCTAATTAGTTCGAAATATACCTGTAGCCTAATAGAACACTACTGTTGGCAGCCCTGGTGACTGAATATATTGTTAGTTCCATCTCTTAAGATACAGAATACAATATTTGGTTGAATTCCAATTGATAGCATGGACATTACATGCAGTTAGACATTGGATCTATCAGCGCGCGTAAAATCATATTGGCAACAATGTCACGAATGCGTTGGTCAGAAATAATCTGAAATATTATGATCTCTTGCTGTGCCAATTTTGGATGAAATCCATTTGTTAGTATAGAAGTTACATGTATTTGAAAATTGGACCTATCAACAGGCTTAGAGTCATGTTGGCAGCACTGACGTATATTAATTTCTCATAATTAATCTAGAATGTTAGGTACTATACTTGTGCAAAGTGTAAAGCTGTTGGCTTACATACTTTCTGATATATTAATATTTGGGTAAAAAATAGAGACAGCATTTATTAACAGTTGGCAGCCCTGGTTGCTGTTAAGAATAAACATAGTCATATCTGTTATGGTACACATAACACATAGGAAATTTGGTTGAAATCCAATTGATGTTATATAACTTACATGTATTTAAAAATTGGTCCTATCAGCAGTCTTAGAATCATGTTGGTAGCACTGATGTACATAAGTTACTCCAAATTAATCTAGAATGCCAGGTACTATACGTGTGCATAGTTTAAATCTGTCGGCTTCCATACTTTCTGATATATTGGTATTTGGATAAAAGAATAGAGATAACATTTATTGACAGTTGGCAGCCCTGGTGGCTCTTAAGAATACGCTCAGTCATAATGTTTATATACACATATTACATACAAAATTTGGTTGAAATCCAATTGATAGTATAGAAGTTATATGCATTTAAAATTAGACCTATCAGCAGGCTTAGAATCATTTTGGCAACACTGCCATGCATGGCCTCCAGGAAATTAAACTGAAATATTATTATCTATACGTGTGCCAATTTTGAAATAGCTCCCATTCATACCTTCCGAGATATCCAACATGGAGCTCAAATTTCAATTGCGATTTTTCAGCAGTTGGTAGCACTGACATCATTTTCAAATATGGCCGTGAGATATTCAGGCATAGATCTTTACTCCTACCAAATTTCGTTTTGATTGCTGCAGCCGTTTAGGAGTTGATAGGGGGGGACACACACACAGCCAGACAGACAGACAGCCAGACAGAAGGACAGACAGACAGAAGGACAAACAGACAGACATTTTCCCGATCTCATAAGACTACTTTTTCCTCATTTTTGCAAAATGTGAAAAGTAGGCTAAAAACAGTGATAAAATAAAGTCGTTTTTTAAGACGAATGAAAATTTAAAAAGTAAACGACAGACATTGAAAACTGTTTGCCACGCCAATTGCCTGGGCGGAGGAAAATGGCGTCTCTGCTAATGATGTCTTAGTTTTAAGAAGGTTACAGGAACAAGTTCTCAAAGTGTCTCTCAACCGTAAAAAGCAAAAGACAATTGATGCATATTTCAAGGAATAACGTGAGTTATATGATGTACTAGCAGAAGTACCCGTAGTTAACACCAGACATTATCAATTGAGCTACTGTTGCAATGGTTAGCGGTTTGTCATTCCTTCAAGTTTATCAGAACGAAGTTAGTTTACTGGGAATATCACACACACTGTTAATTTAAGGCCCTTAAAATGTAGTTTTCGGAGACCCTTTATAGATTCCCGAATTTTGGGTCTCACATTGAGAAGCGCAACATATGCTTTGGTCGTCCTTCTAGGATAATTTTTATATTTCGCCTATTTTAGCATATATTGAGAAGTTTTTCTCTATATCCACCCTTCTACTGTATGAAAAGTACGGTGAAGAGTTTTATAAATGATTGGTGTATTGACTCGTGTTTACCATACCTAATTTTACGATGCACCAAGCATCCGAACACGAGGTTTAGGCGTACATAAAGATACACAGAAAGACAGACAGACAATTCTATTGTCTACAACATATCACCCAGATATCCAAACATGGGTATATCTAACACACAGTATCAAATAAAATCATCCTTACGATGGACCCGTATGTCGACCAAAAAAAAAGTTAAAATGTGCTCTCAGACTAAATTCACCTAACGTGTACTTCCTGACGTGAAATACAATTGAAAGCCTTGTAGAAGAAACGCAATACACGTCACATAAAAACTGAACCTCTACGTTGTGCTAGATGCCCATACACAGGAAGACCCCTTTCATTATAAAGGCTTGTGGTGCATGAAAATTCAGGTTCTTTAGCCTCAAATTGCCCAAATTCCTAAAAGCCGCAAAAAATGCTGGTTCAATTCAGGAATTTTTGAAAATAATGTTGCTGTTTGGAGATATAATAGACCTTCTGTACTATATGCCGAAAGTGAAAATTGCATGAAAAAAATCTAGGTTACCCCTTCACCCCCTTAATTGCATTGATGAATTATACGGTCTACGTTAGTTCCGTGATAACCTTATAGCCATTTGCAAACTTTCACAGAAATGTAATAAATGGAGTGACATTGCTTCTTACAGAAATAGAAGGAAAGTTGTATGCCACCCCTTGTGATCTGCATTCCTTCATTAGTTTGTTAAATTAAATTAAATTAGTTTTCTGGGAATATTTCAGAAACTGTTGGCTTTAGAGCCTTATAATGTAGTTTTCGAGGACCCTTTAGGGCCCCCGAGTTTTTCGGCTGGCACCGAGGGGATTTATCTCGTCGTTGTACGCCATACTAATAATAATATAATATAGGGAGAAATTATAACACCTAATTTTTATTTTTAATTCAGCCAATGGCCATGTACTTCAGGACGGGTTAGGGAAGGGATATTATCAGAGAAAGAAGCATTCGTATCATGCATGAGCAAAATGGAAATGGCCTACCATTTAACTAAGGACATCTATAAGAAAGGGTCAATATCCTTCAACGCAAAACTAAAACATTACTGCAGTGTCATCCGTCCGGAGGTCTTGCATGCTTCTGAATGCCTCACGATGAACAAAAAAGGCTTGGTCGAGAAACTGGAGGCCAAAGAAAGGAAAATTTTGAGAAAGATATTGGGTTCCATCAAAGACAATGGGGAATACAGAAGACGGCATAACCATGACCTACATACTCATGTGGAGAAGATAAGCAACGTCATCCGGAAGAGAAGGTTACCATTTTTTGGGCATGTGAAACGAATGAGCCCAGCGAGACTGACCAACGCAACATAACTTACTTTCAGGAGAGGAAAACAAAATGGGCCTGGTGCATTGAACTGGATAAAGATCTGAAAGAAGTGGGGATTACACCAACAGACATTCAGGAGCGCGCCCCACTCAAAGGGAAACTTCAAGCTTGTAAAGGTTTCCAAGAAAAACCGAAGCTGAAAACGGGAAAGATTTGGACCCAGGAACGGAAGGAAGTCCACCGAGAACGAATGCGGGCGTACAGGGCAAACATCAAAGCCAGTAGGAGACGGTTGGAATGACGCGGTCCATAGATGGCCTATACGAAACGAATGAATGAATGAATAATATGGGTATAGGAATATAATAGACCTGCCGTACCACACCCGCAGGTGTAAATCGCGTGAAAAAATTCTAGAGTACCCCTTGATCCCCTTAAGCGAATAGACGTATTGATGAATTTTACGGCTTAATTTGGTTCCGTGATAACCTCCTAGCCGTTTGCAAACTTTCACACTAATGTAATTAATGGAATTGCATTGCGTCTTACAGCAATAGATGGACCTCTGAGAATCCGTTGGCATGGTTACTGGCTTGCATTCGTTCATTAGTTTATTAAATTAAATTATTTTTCTGGGAATATCTCAAAAGCGGTTGGTCTTCGGTCCTTAAAATGTGGTTTTCGGGGCCCCGAGTTTTGTCTCTCACATTGAGGGGCTGAAGATGAATTTTGTCTCGTCCTTCTACGCCTATTTCAGCATGTATTTTAAGGGGGTAGGCCCCCTTTTATGAGAGGTACGGAGAAGAGTTACATCAATGATTAGTGTCGTGCCTCTGATGGATATCTGTACCAAATTTTACGTCGATACACCCAGCCGTTCTCGAGTTATAAGGGAACATGATTGTTGATTTAAGGGGCCTAACAGACAAACAAACAGACAGACAGACAAAAACTTTATTTTCGCGCGCATCCATCATAAAACAATCTGAAACGCGTAAACAACTCAAATTTCCGTAGAAATTCAGAGAAAAATACACAAATTTTCATTTTTATATATAGAGAGATATACTGCACCGCTCGGTGTTGACCGTGTTTTATTGCACAGATTTTGGTTTTACTCGCTAACCGTTGGAGATATACGAAAAGTGATAAGGACCTTTCGGATAGAAAATTAAATGTTAAAGCTCTTGTATACCATCAAAAGTTTGTTATTTCTTAGAGTTCTCTTTTTATTTGAAAAGGAAATATGAAATTTTGAAACTATAGGGTGTAGTGACGTCACAAATGTCGGTTTTACTCGCTAACTGTTGGAGATACACGAAATGTGATAAGGACCTTTCGGATAGGAAATTACATTTCGAAGCTCGTATGTACCATCAAAAGTTTGCTATTTCCTACCGTTCTCTTTTTATTTGATATGGAAATTGGAAATTTTGAAACCAAAGGGTCTAGTGACGTCACTAAAATGGTCGCCATTTTTTAATAGTGCAAAATTTCGAAATAAAAAGTATCCTATATGTAAACCTTGTAAATCAGCTAAATTCATGCAAAATTTCATTTAAATCGGACCAGTGGTTCTTGCGTTATTGAGTAACAGACAGACAGACAGACAGACACACACCATCTCATTTTTATATATTAGTATGATTTTCGTACTTTTTTACCTTGTAGAGTACCTACAATGTAATTAAAACTGATTTTCAAATGATATCTGCGTTTTTCTCGATATTTTCCAGTAATCCGGCGTTTTCGGTAACCCGGCAGTGCTCTGGTCCGATATCTGCCGGATTACCGAGAGAGCACTGTACTACTAAAGCCTAAAGTCTGGTAACACTACATCCCCGCGACATGTGCTGCCACCTCACCACACAAGTCTATTGATTGGCTCGCAGGTGAATACTCCACACATTGTCAATATTGGAATAGCCTGGCAATGGGGGAATACAAACTACAGTGGGTGCGCAAGCGGTAGCATATATAAGCATACTCTAAAGAGTTCCAGCTCACAAAATGTTGGAGTGTTGCTCTTGAACGAAAGACAAGTTCTTTATAATCCGGTCAGTGATGAGTACTAACATCTCCTCAATGGCTATCGACATCCTTATGATCTGGGTTGCACAATCTTGAGGTCACAAGACGGACATTGAACGTCTATTTGTAGCGGCTTCGGTGGCATAGTCGGTAGCATGCTGAGCTTCTATGCCCAAGGTCTCGGGTTCAAACCCGGCCGAAGTCGTCGGATTTTTAAGAGCGTTAAATATCCCTCAGTATGCCTTCCTTCGGAGGGGAAGTTAAGCCGGCGGGACCATGTCATAGATTTATGGCATGTAAAAGAACCTTACACTAACTACACTTGTGTGAAGCCAAAATTTGTAGGTTAGAATTAATAACGTTCTATTAATTACAACGTTCGCCCCCAGGTGCTGACTGCGATGTCATCGGGTAGCCAAGTCCGCAAGCTAGGTGTCGTCGACGGTGGTGTTTGGTAGCAAAAGTAGGAACTCCTTGAAACTACTGTCTGCAGTCCTTACTTGAATTAAAACAGATAACACATACTAATGCAGTCATCACAATTAACACCGGTTTGATAACCGGTTGATAACAGATTCTACACACACCCAAAGTACACGGGGCTACATGACGGCGTTGTCGCAGCCCCTAAACTAAGGAACCAACCAATCAACCAATCAAAACATGGAACATCTATTTCATTAGACTAATATTATTCATATTTTTGGGATTATGCCGTGTGAAAATAGGGGGATTTTTTCCCATAAAATTCAAACAATGTGGCCAAAGAATGTGTGTCAATTAGCTTACAAAAAACTAGAGAAGTTCCTCTGTTCGTCACCAGAAGCTACTGTATGGACCTTGGTAGAGAAACGCGCCATATCATCGCCGTCTGTAATTCTCTAGTTTTCTTGTAAGCTCATTGGCCACATTATTTGAATTCTATTGTAAAAGGAGGCAAGGTCCCTCACGAAAGGTAGTCTATAGGAATATTAATTATATTTTTTATTTTTTTATTTTCACACGGCATAATCCCAAAAATATGAATTATACTAATAGTATTCCGGGCCCACCTCGAGGAACCTGAACCAGGCTTCTGCGAAGTCAGTGTTATGAACTGACTTAAGAACAACGTGTTAGCAAATAATGTCTTGAAATAAACGATTTCTTCATTGCAGTACATCTTCATAATGTTTATATTATTTCATTAATCTAACGTGTGCAATATGCTACGTATTCGCATTCGGTCTTGTTCAGACTGAGCCACACTACACAAAACAATACAAAAAATCATAAAACAGAACGTAACAAAACAAAACAAAACAAAAATAAAAAAAACACAAAACAAAACAAAAAACGAAACAAAATAAGAATTCATAAACCAAACAAAACAAAAATTCATAACACAAAATAAACAAAAAATTCATAAAACAATACAAAACAAAACGAAACGAAACAAAACAAAACAAAACAAAACAAAACAAAACAAAACAAAACAAAACAAAACAAAACAAAACAAAACAAAACAAAACAAAAATCATAAAACAAAACAAAACGAAACTAAAGGAAACAAAACGAAACGAAACGAAACAAAACAAAAAGACACAAAACGAAAGAAAATGAAAGAAAACGAAACGAAACAAAACAAAACAAAACAAAAATCATAAAACAAAACAAAACGAAACTAAAGGAAACAAAAAACGAAACGAAACAAAACAAAAAGACACAAAACGAAAGAAAATGAAAGAAAACGAAACGAAACAAAACAAAACAAAACCAAACAAATTAAAACAAAACGAATTAAAAAGGAAACAAAAAAGACAAAACAAAACGAAACGAAACGAAACAAATAAAAACAAAACAAAACGAAACGAAACAAATCAAAACAAAACGAAACGAAACAAAACAAAAAGACACAAAACGAAAGAAAATGAAAGAAAACGAAACGAAACAAAACAAAACAAAACCAAACAAATTAAAACAAAACGAATTAAAACGAAACAAAAAAGTCAAAACAAAACGAAACGAAACAAATAAAAACAAGAATTCATACAACAAAACAAACGAAAAATCATAAAACAAAACAAAACGAAACTAAAGGAAACAAAACGAAACGAAACGAAACGAAACGAAACAAAACAAAACAAAACAAAACAAAACAAAACAAAACAAAACAAAACAAAACAAAACAAATCAAAACAAGAATTCATAGAACAAAACAAACCAAAAATCATAAAACAAAACGAAAGTAAAGGAAACAAAACGAAACGAAACAAAACAAAAAGACACAAAACGAAAGAAAATGAAAGAAAACGAAACGAAACAAAACAAAACCAAACAAATTAAAACAAAACGAATTAAAACGAAACGAATTAAAACAAAACGAATTAAAACGAAACAAAAAAGACAAAACAAAACGAAACGAAACAAATAAAAACAAAACAAAACAAAATAAAACGAAACGAAACCAAACAAATCAAAACAAAACGAAATAAAACAAAAAAACAAACAAAACAAAACCGAACAAATCAAATCAAAAAGTCATAAAACAAACGAAACAAAACAAAACGAAACAAACATTCATAATACAAAATAACAAAATACAAAAAAGTAACAAATTAAAATCAAATCAAATGAAAATAAATTTAAATCAAAACAAGATGTTCAGCAAGGAACATTCTCCTAAATGTATGGGTATAGGTATACCTCTTTGCCCTTATCAAGCAGTAGAATATAATTGAATGCTCGTTGAAGTAGCTGGTACTGCAACCTATCGGTGAATTAATATATCTTGTACGCCTCTGAGTGTTGAAACGGCAGGCAGTTTAATGTAACCGGGAGAGATGCGATCCAGCTGGCAGTGCTTCAAGGTAATCGGAGCACGGTCATGGCTAGAAGTTGAACTAACACAAAATTGCCCCTTCAGGAGGTCAAGGATTTGCAAAAAGAAATGTTTGAAACAATTACCCACGTAACCGGCAAGAGGACAACACCGTACAGAGACATTGAGAAGGCTGTGGATGACAACTGGCAGGCTATCTTGTTTTTCTATTCTCCTTTTTCTTTCATCTTCTGTTTTCATGCGATGATGGGGCTGAGATTATTATTAAACGAGTATATACATTAGCCTCTCCTTTGAGCTAAATAGCATTTTATTTAGTATCTGTGGAGAGAGGTCGTCCACATCTTTTAAAAAGAATTCAAGTAAAATAATGTTAACTCTAGTAATTTTCGAAACCCAGTCAACCACGTGAGAGACTAACGCTGCAACTGCCCCTAGGCCAAACATGTCCATAACACCTCAGCGTTATGAACTGGCTTAAATACAACGTGTTAGAAAATAATGTCTTGAAATAAACGATTTCTTCATTGCAGTACCGATACATCTTCATATAAAGTTTATATTATTTCTATCAGTAGGCTATATCGCATGCAACATACTCAAAGTACTGAAATATAGAACATGCCATCTTGCCATGTGACAGAGACAGCTCAGCTCTTTTAAATCACTGATAAAGTGTAATATTAGAATACAAAATTATAATAAAAAACGGGTGACGTCGTTAAACCACCCTCGGTTTGATAATCAGAATTGGTGAGTTCAAATGTATATATTATAGTGCTTGCGTAACTCACACGGCCGCCATCTTTAAATGGTACGACTGATGACCTTGTAGTTTGGACACAGGCCGCGTGCCATATGGGGGTATGTTTTAACCAAATTTGGTAAAGATCCGATGATTAGTTTGGTCGTAATTTAATCTTAGGTTTTGACCATTTGAGTGGCCGCCATTAAGTTTTGGCAAATGTCGGCTATATAAAACATGGCACTGAGGTGCCCTTTACTAGTGCTACCTCTGTACCAAATTACGTTCAATTCGGTTTCGTCGTTTTTCAAGGGGGGGGGGGGGGAGGGGCATACACACACACAATTTTTGGTTCTGTGTATATATCAAAGGTCTACATTCTTTTTTCTTTTGCAAAAATCGCAATTAGGAAAAAAAATCGAATCAAATCAAAACAAATCAAATGAATTCAACTAAAAACAAACCAAATAAACTGTACGCCAAATATGGTTGAGGTGGCAACGCTGCTCAAACAGTTCCAGGTGTTGAGCGAGGGATTGACGACACATCCAATTATTACTTGTAATCCCCTGGGGCGACAGTCTCCCCTCTACTTATCATATATGTGTCATCTCGCGCACTTTCCAGCTCGCCGATCAAACAAACTCCTTCGGGCGAATTGAATCCTCCACCCAGTGCGTCAAACTAAGGGCTTCGATTGCGGGTTCAAACCCGGCCAAAATCATCGGATTTTTAAGAGCGTTAAAAATCCCTCAGTATGCCTTCCTTCGGAGGGGAAGTAAAGCCGGAGGGCCCATGACATAGATCTATGGTATGTAAAAGAACCTTCCACTAACTACACTTGTGTGAAGCCAAAATTTGTAGATTAGAATTAATAACGGTCTATTAATTACAACGTTCACCCCCAGGTGCTGACTGCGATGTCATCGGGTAGCCAAGTCCGCAAGCTAGGTGTCGTCGACGGTGGCGTTTGGTAGCAAAAGTAGGAACTACTTGAAACTTCTGTCTGCAGTCCTTACTTGAATTAAAACAGATAACACAAACTAATACAGTCATCACAATTAACAGCGGTTTAATAACCGGTTGATAACAGATTCTACACACACCCAAAGTACATGGAGCTACATGACCGCGTTGTCGCAGCCCCTAAACTAAGGAACCAACCAATCAACCAATCAAAACATGGAACATCTATTTCATTAGACTAATATTATTCATATTTTTGGGATTATGCCGTGTGAAAATAGGGGGATTTTTCCATAAAATTCAAACAATGTGGCCAAAGAATGTGTGTCAATTAGCTTACAAAAAACTAGAGAAGTTCCTCTGTTCGTCACCAGAAGCTACTGTATGGACCTTGGTAGAGAAACGCGCCATATCATCGTCGTCTGTAATTCTCTAGTTTTCTTGTAAGCTCATTCGCCACATTGTTTGAATTCTATTGTAAAAGGAGGCAAGGTCCCTCACGAAAGGTAGTCTATAGGAATATTAATTATATTTTTTATTTTTTTATTTTCACACGGCATAATCCCAAAAATATGAATTATACTAATAGTTCACTGCCCAACTCTAGGAATGGGTATTCCAAGTTTCAGACACCTAGATATCAAGGGAAAGGCTGTAGCAGCGTTTGAAAGTTCGGATATTTGAATATCGCGCTACATTGCTTCTCGAAGCCATTCGAAGGAAATTACCGATAGTTGGATGGTAAATGACGTAGCGAGTAACAGCAGAGGTGGAGACTATTTATTGATTAAATAGTTAACTATGGAGCAGAGACTTGAGACTGGGATCAGATTACTGGCACGGCCAAATGAAAGAGAATGCAATTAGTATCAAGTAAATCGGACCAGGGATTCAAGAGATATGAGGATTTCTAGATATCAGGCGATGACGCGTGACCCTGACCGTTTTTGTATAAAAGCAAGCTGGAGCAGGCTTAGTTAGCTCACTTCATCACAAGCACTTGGCGAACAAGTTGCGTCTACGCTGAGCCAAGGCACATGGTTGCCACGTCTACGAAGAAGTACTTTTCAAATCGTGATAGTCACGAGAAGTGCTGCGCAAACGAGTTGGAACTTAGTAAGTTTCTGGTGAGGAGAATCACTGAGGTGATTGTATTTCTACAGACATTGGTGGAAATATTTATATTTCCAAAAAGGACATATGCTAGACTTGGTCTAGAAAATAGTATTTGTCACAGTCCAATAGTAAATTAATACTTGGATGTTTAAATCCATTTAAAGTCAGTTTTCATATTTTGTAACTATTTAACCACTTCGATCCGTCAGTACAGTGAAGAATAGTCTATAACGGTGGCGTTCATTAGTCTACGCAAGGGAAACTGCAAGTTGTCTAGCGCATGGCAGATGGTGATATACAAACCATGCCCAGGGAACGATCTTCAGAACAGCCGTTAACTGCTTAGACTGTCAACGTTTTTCTTGTACTGATGAGATTACAGTGAGTTAAGTTACAACTGACACATTTAAGAAGAGATCGCTTAGATCTGACCCTTTTCAAACAAACTGTTATGGCTTTGTTAGAAGCACATATTAAAATGGAACCACAGTCATTTAAAACGTCGAAAGATACTACCACTATGTCTGACTAGACGATTTGTGGGTCTACAATGGCGGCCGATACAAGGATTATACGTGCTTGTCCGCTAGGGCATGTCTACGGATAAATCTGGTACAGACCAGGTTTACGACACTTCAAGAACATCAAGAAATGTAAGCCACATTTGAATATTATTATGCTTAGCTAATTGGAACAAACTATTTTTTCTGCAGATGACCAACACATTTTTTTTTCGTCATATTTAAAGCTTGTAATGATTTACGCAAGACTAGTTAGATTTATTCTGAGCATTTTCAGCACTCAGAACAGTTTAGGATCGATGACCGAGCATTTTGAGCATTTATTTGAATTTTTCATATTTTTGGGAAATCACGGTAATCAGCCGATGTAACTGTAAAAGTTAAATTTATTTTTTGTTGAGGAATGGATATTTTTTCCATATTCGAAGGTTCGAACATGTGGATTCTCACATAATGAGATGATAATTAAACATATTTGAAATAATAATAATAATAATAATCCACTAATAATAATAATAATAATTTTCATAATTTTTCTAAATAATTCTTGGATATTATATTTTATAATAATCATATGTATTGAGAAAGAGCCTATGAAGTAGTTGAAACATTTCTAGTTTGGAACAGGAGATTTTACGAAGGAGAGTGGTTAGCGCAAGCCCGCATTCAACCAACATTTCAGTTCTGGTTGAACAGTTGATATTTGCTATGAGCAAAGTATATGTTTCATATAACACGGAGAGGCATGAAACGGGAAGCAATTGATATTTGTATCAAATAGGATTTTTGTATTTATATAAAATCATGACGTAAATACACTTCGAAAGTGAAATGAAGCTTTTCATGAGTATGGTAAAATCACGGGTTGAACTGAATGGTAAAATAAAATAAACTTGTAAGTTTATTAATCTTCCAGTGTTGATAACAAGCAGAGGCTTGATTTATTGTATAAATTTTGGGAAGATAATTTATGTGTGTGGAGTAGTTGAAATGCCATTCCCAGGTGCGCATGTTAAGTCGCAGGAATGAAGGTTTTTTCGAGCATCAATCAAATAGCAGGTTCGATGGCTCAGGTTTATAGTTGGAGTATTGGAGCCACACATTTCGTCGTATGAATAACCCGAAGGTTATTTCTTTGAAACCATCAGTTCTTATTTCAACCTTGTTTACGAATTCCATTTAGAATTTGATTTTGCTAGAACCCGGATTTGTCATGATAGTAGTTTATTCTTCTTCAGAGGAAGACCTTTGCCGTTGTTGTTGTTGTTATAATATTGTGTCCTTACACAAATAGTAGAATGGGCCACTGCCAATTTAAAATAATTCTTTAACCACGAATAATTTGAAGGATATTTTCAATCCTAGTGCCATGAACCAAATAAATTCATTATAAGACTACAATTCTAATTTTCGCATTCTGTCGAAGAATTGCAAGTTGTGAAAGTTGCTAGAAATGGCCATAAATATAAATATTTTTTTCATAATAATTCCAAGTGGAAAATCTAATAGTTGAATGGTTCAACCATTTATTGATCAAGTTAATGATTCAGAAATCATATGTTTTGTGTGGAACTTGAAGTTCATAATCGAGTCACTTCTCGAATATTTAATGTCAGAAGAACAATTAATTGTTGTTGTGCTTCGCACAGTTCTTCGATGCTATGCTCAATGGTCAAATACTTTTCAGATGTTGTTAATATGTGTTAATAATTTGTGTTGCTACGATGATAATAATAGTTTCAACGATATATTTTGGAAAACTGGAAAACAAATGAAAGTCTAAGAAATTCTATAAACATTTATTCTACGAGTGTTAATATCATGTAAATAGTCAAACAGTGATCTACGTTATTTCCAGTATGGACAATTCATTTTGCACTGGAGTTAAAATATTAATAATTTTGGAACACAGTCCACAGGACTAACAATCGGACTTGTGTTTTCAAAAAGATTGTCAAATGTGTTTGGAAGATTTCTGTATATTGTGTGTCAATAAGAGTGTGGATCGCCACACGTGGATGATGCTGCTTTGAGCATTATTCTTGCAGTCAGATTTTAACTTTAAATAAACTGAGATAATTTTACCAGATGTGTTTCACCCAATTTAAATCTCCTTCTATCCTTATTGTTGCATTGAGCCAAAAATCAGCAAAGCATTTTTATAAATTTGATGTCGTTTTTGCGATTTGCTTTAACCCATCTGGCGCTCCGGGATATTTTGATTCTCGTGCTGACTGATTATTGGTAAAATGCATATGTGGTCGTGCGGACTCCGGTCTAAACGGGCACATAAAATAAGATAGAGAGAGAAATGGCTTCGAACGTGGGTCCCGATTTAGACATGGTCAATCGCATGCCGATTTGAAATTGTGATAATTTTTATAGAAATATTTTGGGAGTTGAGAGATGTCTGGTTTGGATGAATAAATTAGTAGGAAACCCAATTAGTGGGGAAAATTAAAAATTTAACTTGGTTAATAATTAGAATGGGTTTGATATTTTTGATAATGGCTTAACCATTAGGGCGTCAAGTAAATTCAGTAGTAAACGTTCGATGACTGGATATACACATCATTAGAATCCAGGTGGAGGATATTTGAGAACTAGCATATTTTTCTTGTGATATTGTGGTAAATGTAATTCGTAAAAGTAGAGACTTTTGTTTTTCCATCACGTCGATATTAGGACAAATCTCATTTTATTATAGTGTTCCAATTAGCTATTCATATTTCTTGTTCTAGTTATAAGCTTGTGTTTGCCACTGTTGTATACCCCTAAGTTTTGAATAATTGAAATTATGGAAGAAATGATGAGAATGATGAGGAGTTTGGAGGAGAGTTCAAAACAGGCTGGACTGCGTGTAGCAGCCATTATGAAAGAAAATACTGAGGCTTTAGAAAAGAAACTTAAAGAAAATTCTGATAATTTGAAAGAAAGTTTAGATGATAAACTTAAAGAAAATTCTGATTCTTTAGAAAATAAACTTAAAGAAAATTCTGATTCTTTAGAAAGTAAACTTAAAGAAAATTCTGATAATTTGAAAGAAAGTTTAGATGATAAATTTAAAGAAAATTCTGAGTCTTTAGAAAATAAACTTAAAGAAAGTTCTGATAAACTCAAAGAAAATTCCGATTTGTTAGAAAGCAGGTTAAAAGATAACTTGAAAGAAAATTTAAACAGTAAATTTAATTCAATGGAAAGTAAATTTAAAGAGAATTCTGAAATTTTGAAAATGACACTTGAAAGTAAAATGAATAAATTATGCGATAAAACACATGAGCTCGAAACTTCATTAGCTACTAACGCTAGTTTAATGGACGATAAATTTCGCGATGCCGATCTTCGATCCCAAAGCTTAGCTGATAGGATAGAACATGGTCTTAGGAAAGTTGGTGAAGACATGGTCAACCTGGAAGTCAGAGTGAAGAAGGAGAGTAACGAGATGGGAATTCTAGTTGTTCAGCGTTTGACGGAACAATTCAAGGAACTTGTCATGGGAGAAATAAGAGAAGGAGTGATTCATGAATTGCAAACTGAGATTAAAACCACAGTTGTCAATGAAATTAAAGACACACTCAAGCTGGAGAATCAAGAGGGAATCAAGGAGATTAGGGAATCTTTGTCATCCCACATTGAAGTAATTGCCAAGGATATTCAAGCAACTCAGAAGGACATATCAGATATGACAGGGTCATTGAAAAGTCATGAGGCTGTTATGAACCAGATATCCATTGATGTTAAAGACAATTGTAAAGAGACTGAAGCAATCAAGAAGATGGCAGAAGAAAACCAGAAGGAACTTGAGGCTATGAAAACTCAAATAAAGGATGAGAAACAGTCTGATCATCTTTTGAAAATGCCGAATGTAAGGGGAAAGGAACAGATACAGATAAATCTAGGAGGAGCTAGAGAGACTGATAGACAGGATGAGGTCAGGACAGTATTTCAATCCAACCCCATAACTGTGTTTAAGAATATAGAAGACAAGCCCTCTAAATTTTCAGGGCGAGATTCTGTAACACCCGTGGAATTTCTGAGAGAAGCAGGTGATTACCTGAAAGATTCTAAGATCCCTAAAGAAAGACAGATCAGGGTAATAGGGAAGTTCTTGGAAGGTCCCGCACTTTTGTGGTTTAGAGCATTTAGATCCACTCTAAATACTTTTGAGGAGTTTTCTCGTGGGTTATTGAAGAAGTTTTGGTCCCCTGAAACCCAACAGCAAGTTAGAGCAGAGTTGTATTCGAAGAGATTCTCGACGTCACAACCTACTCGATACTCTACATACTTTTCTGGACAGCTGTCTAAACTCCAACATTTAGATCCGCCAATGCCAGATAACGAGTTGATTACTGCTTTGATACGACAATTTCCAGCAGACGTCCAGAGGACTTTGATCGCTGCTGATATCTACAATATGGAACAGTTTGATGAAGTATTGCAAAAGCTGGATCATACAAACGCTCAATTCTTCCATCAGAAGGGAGTAAAGAGTAATAACGCTGTGTATGCTGTTATGGCTGACAGTTATTCTCAGACACCTCGAGAGATTCGAGAGGAGCGAGAAGAGAAATCGCCGAGGGAAGATTCCAATACGAGAGGATGGAACCAATACCGTAACAGATACAGTTACAAACCATATGCAAGACCGGATGGTGGTAATCGATACAACACTCGATGGAGAAGACCACGAGATACTCAAGGAAGGTACCAGGAAAGAAGATCCTATGGTAATAACTATAATAACAGAGGGAATGTAGATACTCGTCAGTCCAATGAAGAGTTTAACAAGGACACGAGGAAAAACTTGGAATCAAGACACCAAGATACCTTACAATTTGTGGAGCAGAGGTCCAATGATCCAGGTCCATCGGGAACACAACAATCCCGGGGGAATGGTAAAATTAAGGATTTTGAATATTGTGGAAGTAAACAATAATGGAAGCTATGAAGTAGCTCATACACGAACTGGTAACATCGTGGGAACTTATAATGCTTCGAATTTGAAGATCTATTATTCAAGAACCAGATAATTTAATGTGTAGATAGGAAAAATAAAAATTTTTCAATTTTTATTTTTTGCTAGGTGTGGGGTGGATGTGCCCAACTCTAGGAATGGGTATTCCAAGTTTCAGACACCTAGATATCAAGGGAAAGGCTGTAGCAGCGTTTGAAAGTTCGGATATTTGAATATCGCGCTACATTGCTTCTCGAAGCCATTCGAAGGAAATTACCGATAGTTGGATGGTAAATGACGTAGCGAGTAACAGCAGAGGTGGAGACTATTTATTGATTAAATAGTTAACTATGGAGCAGAGACTTGAGACTGGGATCAGATTACTGGCACGGCCAAATGAAAGAGAATGCAATTAGTATCAAGTAAATCGGACCAGGGATTCAAGAGATATGAGGATTTCTAGATATCAGGCGATGACGCGTGACCCTGACCGTTTTTGTATAAAAGCAAGCTGGAGCAGGCTTAGTTAGCTCACTTCATCACAAGCACTTGGCGAACAAGTTGCGTCTACGCTGAGCCAAGGCACATGGTTGCCACGTCTACGAAGAAGTACTTTTCAAATCGTGATAGTCACGAGAAGTGCTGCGCAAACGAGTTGGAACTTAGTAAGTTTCTGGTGAGGAGAATCACTGAGGTGATTGTATTTCTACAGACATTGGTGGAAATATTTATATTTCCAAAAAGGACATATGCTAGACTTGGTCTAGAAAATAGTATTTGTCACAGTCCAATAGTAAATTAATACTTGGATGTTTAAATCCATTTAAAGTCAGTTTTCATATTTTGTAACTATTTAACCACTTCGATCCGTCAGTACAGTGAAGAATAGTCTATAACGGTGGCGTTCATTAGTCTACGCAAGGGAAACTGCAAGTTGTCTAGCGCATGGCAGATGGTGATATACAAACCATGCCCAGGGAACGATCTTCAGAACAGCCGTTAACTGCTTAGACTGTCAACGTTTTTCTTGTACTGATGAGATTACAGTGAGTTAAGTTACAACTGACACATTTAAGAAGAGATCGCTTAGATCTGACCCTTTTCAAACAAACTGTTATGGCTTTGTTAGAAGCACATATTAAAATGGAACCACAGTCATTTAAAACGTCGAAAGATACTACCACTATGTCTGACTAGACGATTTGTGGGTCTACAATGGCGGCCGATACAAGGATTATACGTGCTTGTCCGCTAGGGCATGTCTACGGATAAATCTGGTACAGACCAGGTTTACGACACTTCAAGAACATCAAGAAATGTAAGCCACATTTGAATATTATTATGCTTAGCTAATTGGAACAAACTATTTTTTCTGCAGATGACCAACACATTTTTTTTCGTCATATTTAAAGCTTGTAATGATTTACGCAAGACTAGTTAGATTTATTCTGAGCATTTTCAGCACTCAGAACAGTTTAGGATCGATGACCGAGCATTTTGAGCATTTATTTGAATTTTTCATATTTTTGGGAAATCACGGTAATCAGCCGATGTAACTGTAAAAGTTAAATTTATTTTTTGTTGAGGAATGGATATTTTTTCCATATTCGAAGGTTCGAACATGTGGATTCTCACATAATGAGATGATAATTAAACATATTTGAAATAATAATAATAATAATAATAATCCACTAATAATAATAATAATAATTTTCATAATTTTTCTAAATAATTCTTGGATATTATATTTTATAATAATCATATGTATTGAGAAAGAGCCTATGAAGTAGTTGAAACATTTCTAGTTTGGAACAGGAGATTTTACGAAGGAGAGTGGTTAGCGCAAGCCCGCATTCAACCAACATTTCAGTTCTGGTTGAACAGTTGATATTTGCTATGAGCAAAGTATATGTTTCATATAACACGGAGAGGCATGAAACGGGAAGCAATTGATATTTGTATCAAATAGGATTTTTGTATTTATATAAAATCATGACGTAAATACACTTCGAAAGTGAAATGAAGCTTTTCATGAGTATGGTAAAATCACGGGTTGAACTGAATGGTAAAATAAAATAAACTTGTAAGTTTATTAATCTTCCAGTGTTGATAACAAGCAGAGGCTTGATTTATTGTATAAATTTTGGGAAGATAATTTATGTGTGTGGAGTAGTTGAAATGCCATTCCCAGGTGCGCATGTTAAGTCGCAGGAATGAAGGTTTTTTCGAGCATCAATCAAATAGCAGGTTCGATGGCTCAGGTTTATAGTTGGAGTATTGGAGCCACACATTTCGTCGTATGAATAACCCGAAGGTTATTTCTTTGAAACCATCAGTTCTTATTTCAACCTTGTTTACGAATTCCATTTAGAATTTGATTTTGCTAGAACCCGGATTTGTCATGATAGTAGTTTATTCTTCTTCAGAGGAAGACCTTTGCCGTTGTTGTTGTTGTTATAATATTGTGTCCTTACACAAATAGTAGAATGGGCCACTGCCAATTTAAAATAATTCTTTAACCACGAATAATTTGAAGGATATTTTCAGTCCTAGTGCCATGAACCAAATAAATTCATTATAAGACTACAATTCTAATTTTCGCATTCTGTCGAAGAATTGCAAGTTGTGAAAGTTGCTAGAAATGGCCATAAATATAAATATTTTTTTCATAATAATTCCAAGTGGAAAATCTAATAGTTGAATGGTTCAACCATTTATTGATCAAGTTAATGATTCAGAAATCATATGTTTTGTGTGGAACTTGAAGTTCATAATCGAGTCACTTCTCGAATATTTAATGTCAGAAGAACAATTAATTGTTGTTGTGCTTCGCACAGTTCTTCGATGCTATGCTCAATGGTCAAATACTTTTCAGATGTTGTTAATATGTGTTAATAATTTGTGTTGCTACGATGATAATAATAGTTTCAACGATATATTTTGGAAAACTGGAAAACAAATGAAAGTCTAAGAAATTCTATAAACATTTATTCTACGAGTGTTAATATCATGTAAATAGTCAAACAGTGATCTACGTTATTTCCAGTATGGACAATTCATTTTGCACTGGAGTTAAAATATTAATAATTTTGGAACACAGTCCACAGGACTAACAATCGGACTTGTGTTTTCAAAAAGATTGTCAAATGTGTTTGGAAGATTTCTGTATATTGTGTGTCAATAAGAGTGTGGATCGCCACACGTGGATGATGCTGCTTTGAGCATTATTCTTGCAGTCAGATTTTAACTTTAAATAAACTGAGATAATTTTACCAGATGTGTTTCACCCAATTTAAATCTCCTTCTATCCTTATTGTTGCATTGAGCCAAAAATCAGCAAAGCATTTTTATAAATTTGATGTCGTTTTTGCGATTTGCTTTAACCCATCTGGCGCTCCGGGATATTTTGATTCTCGTGCTGACTGATTATTGGTAAAATGCATATGTGGTCGTGCGGACTCCGGTCTAAACGGGCACAACATCGTCTCAAACAATTACACCACGTACGATTATTGTTATTGCAATGGGATCCATGTTGCGACTACCATAACATTTCAACGTATCTTCGCGTTTCACATCCCCCAGACCCCAAAACCACCGTCAGTTCAAATGTATACATAAAATATAGCCATACAAAATCTCGGTCGTGTTCAAGGGGGTGAAAATGGGGGGGGGGGGGGGGCACTTTCGAAAGAGTGAAATATCGCTGTAACTTATGTGAAAAATCGAATCCATTCAAAGTTCGCACTATTCTTCCGATAAGGAGCAAAAACGTATCTCAGTAAATGTTTTTGATAGCACCAAACATGGACCAAAGGGGTGGGAAAAATGGAGTTTTTAGGAAAAAATATCATACCTTCCTTAATAGGCACAATATCGAACCCGTTTAAAATGGTCAATAGTGCTCTAAAATATACCTAAAGATTTTGTGTGAAAGAAGTTTTGATACTACCCAACCTTACACCAAGAAAATAATGCTTTCGCAATGATTATTTAAGAGAATGTTAACACGTGGACTTTTGTAGGTTTACAACAATTGGCTTATCTAGTGTATTCGAAGTGTTTTTCCTTGCCCGGTGAAATCTACCTCCGCCTTCCGGCGTGCCGATAGGGATCTACCTCCGTCTTCCGGCGTGCCGAGAGGGATCTACCTCCGCCTTCCGGCGTGCCGAGAGGGATCTACCTCCGCCTTCCGGCGTGCCGAGAGGAATCTACCTCCGCCTTCCGGCGTGCCGAGAGGGATCTACCTCCGCCTTCCAGCGTGCCAAGATGAATCTACCTCCGCCTTCCGGCGTGCCGAGAGGGATCTACCTCCGCCTTCCGGCGTGCCGAGAGGGATTTACCTCCGCCTTCCGGCGTGTCGAGAGGAATCTACCTCCGCCTTCCGGCGTGCCGAGAGGGATCTACCTCCGCCTTCCGGCGTGCCGAGAGGGATTTACCTCCGCCTTCTGGCGAGCCGAGAGGGATCTACCTCCGCCTTCCGGCGTGCCGAGAGGAATCTACCTCCACCTTCGGGCGTGCCGAGAGTGATCTACCTCCGCCTTCCGGCGTGCCGAGAGGGATTTACCACCGCTTTCCGGCGAGCCGAGAGGGATCTACCTCCGCCGTTCGGCGTGCCGAGACGAATCTACCTCCACCTTCCGGCGTGCGGAGAGGGATCTACCTCCGCCTTCGGGCGTGCCGAGAGGGATTTACCTCCGCTTTCCGGCGAGCCGAGAGGGATCTACCTCCGCCTTCCGGCGTGCCGAGAGGAATCTACCTCCACCTTCCGGCGTGCCGAGAGGGATTTACCTCCGCCTTCCAGCGTGCGTAAAGGGATCTACCTCCGCCTTCCGGCGTGCCGAGAGGGATCTACCTTCGCCTTCCGGCGTGCTGAGAGGGATCTACCTCCAACTTCCGGCGTGCCGAGAGGGATCTACCTTCGCCTTCCGGCATGCCGAGAGGGATTTACCTCCGCCTTCCAGCGTGCCGAAAGGAATCTACCTTCGCCTTCCGGCGTGCCGAGAGGGATCTACCTCCAACTTCCGGCGTGCCGAGAGGGATTTACCTCCGCCTTCCGGCGTGCCGAGAGGAATCTACCTCCGCCTTCCGGCGTGCCGAGAGGGATCTACCTCCGCCTTCCGGCGTGCCGAGAGGGATTTACCTCCGCCTTCCGGCGAGCCGAGAGGGATCTACCTCCGCCTTCCGGCGTGCCGAGAGGAATCTACCTCCACCTTCGGGCGTGCCGAGAGTGATCTACCTCCGCCTTCCGGCGTGCCGAGAGGGATTTACCACCGCTTTCCGGCGAGCCGAGAGGGATCTACCTCCGCCGTCCGGCGTGCCGAGACGAATCTACCTCCACCTTCCGGCGTGCGGAGGGGGATTTACCTCCGCCTTCCAGCGTGCCGAAAGGGATCTACCTTCGCCTTCCGGCGTGCCGAGAGGGATCTACCTCCAACTTCCGGCGTGCCGAGAGGGATCTAACTCCGCCTTCCGGCGTGCCGAGAGGAATCTACCTCCAACTTCCGGCGTGCAGAGAGGGATCTACCTCCGCTTCCGGCGTGCCGAGAGGGATCTACCTCCAACTTCCGGCGTGCTGAGAGGGATCTACCTCCACTTCCGGCGTGCCGAGAGGGATCTACCTTCGCCTTCCGGCGTGCCGAGAGGGATCTACCTTCGCCTTCCGGCGTGCTGAGAGGGATCTACCTCCAACTTCCGGCGTGCCGAGAGGGATCTACCTCCACCTTCCAGCGTGCCGAGAGGAATCTACCTCCACTTTCCGGCGTGCCGAGAGGGATCTACCTCCACTTTCCGGCGTGCCGAGAGGAATCTACCTCCACCTTCCAGCGTGCCGAGAGGAATCTACCTCCACCTTCCGGCGTGCCGAGAGGGATCTACCTCCACCTTCCGGCGTGCCGAGAGGAATCTACCTCCACCTTCCAGCGTGCCGAGAGGAATCTACCTCCACTTTCCGGCGTGCCGAGAGGGAATTTTATTATTCATCAATTTCGTATCGGCCAACTTCGGGCTATGATGTTTGTCCAGTACGCCCTCTTTGGGTTTCCTTCCTTTACCGGAAGCTATTATTTACCGTTTTTAGCCTCGGATATTCTTGCAGTGGGATGCGCTTCTTCTTTGAGATCTCTATCTAGTTTACTGAATCCGGCACATTTTGTTTTCCTCCTCCTAAAAGTAAGTACAGGGGCAGATGACCTAGCTGTTCCGTCCTTAAGGCAACAATAACTAACTAATTTTTCGCTTATCTACTGCCTCTCTTGACGTCATTGTTGTTGTGTTGATTCTTTTAGGGGCTTTGCTACACCGTGGTCATGTAGCCCCGTGTATTTGGGTGTGTGTAGAATTTGTCTGATATCCTGTTATGTCTGTACTATAGTGTGTGCATTTGTAATTGAGGGAGGATTTGTGTAGGAAGCGGCCGTGGCCTTAAGTACGGTACCATCCCGGCACTTTCCTGAAGTAGAAGTGGCAAACCACGGAAAACTACTTCCAAGATGGGTGAGGTAGCAAACGAAGCCGCCTCTTGTCAGTTTTGCAACACGAGGCTGAGTGTACCCCATTGCAGCCCTCAGACCAGAATTAGATGTCTTAGCAGAGTCGGGAATGCTAGTCACTACGCTACGAGGTGGGCTCTTGTCGTCATTCGCTAGTTGTTATTACTTTGGTGATTCTCTCATGAATTATGAAAGCTGTGTTTCCACTCAGTGTGTACCCTCCCCCACCCTACACAGAGATTACCACCAAGAGTATTTTCCATTCAAATGAAAAGTGAAATCTAATTTCTGTCTCTAGTTGGGGGAAGATTTGCCGTGAGCTCGTTCGTAGATCGATACTGACTGTATTCATGACGGAGCAGCGAGCAATGGGGGAGTCAGAGGAATACATTTTATTCCATCTAGTTGACGCCCGTAGCTGACATGACGTCACAAACAGCCTGTCCCCGAGTCAGGATTCTCACGACCACACCAGGATCGAACACGGGGCCTTCCGCAACAAAATCAAGAGCTCAATCACTTTGCCGCGAAGTGAGACATTTTCATCTGTTGGATTGGATCTAGGGCTGTACAGTATTGTATACACTGCTGCCATGGATGTTTCAAAGTCCCCAAGTTTGCAGACACTGGGACCTATATCATCTTGGCAGACAAATTAGCGATCCCCATCTTAGCAGACAAAGTAGGGCTCCCCAGTTTAGCAGACAAAGTACGGCTCCCCATTCTAGCAGAAAAAATAGCGGTCCCCATTTTAGCAGACAAAGTAGGAGTCCCCATCTTAGCAAATAAAGTAGGGATCCCCATTTTAGCAAAGTAGGGGTCTCCATCTTAGCAGATAAAGTAGGGGTCCCCATCTCAGCAGATAAAGTAGGGGTCCCCATCTCGGCAGACAAAGTAGGTGTCCCCATCTTAGCAGACAAAGTAGAGGTCCTCATCTTAGCAGACAAAGTAGGGGTCCACAATGTAGCAGACAAGTAGCGGTCCCCATCTTAGCAGACAAAGTAGGGGTCCCCATCTCAGCACACAAAGTAGGGGTCCCCATATTAGCAGACAAAGTAGGGGTCCCCATCTCAGCAGATAAAGTAGGGGTCCCCATCTCGGCAGACAAAGTAGGTGTCCCCATCTCGGCAGATAAAGAAGGGGTCCCCATCTCGGCAGACAAAGTAGCGGTCCCCAACTCAGCAGACAAAGTAGGGGTCCTCATCTTGGCAGACAAAGTAGGTGTCCCCATCTCAGCAGATAAAGTAGGGGTCCCCATCTCGGCATACAAAGTAGGGGTCCCCATCTTAGCAGACAAAGTAGGGGTCCTCATCTTGGCAGACAAAGTAGGTGTCCCCATCTCAGCAGATAAAGTAGGGGTCCCCATCTTAGCAGACAAAGTAGGTCCCTATCTTGGCAGACAAAGTAGGGGTCCTCATCTTAGTAAGACAAAGTAGGGGTCCCCATCTTAGCAGACAAAGTAGGGGTTCCCATCTTAGCAGACAAAGTAGGGGTCCCCATCTTAGCAGACAAAGTAGGGTTCCCCATTTTATCAGACAAATTAGGGGTCTTGAAAGTTGTCAGTCATGTCATGGTCGTCGTCTGCCTCCGTTGATTTCATTCCATATTCACCAATGTTCACACATTAGGCAGATGACAACGCTTAACATAACCAATAATGTATGGTCGAAATGTCTCAGAAATCCCCAATTGCCCATTCATCAGGACTGTAATGCTAACAAAAAGGCAAGATTGAAATCCAGAAATCCTCCATGGAAGCTGGGGAAGCAGCTAATTTCATCGCATTTCGCTGCTGACAAGACCTGGAATAAAGAATGGGCGGCATCAAAACCTGACCATCTAGGTGTAATAACTACTGATCGCTAAGGAGAACCGCCTGGTTTCAATTTACCGAGAAATGTGTGGACATCATCGAACAGGGCCCGCACAAATCACGGACGATGCAATTTCTGGCTGCACAAGTGGGGAAAAACTCAAAGCCCATTCTGCGACTGTGCCATTCAGCTTGTTGCCATCGAGTGTCCAAGAGGAGATTTGAAGGAATTATTCAAGACCTACACTAGCTGAATACCCTGGACATGTTACGGAATCAACAATCTATTCTGTAAATATTGTAGATATTTTAACCTATTTGTTATCTGTTTGTTTTTAATTCTTTGCCGCAATGTATCCTCATTGCCGGCCCCGTGGTGTTGGGGTAGCGCGCCTGCCTCTCACCCGGAGGCCCCGGGTTCGATCCCCGGCTCCGTCAGGGATTTTAAAACTGACGTGAGGGTTGAAACGGGGTGCACTCAGCCTCGTGAGGATAATTGAGTAGCTGTCTGACAGTGAGACAGCGCCCCGATCACGAATACCAAGATTAACGGCCGAGGGGACCCGACGCGCTGATCACGCGTCACCCCAATATCTGCAGGCCAAATGGCTGGGCAGCGGTCGCTTGGTCGGCCTTAGCCCGTCATGGGCTGGATAGTGCCAGGGGTTGACTTTTTTTTTTTGTTGAATGTATCCTCATTTTGCCATATGAAATAAATAACCTATAGTATAATGCGTGGAGGTAAGGAGAAGAGAGAGAACAGTGAAAGCTGATGGATAGGCCTCGGATTTGAACCTCGAATCCCACGCGCCCAAGTCGCACACGCAGACTCGGAGCCAGAGTGATATGACATTCAACGTTTGCTTTGGTTGCTTTGGTCAGCACGGGCCTGTTTGATCGAGCGTAGCCGTCACCTGATGACGTCATATGTTTAACAGTTGTAGTTCACTTTTAAGGTATTTCCGGACACTTGCGACCCTAAGTGTCCTATATCAAATTACTTGTCTCAATGCCACCTACGTCGCTATAGAGAGTTTTAAGCGTTAATGTGAGACACCCTGTATATGATGATGATGATGACGATTGGCAACAGTACAGTAGTTGCAGCGAAAGTTGGCAGCATTGTAAGTACTCACCCAGTTCTCCAGCTCCTGTTGTCGCTCCAGCAGTTTCTTCTGCAGACGAGGGCCTGTGCCCGAGCCGAACATCTTGACAATACCTCGGGTCTTCTCGAACTGGAAGTCGTCCACTATTGGTCTCACTGCTGCCAGGTAGCGCTCTAGTGTCTGCTCCAAGGGTGGGACTGGTAGCTTGGGGAGAGAACCCTGGAACAAGAGTCATAATGTTAATACCTGGAGGAAGCTATAAAAAGCACATAGGAAAGGCAATATTAGAAATTTGCTCAAGAAATGTCACTGCCTGTGATACGGCAGTTCACTTCTAGAACCCAGGGGCAGCGGTACATTGTTTTATTTTAAAACTAGCAACCCGCCCCGGCTTCGCCCGGGAACAGTTATGAATGCATTACGAGATAAGCGCCTTTATTTTCGTTGTCAATGAACTACGACCTATATCCGTTTTACATCTCAGCATGATGGGTTAAAATCACTGACTGGACTATTAATTATATTATCATGGAGATGCATGTGCAACAAATTCTTGTCAGACTCAACTTAAGTATGGAGAGATGCATGAAACACAAATCCCCCTTCCGTCCAATCTTAACTTGACTGTGTATTTTCCGGAACAAAAAGTTCACAGGCGTCAAATAACAAAGCTTGCACCCGGCACCCGAGGCCATACGATATTAAAATATATATACCCAGGAATAGCAAGCTTAGTTATGCAAGGAAGGGTCGAGAACAAGAACTATACCGTAGGGGTAGACCAATGTTATAATATGTTCAACAGATTGCCTCTGATGTAGGGTGTAGAGATGACACGATTAGCTCAGGGCAGGGAGGCATGGAGATCTGCATCAAACCAGTCAAAAGACTGAATACTCAAACAACAACAACTGATAACACACAATGTATCAGAGAAAAGAGTCTTTGCATCACGCATAAACTAAGTGACAATCTTTTAGCATTTAACTAAGGGCGTCGACAACCAACGGTCGATATTCTTTAACGCAAAGCTGACACATTACTGCAGTGTGATCCGTCCGGAAGTCTTGTACGATTCCGAATGCCTCACGAGGAACAAAAAAAAGTGCTGGTAGAAAAAGATACAGTCAGTCTGAGAGAATAGACTTCATATCATTTCATATGACGCATGCTACAAATGCTACACATGTTAGAAAGACTCTGGGGGGCTACTCGCTTCGCTCGAAGCCCCAGGACTCTTTCAACAGACTGCATTGCCCATTAACTTACTGTCGACCAAAGTATTATGTGTACTCGAGTTTGAAGGTTGTTTGTTAAGTAACCAATAGACTTACATAAAATCCAATACCATCAACATTTTCGTCGTTTTATTCTACGTTAGTTCATGTAGGTTTGGATTTTTTAATTTTTATTTTAATATTTTTTATCGCAGTTGGAACACAAAAAGTGCACGTTTTTAAGCGTGTTTCAACCATGCGTCACATTTAAGAAGTATTATCTCAAAAGCCCGTCATCAGATCGAATCCAAATTTTGACACAATATACTGAACCCTTATTGATCTTCGATAAATAAGTATTCATATTTATTATTATTATTACTACGGCCTAGGCCTAGGCCTAGTCGAGTTGGATATTAGGGAGGCCAGCATTTCGTAATGATTGCAACAGAAGCTGAGTTGGTAGCTATTCCTGGGGGACGGCCAGAATTAGTCGAGTTCAAGGCCAAATTGTGCAACTACTGTACCAAAATTGGAGACATAAAGGAAGAATCACGAGGTCCTCTCAACGAACATACGATTGAATCAGCCAATCGCAAGAGACCAAGCTGTGACCACGAGGTGGACGGCGTCAGTAGTAAAAAGCGCGCGGAAGTGTGTATCTAAGGAACCGCCGAACGGATTAATCTCCGCTCGAGTAATTTGAGACGTTGGATTTATTTGGAGAAGAATGACACTAGCCCCATCTTTGTGAGACAAAAACTCTGGAAGTTTTTATCCGACTCCGCCCCACTCCGCCGCCCTTGTCAGTTTCTCATAAATAGTTTGGCCTGACGCCAATCTAAGTCTATTCTTGTGGGGGCCTTCAGAGGCATACTCCACGCCAGTTTGAAGTGTGATTTTTAACGCTCGAATTTATCGGAGTACTTATTGTGTGGAGCCTTCAGTGGTATACTCCACGCCAGTTCAAAATGTGATTTTTACGCTCTAAAATCAGTGAAGCTAATTTATTTTCTGAGCTCTGGGGAGCTAAAGTCGCAGCGTTTGCAATATCGAATTTTAAAAGCTATAATACATTTTGTTCTAAAATCAACTAAATTGTGTGATCTAAATATTTCACGCCAGCGCGTGATAAACTGTAACATTCTTTTAAAGACGACGAGTTCAACTTTAAGGGGGAAGTATCGTATCACCCTAATTAGCGCTTACCAGAACCGAAGTCCAAGACGGGACGGAAATACCGGACGAGATAGCGACTGCTGGTGCAGCCAGGATTCTGAACTTGTTAACGAGCCAGTGGCGCGGACTCGAGATGTATATTTTATGTATAAATTGTGTGTATTGTATGTGTGTTTTTATAGTGCGTATGTGCGATATAATTAGGGCCAGTCTTCGCTATTAATCGCAGTAGGACAATTGTGGGTGAACTGAGTAGCCTGCAAGCGATTATAGATAGGCAAATATTTAACATTGAACTTTTCTGCCAAGGAGTCGAGACCAAGATGATCAGCACGTGGTTTGAAGTTGGGATGAGCTTCAAGAAATCAACGCAGACGACTACTATGGAGTGCTAAATTGTCCATAGGGCAATGGGTTGAGGAGGATGTCCTTAGTCCTACATGCAGAAGCGGTGATGTACTAAAATTGGATTATTTCAATTATGTAGTTAGATTTGGCCGGGGAACTTTGTAAATAGTCATGTTTTTCTTTCTTGTTTTATAGCTGTTTTTCTTGTACCGACACTATATGTTTAAATGTCCGTTGGCGCGTGGCCAATGTGTTTGTTGATATTTTGATTTTTTTTTCTTGAGTCATGTGTAATGTACGCGGCGTGCGTGCGTGATTTTATCCTTGCAATTGCGGAACCCGTTACATTCGATAAATGGTGCTTTATTAACGTTAATATTTGAAATAGGAATGGGAGGAAATGATTGTAAACATTTTGCTGAACAGGTTATTATTCATGTTAGGGTAGCCGAGTGCACCAACTTAAAAGTAATTGTAGAACACCTTCGTTCTAATTTGATAGATTTTTCTTGAGTCCTTTTCAGGTGACTAGTCACGGCATAGAACGATGGCGCCAGCATGTGGATATTATTTGTGTCTTTTATTTCAGGGTCTGTCACAACCCATACGTGTGATTAAGTGTGTGTTGATGTGTCTAGTGTGTGTTGATTCTACGTGAGGAGGGGGTAGTTGTCCTACCGCCCTTATATTTTTGCTGCTGTTGTATTTTAGATGGAAAGACAGAGTGCTCTTGGGAGACTGCTGATTCTTGTCCATATGTTTTTCTGACACACACGTATTATTGTGCTTTGGGGCACATTTCTTCGAGGTTCGACCCCATGCTCTGGGAGGTCGAGGTTATTGACACGTGGGTTAACAGACATGCAGAGTTCCACAAACCGCCCGTTTTGCCTGTGACTTATTTTGATAGGCAGTCCTTTTTGTCCGACTGAACCCTGTAAGCTTTCATGCAGCAAACCTGTTCATTGTGATGGCTAATTTTTAAGCCATAATTAATTGGGGAGTTCGCCATGTGTGTAACGGATTGTTGTACCTTGTATGGATAAGAATATTGTGATTAACGTAAATGTTGGCTGTTTGCCTATTGCTTTGTTGATGACTCGATTTCATGTAATTTTGTTTGTCACACCCGTTTGGTGTAGTGGTAGAGTATTTGTAAATTTTGACAGCGGTCATTTGAGTATTTTTCTATTGGTCCTAAGTTTTTAGGCAGTAAATGTTGCTACGGCAATTCAAGTCCAATTTCACACGGAAATTTTTGTGTTTGTTTATAGTAGATTTAGGAAGTGTCGGTTTAATTTAATGTATTGTAGTTGTGTTCCCTTGTGTCGGTCTAGCTCTAGGAAATGCGGATTCGTTGTTTGAAGGGTCATTCTGGATGATAGCGAATCACGCATTCAAAGTACACATCGTGATGCATGTAGAACGGCGTACGCACTTATATGGTCACTTTTGGTATCGTTTTATTTAAGGACACTTGGTCCAGGTAATTAATCTCTCCAGAGATATCGCCTAGTTTTTGGCATTTTTATTAAGCGGGAGTCAGTTGGGAGTTTTTGTTGTTAATTGTTTATGTGTAAATATGGTGATTTGTTATTAAATTCAGTTGTTTTAACCCTGGCTTCACTCTTTCCTGCATGTTATTTTGTTATATGTTACCCTGCAAGTTAATGAAGCGCCCTGACAGCAACTTACGAATATGACCTGTTACGCCCCGCTCCGGCAAAAGCTGTACAGCGTTGCTGAGATGGAGCCCATCACTTCCGAGCGAGACGCGCCATGATGCGTGTGGGCACCATTACGGCAACGCTGTACAGCTTTTGCCGGAGCGGCTAGCAGGTGGAACATGTGTTATTTCCCCGTAGAAATACAAACCGATATAAAATAAGTGAATAAATTTACGTATTTCACAATCATACAGCATAACTTTTCAATGTATAAGGATTACAATGCAACCAAGAACTACATTTTCCAACCACCCCGAGCCGAGAAAAAGTTACCTAACAAAAATGATAACAATTTTGTTTCTTGGACACACAAAATTTTGTAATTAATAAACCAGTTATACAACATTCAAATGTATATTATGTTAAAATTTGGATTCGATCTGATGACGGGTATTTGAGATAATAATTCGTAAATTTGACGCATGGTTGAAACACGCTTAAAAAACGTGCACTTTTTGTGTTCCAACTGCACTAAAAAATACTAAAATATAAATTAAAAATTCCAAACCTACATGACCTAACGTAAAATAGAACGACGAAAATGATGATGTTATTGGATTTTATGTACGTCTATTGGTTACTTCACAAACAACCTTCAAACTCGAGTGCACATAATACTTTGGTCGACAGTAGGCTTCCCTTGCGGGGAACGGAGAGTGGGAGGCGCACTCTGCTGCATGACGTCACGCACTCGCCGTCTCCGTATCGCATAACGCCAGACCCCAGGAGTGAACTCAGACTCAACTGACTCCATTACCCTTTAACTTAGGCTTCCCGCGCGGGGATCGGAGAGCGGGAGGTGCACTCTGCTGCATGACGTCACGCACTCTCCGACTACGTACCGCATAACGCCAGACCCCAGGAGTAAACTCAGACTCGGTGCATATGCACTGAACAAAATGATGACGTCATACACGCCGTAACCGTAACGCATAACGGTAGACCAAAGCATAACGATGAAGTCGACAAGTTATTTGAAATGATAAAAAACTGGAGGCCAAAGGAATGACGAATATAGAAGACGACATAGCCACGAACAATATACCCATGTGGAGAAGAAGGATTAACTTTTATGGATATGTGACGCGAATGAGCGAAGCGAGACAGATTAACCACATCAATGCTTACTTTCAGGAGAGGAAAACCAAATGGGCCTGGTTCATTGAACTTGATAGACAAGTGGGGATTACATCAACTGACATTCAGGTGCACAGCCCACTGAATGGGGTGTTTTCTGTGGTGTAGTTGGTAGCATGCTAAGCTTCTAGGCCCAAGGTCACGGGTTCAAACCCGGCCGAAGCCGTCGGATTTTTTAAGAGCGTTAAAAATCTCTCAGTATGCCTTCCTTCGGAGGGGAAGTAAAGCCGGCGGTCCCATGTCATAGATTTATGGCATGTTAAAGAACCTTCCAAACACACCTGTGTGAAGCTAAATTGAATAGGTTAAGAATGTAAACAACGCTCTTAGGTTTCTACGTTCGCTGCCAAGAGCCGACTGTGGTGGCATCTAGTAGCTAAGTTCTGAACTTGGCCTAGTAGTCGCTGACGGTGGCGCTTGGCAGCAAAAGGAGGACAATTCTAAGTTGCAGTCTGTACTTAAATTAAAAAACAGATAACACACACTAATACAGTCATCACAATTAACACCGGTTATCAGACAGATTCTACACACACCCAAAGTACACGGGGCTACATGACCGCGTTGTCGTAACCCCTAAACTTAAGAACCAACCCAACCGAACTTTCCACTAACTAAACTTGTGTCAAGCAAAATTTGTTGGTTAGGTTTGATTAATGCTCTTAAGTTCAAACGTTTGTCACCGTGCGCTGGTTGTGATGGCATCTAGTAGTATCCACGTTCACAGCTAGGTGTCGTGGACGGTAGCATTTGGTAGTGAAAGTAGGAACTACTTGAAATTACCGTCTGCAGTTCTTTCTTGAATTAAATACACACTAATACAGCCATCACAATTAACACCGGTTATCAGACAGATTCTACACACAACCAAGGTACACGGGGCTACACGACCGCGTTGTCGCAGCCCCTAAACTAAGGAACGAACCAACCTACTGAAGGGAACAAACCAAGGTAAAACCAAAGCTGAAAACGGGAAAGATTTGGACCCATGAAGGGAAGGAAACCCACCAAGAAATGAGACAGTTCGAATGACGCGGTCCATAGATGGCCGATACGAAATGAATGATTGGATCAGTAATGATAATAATAATAATAATGAAAAGTGCAATTATATATACACGTGGAAAAAATAACTGATGTGACAGGGAATAGACGTATTAGGTTTTATGGGAACGTGGCCCGAATGACGTCACCACGATTAATCTATCGCATTTTCACTTCTCTCCAAAGACAAAGAGAGGCTGGTTCGGTGAAATACACGAGATTGGGATCTCATGTGGCGATATCAGGCTTAAGAGGAAACTCTTCGAATATCAGAGTTACCAACCTAAGCCGACACTGCAAACTGGAAAGGTGTGGACAATGGAGGTGAACACCTAAATTTGAAAAGACCGAAAATTAATAATATAATAGTTTAAATAAAACTAATAATTATAAAAATAAACATAAATTACGGAAAAACAAAAAATTCAGAATTCAAAAAAGAACAATTCAGTCATGAGCTGAGTGTGCTGTTCACAAACATTCCATATGAAGACCCTAGGAAAGAACGGGGTAAGTCCGTTTCTCTCGGAAATCAGTTTATGGCGCATTCTGGTGGCCAGCCATCGTCACTAAGCATCAATTGAAATTAATTTCAATTAAAGCGGAATATCACCGAGGTACAGAGGTCTCTATTTTAGTGGAAACCGAAAGAACGTCCCATATCCTCTCACACTTTAGTTGTAATTTGTTCGACATGTACTTCCTTTATCTCTACTTAGTATAAAACGAAGTTCCCGGTTCTTGGACGTCACGGGTAAACTCGAGAGCCACTGGATGGATTTTGACGCGGATTTCACCATTCTGTAAAGGATATCTCGAGGAAGGTTTCTGCAGAAATAATTTATTTATGATCAAAGGAAGGCAAACAGTAACGATTTCAGTGGAAAAGTCAAAAATAAAAACTGGTACACTGGGCTAACCGTTAAACATATCTATATACTATTTGTGTAAGAATTGTTCAGCATGAAAAGTTCTACAAAAAAGCCCGCGAGAGCATATCTCTATCTTCAATACATCGCCCACTATGAGTGATTTTACGTTTTCATTTCTTCCAACAATCTCCATTCAATTACTGAGGCGACAGTTTACGAGCTAGCTAGGAGCGAGCCTATTACCCCAGATACAGCCAGCAGCAAACTGTCGAGTCGTGTTGAGTTAAGACTTCAGAGAAGAGTGGTTGTGTTTGGAGTTTCCCTGAAAGTGCAACTCGGCTTCTCTTCATTTCGCCTGTGAACGTTTCGTTCCGTAAAATACACGGTCAAGTTTGGACGGAAGAGGGATTTGTGTTTCTTGCACCTCGCCATTCTTAAATTACGTCTGACAAGAATTCGTTGCACATGCATCTCTATGATAATATAAATAATAGTACAGTCAGTGATTTTTACCCATCATGCCGGGACTTAAAGCGGATATTGGTGGTTGTTCATTGACATCGAAAAAAAATGTCTTATCACGTATTGCATTCATAACTGTTCCCGTGCAAAGCCCGGTTTGCTAATAAGAAGCAAATTTGGCAAAAGAACTATATTGCTTACCCTCAACTGGGGTGTTTTAAGTATTTCTTTTTAGTGTTAAAAGTTTAAATTCGCTCTCCTGAAAAATTGACAGAATGTGACTTACCCCTTGGAGTCTTCAAATGTTAATGTCTTTTGTGAACAAAAGAGCGACGAGATGTGTTGCCAACATAAAGAAATTAATGTTCTTTGATTGACGCAGTGGTAACGTCAGTTGGCATTTGAGGGTACGCAATTGTAAGGGAGTGGTGTCAGTAGATTTAATGGCACGTTAAAGATCCTCTACAGGGCAAATTACCAGCAACTTGGCGTCACAAAAAGCCGCAGTACTTAAAAGGGACGTGAAATCTACAGCATAACATCATTATTATTATATTAATGCGCTTTGCGAACAAAAGAACGTCGGTAAGCACAAAGGAAGGTAGGGCAAGAGTTTAGCCATAAAATCGGCATGATTCTTTGTTAGCGAAATACAGTTCTAAAATGGGTTGTTTTTATACAAATTTAATTTATTTGCAAATGGGGGTAATTCCCCAGTGGCGAATTGCACAATTACCTACAATAACATAAATCACACTTAATGTACACGAGTTGCGATTTGGAAACTATCCCTCCCTATATTATTCTGCTAAGGTCCCATTCCAGTAACTGGAACTGTTTTGTACTGAAAATAAGGTCCCATTAACACCAACCTACACATATGGGGTACCTACAGGTTCAGCATAACCCAATGCGTAAGCGAATCGCACTCACTTACTCTTTAAATGCCTCACAATTAAATAAATACCTTTAAACATGTATATTTACAATGAAATAATGAACGAATGCAACACGGTAACCATGGTAACAGAATCTCACAGGTCCATCTATTTCTGTAAGACGCAATGCAATTCCAATTATTACATTACTGTGAAAGTTTCCAGACGGTTATAAGGTTATCACTGAACCAAATTAAGCTGTAAAAGTCATCAATACATACAGTATAATGCGCTTAAGGGGGTCAAGGGGCACTCTAGAATTTTTTCACGCAATTTTCACGTGTGAGTGTGGTACGAAAGGTCTTTTTCACCCGACTATAAAGGGTCTCCGAAAACCACATTTAAAGGCCCTTAAATTAACAGTGTCTGTGATATTCCCAGAAAACTAACTCCACTCTGATATACCTATGCAGGAATGACAAACCCCTAACCACTGCACCAGTAGCTGAATTGATAAAGTCTGATTATTCATACCAAGGATAAATCTGTCATAGCACATTCATGATTGAGATTTTGCTAAGTACTCTTTACAACTAGAATATATGCGGGCAAAGCCGCGACGGGTAATGCTAGTCGCAATTATATCCTACTGTAGTATTTACACAAAATTTCAGTCTTCTCTTAAACACATCAATATGCTTAAGACTGTGGCAGGTAATGAGTTCCAATTATCAATACCACGATTAATGAATGAATATTTCCCATAATTTGTACGCTGCGGTCGGTCCATACTCCGCCCTGCTTAGGTAGGTGGGATTTCCCAGACGTTTGCTGGCCGATTAGTGGAAGTGTTAAACATAGCGTATACAATCTATCAGCGTTATCGCTAGTTACAGCTTTGACCCTTTTCCATACGACCATCTCACCAGTTGTTACGTATGGTCTCGAAATAATATGGGATTTTCTCACATTTAGCGATCTAGAAAGAATAGAGAATGTTAAGTCGAGATTTTTAAAGTATATACTAATAGTTGGAAAGATGACTCCCAAAAGATTAGTCTATGAGTTAGCAAAGGAAACCTTCTTCATCGAAGACCTCAGACTGAAAGTACCTTTGCCGGCTAGAAGATCCTCTACTGACTTTTTGGAGGCTAAAAGAGCAAAGAGACAAGAGATAGATCCAGACTTTTATATTACTGATGCCATGATGGACAGAACGTGGTTTAACGAGAATCAAGATCAAAGAGACATGATATCGAGGCTCGCCATTCACGGATTCCATCATAAGATATGCTCCAACAGATCCTTCCATAGTCCTAATGCCAATTGTGTTTGCATTGTATGCAACGAAAGGTGTACCAGATACCATATTACGACGTGCCGCTAAAGATTAAAATCATTAAGTGATCATAGAAAAAATTGATGCCCATTCGGGCGATCCTTATTCCTTTATTGTGTTTTTAGTTAGGATGTAACTTACAGTTTTTTGTTTCAATAAAGAAAATCTTTAAATAGTCTGGATTTCGTCCTTCTATCAGCTTCGGTGGCGTAGTCGGTAGCATGCTGAACTGCTGTGCCCAAGATAACGGGTTTAAACCCGGCCGAAGTTGTCGGATTTTTAAGAGCGTTAAAATCCTTCAGTATGCCTTCCTTCGGAGGGGAAGTAAAGTCGGCGGTCCCTTGTCATAGATTTATGGCATGTAAAAGATCCTTCCACAGACTAACCTTTTGTGAAGCTAAATTTCTAGGTTAGATTTCGTTGGAACCCTCTATCTATGTTCCAATGTTCACCACAAGGTATCAGTGACATCTGGTAGCGAAAGTTGGAACTACCTGAAATTGAACGGAACTTGTAGCTCACCCCATGGGTGTCCGCTTCCAGCAGCTACATCCTCTGGCAAGCCGAACGTGTCCTCGGACACTCCCGGCACTAAAAGCCATAAAAAGTCAACCCCTGGCACTATACAGCCCATGAAGGGCCAAGGCCGACCTAGCGACCGCTGCCCAGCCATTTGGCCTGCAGATATTGGGGTGACGCGAGATCAGCGCATCGGGTCCCCTCGGCCGTTAATCTTGGTTTTCGTGATCGGGGTGCTGCCTCGCTGACAGACAGCTACTCAATTGTCCTCACGAGGCTGACTGCACCCCGTTCCAACCCTCACGTCAGTTTTAAAATCCTTGATGGAGCCGGGAATCGAACCCGGGGCCTCCGGGTGAGAGGCAGGCGCGCCACCCCAACACCACGCGGCCGGCACTAAAGGCCATACGATAAATACTCGTAAATAAATTCGTCCTTTTATCTTCCAGAGATTCCCACCCTAGTTTATCTATCATTGGGGTTACACTACTTGTAGGATTAAAATCGTTGAGCACAAACCTAGCATCTCTCTCAGCTCATTGGTGAACCCTACCTGATATGGGTCCCAAACCGCTGAGCCGTATTCCAAAATTGGCCTCACGAGGGTCAAATATCCTAATTATCTTGCGGTGGAGCTTTTAATACCCTCATTACAAAATGAAGTAATTTTTAAGCTTTGGAGACGACACACCCCACATGGGTACTTCATTTCATATCATTCCTCACATGGATGCCCAGTATTTGCACGAGAACTCTTCTAAAAGAATTTCCGAGCAGATATTATATTGAAAATCATGCCTTCGCCCTCTCCCAAATCTCATTTCTTCATTTTGTTGTCAACTGCCCATTATGGACCAGGTTGAAGTCAGTTTGTATGTACCTGAGTGTTGTGTTATGAGCTATGATTTTTTCCGTATATCACACAATCATCCGCAAACAGCTTGCCACGGTGAGTGAGTGGTTATCCTGTCTGACTTCCACCCCCCACCCCCACCCCCCCAAGCTTGCAGGTTCGCTCCTGGCCATGGTAAGTGATTTTTGAAAGGCAACAAAAATCACGGCATGCATGTCATACAGACGTTGTTTGAATTCAGTAGGCCGTGTTCATAATGGCAAAATTAATCTCGGGATTTTCCGCCACCACAAAAAAGTTCCTCCTTTCTCTACTAGAAAGCGCTATAGTGTCAAGGAGCTTAGGTATCTACCCTCCTTGACTTCCATAGCGTTACAAGGAACAACAACAAAAATCAACACGCAAGCTGCCCTCTGGGCGTCAAATAACAAACTTGCACCCGGCAACAGAGGCCATATGATATTATTATGATCCGCAAACAATGGGCAGTCACTTCGAATCCCATTCGGTAAGTTGTTAATAAGCGCCAGAAATAACAGGGGTCCACTCACACAACCCTGAGGGACACCTGACGTTATCAAAATGTCCACCGAGAATATCCCGTATTACCAAGAATCACTTGACCTTTAGTGTCCTTGGAGGCCATATGGAGATACTAGAGCTATAATAGTGTACTGTATGCCCGGATTGAGTCCGCAAACAGCGTGTTACTGCAGAGCAACACAAAACCACAAGCAATGGATGTGAATGCTGGCACCCTTCAGACCGCACTACACCCTCGCTCCCCTGTGCGCCTCAGGGCAAACACTTGCCCTGCCCTTCGCTAACAAGCTTACAGAGTTTGCGTTTCGTATTGGCCCGTGCAATAATTATGGCAGAGACAGTTGGAGCAGACAGATCCTGATTCACATCGTGTAATTGCCTGGGACAACACACGAGAATAATCAAGCACTAAAATAGTCTGGTTCCGGGGATAAGGGGTTAGCATTTGTCAAGAAAATAATAATAATAATAATATCGTATGGCCTCGGGTACCGGGTGCAAGCTTTGTTATATGACACCCAAAGGGTAGCTTGCATGTCGAATTTCGTTGTTCCTTGAAGCACTATGAGAGTCAAGGAGGTTAGATATCTAAGCTCCTTGAACACTATAGCGCTTTCTAGTAGAGAAACGAGGAACTTTGTGTTGGCGGAAAATCCGGAGATTAATTTTGCCATTATGAACACGGCCTACTGAATTCAAATGGGTCCTTTGACATGCCAACATCGTATGACAAGGTGTCGTAATTTTTGCCGCCTTTCAAGAATCACCTACCACGGCCAGGAACGAACCTGCAAGCGAGGGGTTATTAGAACGATACGTTGACCTCTCACCCACCGTGGTAAGCATAATAATAATAATAATAATAATAATAGTAATAATAGTAATAATAATAATAATAATAGGCAAGTCAACCCCTGCCAATATACAGCCCATGAAGGGACAGTTGGAGACAGTTGGTGCAGACAGATCCTGATTCACATCGTGTAATTGCCTGGGACAACACACGAGAATAATCAAGCACTAAAATACTCTGGTTCCGTGTATAAGGGGTTAGCATTTGGCGACCGCTGCCCAGCCATTTGGCCTGCAGATATTGGGGTGACGCGTGATCAGCGCATCGGGTCCCCTCGGCCGTTAATCTTGGTTTTCGTGATTGGGGCGCTGCCTCACTGTCAGACTGCTACTCAATTGTCCTCACGAGGCTGAGTGCACCCTGTTCCAACCCTCACGTCAGTTATAAAATCCCTGACGGAGCCGGGAATCGAACCCGGGGCCTCCGGGCGAGAGGCAGGCGCGCTATCCCAACACCACGGGGCCGGCTATAATAATAATAATAATAATAATAATAATAATAGGATTATAATTATTGGGGGCAGATCATTAATTAAAGATGTGGGAAAGCAAGAAAGGAAAAGGATTTTTTTTGACCAGTCTGTACAGGGGGAATCTGGATGAAACGAAAATCCCAAGACTTAGGCCTATACCAGCACTCGGAGAAAATCTCAGACACATTTAGGAAAATATGATTGAAATTTTACGGGCATATCCTCAGGATGGGCAATCAGAGACTGACCAAAAGGATTCTTAATCTTGCCCTGTCAATGAAAGTTAATAACACCTGGCTGCTTGAAGTTGGAAAAGATCTTCAGAAAATAGACATCACAGATGACATTGTACTAGACAGAGAATTAGTCGATAATCACCGCCTTGCAGACCATCCAAGCACTATCACCAACAACACCTGGCCAGAAGATCGCAAGAGAAGCCACAGCGAGAAGATGAAGAGATTTTGGGAGAGAAAGGCAATGGGTTGAGTACAGCCGTCTCGATCACTCGACAGCCATTTCGATTGCTCGCTCTGCAGCGCTCGACGGGAGACGAGAGAACTTTTGCGTGTTTGGCTTCCAGTAGTTGTTGTTGTATGTGTGTGTACAGTCCGTAATGGCAGTAAATGTTCTAGTACAAGACATGTCTTAATCTTATTTACAGTCCACTTATTGGTGCTCTCCTGTTTTTCTGGGGACCCTAATGCACAACATGGTCCTCGCGTACCGGATATTCGCGTTGGAAAGACATGTTCTCTGTACGATATAACAGAACGCGGACAAAGCACATGGTCACCTCGTGGCGAAATGGATTCTTCCAAGTATGAGACGACATCGTGCATACTTCGGACGTGTAAAACACTAATCGTTGGAACACAACTCTTAACGAACGTCTAGAAATGCAACTCGTGTGTTTTACATGTTACATACGTAACATAACCTACAACACATACCACGGCACGTGTTCAGCTGCCGGTCTTATAGCTCCAGTTTGTGTGGTCATGCAGAACATAGACAGTGTATTATTCAGCTCATCCTGGATGACAGTGGCGGATCCAAGATTTATCTCTGCATAACAAGTAAGTTGAAACATTCTTAGACTGGCACCTTAGATTATGCTCCCAACCTTGATCCTATTGGTTTATTCTGTCTCCTTGCGCCCGTTATGCTCAAGTACTAAGGATCACATTCTTAGTTAATTATTCTATAAGCTAGCCTTCCTTGTTTTCACCCTTTTCGAACCTTTTGTACTCGTAACGCGTCTGCAGCAATGGAAGAACAAACCAGGAAGCAACTCGTACAGCAACGAGCCGTTGCCAAATCAAGTTTAACACGAATGTCAAAGTATATTACTGAATTCCAGCGTGAGTCAGAAATTCAATTAGTAATTGTTAGACTGAAAGAATTGCCTAACATTAGAGATAAATTTGAAGGTGCTCAAACGCAGTTAGAACTATTTGAGGGTATTGAAAAGCATGCAGCTGAAAGAGAAACCTTTGAATCAGCATACTTGGATCTCGAAGCTGCAATGAATATCGAGATCAATCGTGATAATGATCACAAGGCTGATGGTAGTATTACTCCACCTCACTCACATTCTAGTACACGGAATGCTATTAGATTACCGACACTACAACTTCCCAGCTATGATGGTAATGTGACCGGTTTCAAGCATTATATGGACACCTTTGATAGCCTAGTTGTCAATAATGACCAGTTGGACAATATTCAAAAATTTCACTACTTGCTGTCTACACTCAAAGGTGAAGCTCATAAGTTAATAGCTAATATCCCAGTTTCTAGCAGTAATTTTGAAGTTGCTCTGCAAACTATTCGCAGTCGTTATGATAACATAAGACTGATTACTACGGCACACTTAGGTTACTTATTAAACTTGCCGGTTGCTCACAAAGATTCTGTTAATGAGCTTCGGGCACTAGTTAACCAAACTCTGAGTAACCTAAATGCTATTAAGGCCCTAAATCTAGCAGTGCCATTGGAAGACCTACTGGTTTCGCAGTTGATTTTGGAGAAAGTGCACGTGTCCATTAGGAAAGAATTTGAAGATACTGTAGACTCTGAAATTCTTCCTACTCTTGAAGATCTTATCAAGTTCTTAGAAGGTAAATGCAAGGCTTTAGACATAGTGAACTCAAGCAACCTCCTCAAGCCTTCAAGCAGCTCAGACACTAAAGGTAAAGAACCCTCCAATCGTAAGACAACACCACATGCTCATCAGACGTATGTTACTACAACTGTAAACTGTGTGTACTGCAACGCTCCACATGCTTTGGCTAGATGTAGAGATTTTAAGCAAGTTCCTACTCTAGAACGTAGAGATTTTGTCAAGCGTAATAATCTCTGTTTCAACTGTCTACATGCTCAACACAGAGTCGCCCAGTGCAAGGCTGGTAACTGCCAAACATGCAGGAAGAAGCATCACACGTTACTGCATATTGATGTGTCCCAGCATTTGTCAAACGTAGATAAGTCGGAAAACGTCCCTAATCAGAACGTGACTCAGGTGCAGCATGGTGCGAGTAGTTACTGTACTCTCAAGATAGAACCACGTCAGTCCATATTGTTGTCCACAGCCTTGGTGAAGGTCAAGGATGCTCAAGGGATCTGGCAGACTTGTAGAGCCCTTTTAGACAGTGGCTCGCAATCTTGCTTTATTTCAGAATCCTGTGTTCAGCGATTAAGGCTGCGCAGATCTCATGATCGTAAACCGATCCAGGGTATTGGGAATACGACGTCAGAAACCAAGCATAGTGTTTTGGTGCAAATAGGCTCGCGTATAAATGATTTCGTGACCTCAGTCGAGTGCTTAGTTCTACCTAAGCTTACTGAAGATCTTCCTGGCGAATACATTGATAGCAAGGAGTGGAACTTACCCAAAAATCTGCCATTTGCTGATCCGAAGTTCAACGAACCGGGTCACATAGACTTGTTAATTGGGTCAGAGGTATGCCCATACATTCAGCTCGCAGGAAATCTAGCTAGGACTAAAGATTATCCTATTCTGCAAGAAACAGAGTTAGGTTGGGTACTTGCAGGTAAATATACAGATTCCAGTAAGCCCCTACATGGACCACGGCGGCCGGTAGTATCTTACTTTGTACAATCTGCAGGCTGCATCCAACAGCAGCTACAGAGGTTCTGGGAAATCGAAGAGCTACACCATACTCCAAGAACTAAGGAAGAAAGGGACTGTGAAGCTCACTTCAAACGGCACGTCTCGCGCAACTCTTCTGGCAGATTTGTAGTGCGTCTTCCCTTCAAAGAAACCCCAGAAAATCTAGGAGACTCCAAGCAGATGGCAACAAAGAGGTTTCATCAGTTGGAAAGGAAGTTGACCAAACATCAAGGACTGAAGGAAGAATATAGTCGATTTCTTCAAGAGTACGAAGATTTGGGTCATATGGATATTGCTGAAGATACCACAGCACGTTGCTACTATATGCCACATCATGCAGTGGTTAAGGCAAGCAGCTCGACCACTAAGACTAGAGTAGTATTTGATTGTTCTGCAGCATCCAGCAACGGAGTATCATTGAATGACCTTCTACTCGTCGGCCCAACCATCCAGCAAGATCTTTACTCTATTATCTTAAGATTCAGAAGTCATGCCATTGCTTTCACTGCGGACATAGCAAAAATGTACCGTCAGATTCTGGTACATCCCCAAGACTGTAGATATCAAAGGATAATATGGAGAGAGAAATTGACAGATCCTGCCAAGGAGTATCAATTGAAGACTGTTACGTATGGCATGTCATGTGCACCATTCTTAGCTACTAGATGCATTCAACAACTGGCCAGTGAGGAAGCTCATGCCTTTCCGAAAGCTCAGAAATCATTGATGGAAGATTTCTATGTTGACGATTGTATCTCGGGATGTGCGACCGTCGAAGAGGCTCTTCAAGTGCAACAAGAGTTGATAAACATACTACAGAAGGGTGGATTCTCACTACGTAAGTGGTGCAGCAATCACCCAGGTATTCTAGAGAATGTCTCACCGGAGCTAAGGGAGGCTCAGTTACCACTACAGCTGGACAAGGGTGAAGTTAAAACGTTAGGATTAGTATGGCACCCAGCTGCTGACCAGTTTCAAGTTATTAGCAGTTTCAAGCCAAAACCCTATCCACATGGTTTCACAAAACGCCTAGTTCTATCCATTGTTTCCAGCATTTTTGACCCTCTAGGCCTCATCAGTCCTATAGTAATTTTATGCAAGATATTTCTTCAGAAGTTATGGCAAGAACGGCTATCTTGGGACCAGCCTTTATCAGAAGAATTGGCTGCAACTTGGACATCACTCTATTATCAGCTCCCTTGGATTGATGAAATCTACATTGATCGCAGAATTCTAGGTGACCGCTCAGTAACTGTACAGCTTCATGGGTTCTGTGATTCATCGGAAGCTGCGTTTGGAGGGTGCTTGTATGTACATTCCACAAACAAGGATGGAACCACTTCTGTAAGACTTCTTTGCTCCAAGTCCAGGGTAGCACCATTGAAGAAATTATCTCTTCCACGACTGGAATTATGTGGAGCATTGCTATTATCTCAATTATTGCAAAGGGTAGTCAAGTCCTTGAATCTTACATTTGCGAACATATTCTTGTGGACAGACTCTACTATTGTATTGGCATGGCTTTCGGCACCATCATCAAGATGGAAGACCTTTGTAGCCAACCGAGTAGCTGAAATACAGGAAATTACAGAAGGTGCTACTTGGCGACACGTTTCTTCACAGTTTAACCCCGCTGATCTGATATCACGAGGTGTACATCCTAAGGATCTTAAGGATAATAAGTTATGGTGGAATGGACCAGCTTGGTTGGGTGAAGATTCTAAACACTGGCCTACATTAAACAATCTCCCAGAGCAGCAGGAACCACCAGAGCAGAAGATTAAGCCTGTATGTTACTTAATGACTACTCCCGAGGATGGACTCGTCACAAGATTCTCTAGCTTATCGAGATTGCAACGAGTTGTAGCATACATCTTTAGATTTGTACATAATTGTTCAAAATTGAAGACAGAGCGAGCTACTGGACCTCTTTCTTTAAAGGAATTGCAGAATGCTCTGACAACATGCATTAGGCAGGCTCAGGAGTTAGCATACCACATGGAAATCAAACAGCTGGAATCAGACCAAGAAGTTCATTGTAAGAGTCACTTGAGAAGTCTACATCCTGGTTTAGACCTCAACGGGCTGCTACGAGTTGGTGGACGGTTAGAACGGTCTAATCTGCCATATGAGCAAAAACATCCTGTGATCTTGCCACCTCATCATCACATCACCAGATTGATAATTGAACATGAACACAGTCGTCTCTTGCATGCTGGCTGTCAACTTCTCCTGGCCTCCCTTAGGCAGAAATACTGGATTGTGAATGGTAGAACGACAGTCAGACGGATAATTCATAATTGCTTGACATGTTTCCGACTAAGAGCAAAATCTTCAACTCAATTAATGGGCCAACTACCACGTGTTCGCGTTGAATTAGTTCGACCCTTTTTAAACTGTGGGATAGACTATGCAGGGCCATTTCTTGTAAAAACTGGTTCTCTCAGGTCAAAGACAAGAGATAAATGTTACGTAGCACTATTTGTATGCCTAGCTACCAAAGCTGTACATCTCGAAGTTGTTAGCAGCCTTACGACACGAGCTTTCATGGCAGCATTGAGTAGATTTGTATCACGTCGTGGACGTTGCCAAACTATCTACAGTGATCATGGCACTAACTTCGTGGGAGCCAAGAAGGAACTTCAAGAACTTCTCGACTCAGAAGAAACGAGAACTGAGGTACAGAATTTCACCAGCAGAGAAGGCATCGAGTGGAGCTTCATACCTCCAAGAGCTCCTCACTTTGGAGGCCTGTGGGAAGCAGGTGTTAAATCTTTCAAGCATCACCTCAGACGTGTTATGGGTACGTTATGTCCTACCTTTGAGGAATTAACTACTTTAACCTGTCAAATAGAAGCTTGTCTGAACTCCAGACCACTCCTTCCTCTCTCCTCCGATCCTAATGATATTGAAGTTCTCACTCCTGGCCATTTCCTTATCGGCACTGCCTTATCAAGTTTACCTCAGCCAGATCTAAGTAATGTGAAGCTTAGCTTGTTGTCCAGATGGGAGATTCTGCAGCAACAACTTCAGATATTCTGGTCCAGGTGGTCCAATGAGTATCTACACCACCTGCAGCAGAGGGCTAAATGGTCCAGTTCTTCCCCAAGTGTGAAGCCTGGGACGCTTGTCATTGTGAAGGAAGACAACCTACCTCCTCTGCACTGGAAGATTGCAGTGATCGATCAAGTTCATCCTGGAGATGACGGACTGGTTCGTGTGGCAACCATACGCACTACCAAGGGATTGTTCAAACGACCTATTGTGAAATTGTGTCCTCTGCCTGAAGCAAGTGCAGTGTAATTAATGTACCATAGCACTTCAGTTTTGTTTCTTTTGTTTCAGTGTAACATTGTATTGTATATAGACTTCTTGTTCAAACAGACATGTTGGACTATAGTGCAGTGATTGATTCGATGCAATTCGTTTGTTATGTTATTTGTAGTGTTAAGAAAGTAAGTATTTCTTGGCGGCCGGTATGTTGAGTACAGCCGTCTCGATCACTCGACAGCCATTTCGATTGCTCGCTCTGCAGCGCTCGACGGGAGACGAGAGAACTTTTGCGTGTTTGGCTTCCAGTAGTTGTTGTTGTATGTGTGTGTACAGTCCGTAATGGCAGTAAATGTTCTAGTACAAGACATGTCTTAATCTTATTTACAGTCCACTTATTGGTGCTCTCCTGTTTTTCTGGGGACCCTAATGCACAACTTTATTCACAATGCCTTCAGCTAAATAAGTTCAATCGTGCTCCTTAGTCGGGCATGGCGAAGAATGAAAGAAAGAAAGAAAGAAAGAGAGAAAGAAATAAAGAAAGAAAGGAAGAGAGAAATAAAGAGAGAAAGAAAGAAAGGAAGGAAGAAAGAAAGGAAGAGAGAAAAGAAGAAAGAAAGAAAGAAAGAAAGAAAGAAAGAAAGAAAGGAAGGAAGGAAGATTGAAAGAAAGAAAGGAAGAAAGAAAGAAAGGAAGAGAGAAAGAAAAAAGGAAGAGAGAAAGAAAGGAAGAGAGAAAGAAAGAAAGAAAGGAAAAGAGAAATAAAGGAAGAAAGAAAGAAAGGAAGAGAGAAAGAAAGAAAGAAAGAAGGAAAGGAAGAAAGAAAGAAAGAGAGAAAGAAATAAAGAAAGAAAGGAAGAGAGAAAGAAAGAAAGGAAGAAAGAAAGAAAGAAAGGAAGAGAGAAAGAAAGAGAGAAAGGAAGAGAGAAAGAAAGAAAGGAAAAGAGAGAGAAAGAAAGAAAGGAGGAGAGAAAGAAAGAAAGAAAGAAAGGAAGAGAGAAAGAAAGAAAGGAAGTAAGAAAGAAAGGAAGAGAGAAAGAAAGAAAGGAAGAGAGAAAGAAAGAAAGAAAGAAAGGAAAAAAGAAAGATAGAAAGAAAGAAAAAAGAAAGAGAGAAAGGAAGAGAGAGAGAAAGAAAGAAAGAAAGGAAGAGAGAAAGAAAGGAAGAAAGAAAGGAAGAGAGAAAGAAAGAAAGAAAGAAAGAAAGGAAGAGAGAAAGAAAGAAAGAAAGGAAGAGAGAAGGAAATAAAGGAAGAGAGAAAAAAAGATAGAAAGGGAGAAAGAAAGAAAGAAAGGAAGAAAGAAAGAAAGGAAGAGAGAAAGAAAGAAAGAAAGAAAGAGAGAAAGAAAGAAATAAAGAAAGAAAGGAAGAGAGAAAGAAAGAAAGGAAGAAAGGAAGAGATAAAGAAAAAAGAAAGAGAGAATGGAAGAGAGGTAGAGAGAGAGAGAAAGGAAGAGAGAAAGAAAGAAAGGAGGAAAGAAAGGAAGAGTGAAAGAAAGAAGGAAGATGAAGATTGTTGTTTTACGTGACCGTGAATCTTGTGATTATGAGCCACGGGACCTCCTTTTTACGTGGAATCCGAACCACAGGACATGGTATTTCACTTCGAAAATCTCACATGCATTGACCGGGAATCGAACCCGGACCGCCTTGGTGAGAGGCATACAGCTAGACCGCTGAGCCACCACGCCCCCCTAAGTGTGAAAGAAAGAAAGAAAGAAAGAAAGGAAGAGAGAAAGGAAGAAAGGAAGAAAGAAAGGAAGAAAGAGAGAAAGAAATAAAGAAAGAAAGGAAGAGAGAAAGAAAGAAAGAAAGGAAGAAAGAAGAAGAATGATTATTCCGAGAGGATGAAGAGATTCTGGAAAGAAAAGAGGGAAAACGCCCGAGGATGAAATTGTGAATTCAAGTTCAATCGCTCGCCTAAAGGGTAACAATTGATTAAACAAATAATCCAACAATGGTTAACAATCCTCAGGAGAATCTTACAAGGGAAGTAAGACAGGTCGAAACCTATCTTCAAACTTTGTGGACGCAGGGGGCTTCGGTGACGTAGTTGGTAGCATGCTAAGCTTCTATGTTCAAGGTCGTGAGTTCAAACCCAGCCAAAGTCGTCGTATTTTTAAGAGAGTTAAAAATCCCTCAGTATGCCTTCCTTCGAAGGGGAAGTAAAGCCGTCGTTTCCATGTCATAGATTTATGGCATGAAAATGAACGTTCCACTAATTACACTTGTATGAAGCCAAAATTTGTAGGTAAGAATTGATAACGCTCTATTGGATCCAACGTTCGCCGCCAGGTGCTGACTGCGATGCCATCTAGTAGCCAAGTCCGCAAGCTAAGTGTCGTGGACGGTAGCATTTGGTAGTAAAAGTAGGAACTACTTGAAAATTGAATGTCTGCAGTCCTTACCTGAATTAAAACATATAAAACACGCTAATACAGCCATCACAGTTCACTCCGGTTATCAGACAGATTCTACACACACCGAAAGTACACGGGGCTACATGACCGCGTTATCGCAGCCCCTAAACCAGTGGTTCTGCACCCGCCTTGCTAGTACTCCGAGTGCCACAGAGATGTCAAGCCCCTCCAGCCATCATGCCTGCGTACCAGGATGTCAGGTACGATTTCGGAGCCTTGCAGTTCAATCTGGCGGCTGATTTTCCACACGTTGTCCTCTTATAGTACAACGATTGCGTCCACACAGTTTCAAGATAGCTTTCGACCTGACTTACGTGATACTTACCTTGTGAGAATAGGTAGGCTTGATTCCCACCTCAACCATCCTGGAAGTGGTATTCTCTAGTTTCCCCTCTTCTAACCTAAGGCCACGACCACCTCCTTCCCAATCCTCGCCTGACCTACAAATATGGGTTATAGACACCACAGTAACACTGGCAATCAGACAATTTCTACGCAGACCCAAAGACGCGGGTTAAATGACTATGATTTCCAAGTCTCTCAAATGAAACAACCAACAACAACAACAACAAAATGAGACATAGCTCATCAATATTCGTTGATTTTTAACCCCGAAAAAGAGAACAAAATTCAGACTTTTAGTTGGTTTTTACTATGTAGGTTCTAAATGGCCAGTCGTGCCACAGAATATCATAGAATAAAAATATCCCTCTCGGTGCACGGGAAGGCGGAGATAGAGTTAACCGGACAAAGAAACAAGTAGTTCCGTGAAGAACTATACAGCCTATTTTCATATATCCTGCTCATGTTAATTGTCTCTATCATCATACAAAATTTCAGTTTAATTGCTGTAACAGATTCGTAGATATTGAGAACCGTCTAAATATTTCATATGGTCGCCAGGAAGGATTTTTATTTTTGTACTATTACATTAAGATTATTGTGTACGTGTGGTATTCAAACTTCAATCGCATGATTAGAACACAAGAAGTAAAAACGAGATTTTAAAAGTACGCACACCAGCCATCTTGTGATTATGCAAACAATTGAAATAAATTACATGCCAGTGGATCAACATTTGTATAAGCATTTAACGTGCAACGTTTCACGGCACTCGGATAGTTAATTCGCGAGAAACGTCAATTTAAATAGTTATACTTCGCGTCGCCGCCATGTTGGATTTGTGCTCACCAGGTTACTGAAAGTCCTATAGGTGAACATATGTTCACAGTCTCTATGAACATAAAAAAATTCAGTTTGGTTGCTGCAAAAGATTCATAGATATTGAGAACCGTCAAAATATTTCGGAAGCTCGCCATTTAGGATTGTTATATGCATAGGCCATACAGTTATGTACCATTCAAGGACAATTATTGCCTAGCTTCATTATTCAAACTTTCACTTCGATCGCATGATTACGACACAAGAATAAAAACTTAATTTTAAAATTTCGCACAGCCGCCATCTTGAGGTTATGTAAACAATTGAATTAAATTAGATGGCAGTGCATTACAATCTGCAAAATCATTTACTGTACCACATTTCACTGCGCTCAGAGAGTTAAATCACGAGAAAAGTCTATTAAAATATTTCAAATTCGCATGGTCGCCATGTTCGTTTTGTACTTTACAGGTTTATGAAATATACATAGGTAAACTTGTATCAGTACCCTTTATCACCGTACAAAATTGCATGATGATATCTGTAATAGTTTCGGAGATATAGAATGTCAGTGAAATATTTCGCACAGCCGCCATTTTGAGGTTATGTAAACAATTTAACTAAATTAGACTCCAGTGCATTACAATGTGTACAAACATTTGCTGTACCAAGTTTCATTACGTTTGGATAGTTAAATCGCGAGAAATGTCTATTTAAAAGTGTCAATTTCGCTTAGCCGCCATGTTGGTTTTGTAGTCACCAGGTTTTTGAAAGTCTCATAGGTGAACTTCTAGTAGTGCTCTTTATCACCGTACACAATTTCAGGGCGATATCGGTAATAGTTTCGGAGATATTGAATGCTAGTGAAATATTTCGCACAGCCGCCATGTTGGATTGGTGAGACGTAACAAAATTTGAAGGGCACGGTCGAGGTCGCCGGGAATAGTGCTATGAACTTACCGAGTTTCATTGAAATCGCTCCAGCCGTTTAGATTTTATTAGGGGGGTACACACACGCCTCACACACACACACACACACACACACACGCACACACACACGGACAAAAGGTGATCTCATAAGCCTATTTTTTCAAAATTGAAAATAGGCTAAAAAATGTCCAAGTCACTAAATTTGCCAATTAATGTTGTATACATACAACCGTTCCACAAGTTTAACATAATCTTATAATTGCAAAATCATTTTGCTGATCCTTTGGTGTAACGGCGAGTCATATCAAAAATTCTTTGAGACGAAAGTTTTAGGTAATTTCTGGAAGAGTATTGACCATTATTAACGATTTCGATATTGTGCCTATTAAGGGAGGTATGATTTTTTTCTCTCTAATAAAAAATCAATTTTTCATACCACTTTGGTCCATGGTTGGTGAAACCTTTACTGAGATAAAATTTTGCCCATTATCCGAAAAATAATACGAACTTTGAATCCCTGGATAGTGCTACACTCTCAAGGGCTCACAGTATCTCCTGCCTTCTGCGCAAGGCCCTAAAGGAGGCAGGGTGTGTGAAGCCCCACTCTGGATAGTGCTACACTCTCAAGGGCTCACAGAATCTCTTGCCTTCTGCACAAGGCCCTAAAGGAGGCAGGGTGTGTGTAGCCCCACCCCGGATAGTGCTACACTCTCAAGGGCTCACAGAATCTCCTGCCTTCTGCACAAGGCCCTAAAGGAGGCACGGTGTGTGTAGCCTCACCCTGGATAGTGCTACACTCTCAAGGGCTCACAGAATCCCCTGCCTTCTGCACAAAGCCCTAAAGGAGGCAGGGTGTGTGTAGCCTCACCCTGGATAGTGCTACACCCTCAAGGGCTCACAGTATCTCCTGCCTTCTGCACAAGTCCCTAAAGGAGGCAGGGTGTGTGTAGCCTCACCCTGGATAGTGCTACACCCTCAAGGGGTCACAGAATCTCCTGCCTTCTGCTCAAGGCCCTAAAGGAGGCAGGCTGTGTGTAGCCGCACCCTGGATAGTGCTACACCCTCAAGGGCTCACAGTATCTCCTGCCTTCTACACAAGGCCCTAAAGAAGGCAGGGTGTGTGTAGTCCCACCCTGGATAGTGCTACACCCTCAAGGGGTCACAGAATCTCCTGCCTTCTGCTCAAGGCCCTAAAGGAGGCAGGATGTGTGTAGCCACACCCTGGATAGTGCTACACCCTCAAGGGCTCACAGTATCTCCTGCCTTCTACACAAGGCCCTAAAGAAGGCAGGGTGTGTGTAGTCCCACCCTGGATAGTGCTACTCCCTCAAGGGCTCACAGTATCTCCTGCCTTCTACACCAGGCCCTAAAGATGGCAGGGTGTGTGTAGTCCCAACCTGGATTGTGCTACAACCTCAAGGGCTCACAGTATCTCCTGCCTTCTACACAAGGCCCTAAAGAAGGCAGGGTGTGTGTAGTCCCATCCTCGATAGTGCTACACCCTCAAGGGCTCACAGTATCTCCTGCCTTCTACACAAGGCCCTAAAGAAGGCAGGGTGTGTGTAGCCCCACCCTGGATAGTGCTTTACCCTGCTGGTGAGCTGGTGAGTAGGCGAGTTTGTGGAATTGCTGAGCTGAGTCTTTTCTTTCCCTTTGACTTTGGGGTGGACCCTTACATATCTGCCCCTCATGGCACTACTTCTTTCCGAGTCCCAACGTCCGCATTCTTTGAGGGTTTTCTCTGTCTTTTATTTCCCTTATTCCTTTTCTTCTTCTTCCTGTAGTTCATCATAACTCAAACCAGTAGGGGCTGATGACTAGATGTAAGGCTTTTTAAGACTAGGCGTCGTGGCGCAGCGGTCAATCTGTTGACCTCCCACCACGGCGGATCGGGTTCAATTCCCAGTCAGTGCATGTGAGATTTTCAAAGAGAAATGCCATGCCCTGTGATTCAGATTCCACGTAAAAATGGGGTCCCGTGTGTCTCATGATTTCGAGATTAACGGTCCTTGCTTCTTTAAGACAACAACACGCTCATCGCATTCTTCAGCGAAAGTGTTTTGAATCGCGAGCTGAGTTCGCTGTCACCACCAGTCTCGCGGGCGTTGAGGTCAACCCACAGCATGAACTACTGTCGACCAAAATATGATGTGCACTTGAGTTTGAAGGTTGTTTGTGAAGTAACCAGTAGACCTACATAAATTCCAATCACATCATCATTTTCGTCGTTATATTTTACGTTAGTTCATGAAGGTTTGGAATTTTAAATTTATATTTTAATATTTTTTTCACAGTTTGAACACAAAAAAGCCCGTTTTTAAGCGTGTTTCAACCATGCGTCACATTTAAGGATTATTATCTCAACAACCAGTCATCAGATCGAATCAAAATTGTAACACAATATACATTGGAATGTTCCATAACTGGTTTATAAATTTAAAAATTTTGTGTGTCCAAGAAACAAAGTTATCATTTTTGAAAAGTAACTTTTTTCTCGGCTCGGGGTGGTTGGAAAATGTAGTTCTTGGTCGCGTTGTAATCCTTATATCAAAACGTTATGCTGTATGACTGTGAAATACGTAAATTAATTCACTTATTTTATATCGGTTTGTATTTTTACGGGGAAATAAGCCATGGTTCACCAGCTAGCCATTCCGGGGGAAAGCTGTACAGCGTTGCCGAAATGGAGCCCATCACGCGTCATGGCGCGCCTTGCTCGGAAGTGATGGGCTCCATCTCAGCAACGCTGCACAGCTTTCCCCGGGGTGGCTAGCTGGTGAACCATGTCCTATTTCTCCGTAAAAATACAAACCGATATAAAATAAGTGAATTAATTTACGTATTTCACAGTCACACAGCATGACTTTTTGAGGTATAAGGATTACAACGCGACCAAGTACTACATTTTCCCACCACACCGAGCCGAGAAAAAGTTACCTTACAAAAATGATAACAACTTTGTTTCTTGGACACACAACATTTGGAATTAATAAACTAGTTATACAACATTCCAATGTGTATTGTGTTAAAATTTCGATTCGATCTGATGACGCGTTTTTGAGATAATAATCCTTAAATGTGACGCATGGTTGAAACACGCTTAAAAACGGGCACTTTTCGTGTTCCAACTGCGATAAAAAAATATTAAAATATAAATTAAAAATTCCAAACCTTCATGATCTAACGTAAACTAGAACGAAGAAAATGATGATATTATTGGATTTCATGTAGGTCTATTGGTTACTTAACAAACAATCTTTAAACTCGAGTGCACATAATATTTTGGTCGACAGTCATAGTGAAGCCCCGATCTACTGACCTTGCTCAGGGTCTTTCATATAAAGTAAGAACGGCGAGCGGCAGTTTGGTCATTCGCTGCTGAAGCCGGCTTGGCCGACCTTGTGACGCGCCACGGCCCCCTGCTGTAGTATTGAAAGCGCGCGCATTGTACAAACTTGACCTTGCAATAAGCGTGCAGGTGTTGTCAGTCGCCAGTCTGAACCTCAGCTGCTAACATGTTGAGACAGTTATCATTGAAACATCATATTTTTGTATGTAAAATTTATTTTAATTACGATTCGGCTCGGCGGGTACGTGATGCATTTGTTCAGCAATTTCCTGACGAAGTCCCACCTTCACTAGCACAGATTCACGTAATTGTAAATAACTCTGACACTACTGGTTCAGTGCTCAATAAAAAACACAAAATAAAAAATCAGAAAAAATACAGTGGCATGACTCACTCGCGTCAGCCAAAATGTGGTTACCAGATACAATGCCTGTATAACCCAGGAAGGACGACACTTCCAGAAACTTCTATAAGGTAATATTTCATAGAGGATTGTACACACGCTTAGAGCAGGGGACCACGGCTCGCCACAAGCTCGGTCAAGGCCACCACACTAGCGGATAACAAACCCGCCGCTTGGCGTTCGTACTTTATATGAAAGACCCTGTAATATTTTGGTCGACAGTCATAGTGAAACCCCGATCTACTGACCTTGCTTTTCGCCGGTGTTTTTTTTACCACGTCTTCTTGAGTCCGAGTCATGGGGTGTTCTTGTGGGTGCACGTCATAGGTACTGAAACTTTGGTTTTGGTATCCTCTCTGTGGCTTGCTGGAACTAGGGTAATTCACTTCTGTGTCTGTGTCCGGCCAGCAACAGGAGAAGATACTCGCACAGACACCTGAGGGTGTACTTTTGGCCATCCTGAGTTCCTCCGCCCAACTCCTGTGTGTGTTTTGGGGTTATAGCCATTTACCTGGGACACAATGAGAAATTCCTTGGTTGATTTACTTTTGTAAGAGAACTTTGTAAGTCATTTCTCAGGATTAACAATATAAACTATTTATTTTTTTAACCTAAAATCAAGATTTATTTCATTGGAACCGTACCGGTGAGTTAGTTAGTTATTGTTGTTTTAAGGGGCGGAACTACGAGGTCATCTGCCCCTCTTAACACAGATTAAAGAATACAAATTTGGAATTGAATTTAAAATTTTGAGGTGGACACCTAAATTTAAAAAGACCAAAAATTAATAAAACAAAAACAAAAAATAAATAAAAAATAAAAATTATAAAAATAAACAAAAATTACGGAAAAAACAAAACATTATCATTCAAAAACGAACAAGTCGTTGAGTCAATTTATACTGGAAAATTTAGATTGCTGGCCCTAACCCACTCTCACTTAAAAAGCGGATAACGCGATCAGCAGCCACCGCGTCATCGGCTAATATAAGTTTGAGTGTCATCTGCAAACCAAGGTTTCTTCGTAAGTCAGCAAGATCCTCACACTCGGTTAAAATGTGGGCCACGGTGAAAACTTCTCCACAGGTACAAAGTGGGGGGTCTTCCCTTCTCATTAGGCCGTACCGGTGACCTTCTTCAGCTGGTATATGATGAGTAACTGAGTAGTACCATACCAAAAGTTCACATAGTACAAGAGGAAAACAAAAACAAACCAGATCTGTTACAATAAATTTTCTAAATTAAGCATAAAAAATTGTCTTGAAAATCAGCGTAGAAATTAGGCGATGTGACTGTTAAAAAGCGGCTTCGGTGGCGTTGTCGGTAGCATGCTGAGCTTCTATGCTCAAGATCGCGGGTTCAAACCCGGCCGAAGTCATCGGATTTTTTAAGAGCGTTAAAATCCCTCAGTATGCCTTCCTTCGGAGGGGAAGTAAAGCCGGCGGTCCCATGTCATAGATTTATGGCATGATAAAGGACCTTCCACTAATTACACCTGTGTGAAGTTAATTATTATAGGTTAGTTTGATAACGCTTTATTAGTTAGGTTGATAGGTTGGTTCTTAAGTTTAGGGACTGCGACAACGCGGTTATGTAGCCCCGTGTACTTTGGGTGTGCGTAGAATCTGTCTGATAACCGGTGTTAATTGTGATGACTGTATTAGTGTGTGTTATCTGTTTTTGAATTCAATTAAGGACTGCAGACTTTTGAATTTTTCAAATAGTTCCTACTTTTGCCGCCCAACGCCACCGTTAACGACTACTAGTTCAGAACTTAACTACCAGACGCCACCGCAGTCGGCTCTTGGCAACGAACGTAGCAACTTAAGAGCGTTGTTTACATTCATAACCTATACAATTTAGCTTTACACACGTGTAATTAGTGGAAGGTTCCTTAACATGCCGTAAATCTATGACATGGGACCGCCGGCTTTACTTCCCCTCCGAAGGAAGGCATACTGAGGGATTTTAACGCTCTTAAAAAATCCGATGACTTCGGCCGGATTTGAACCCGCGATCTTGGGCATAGAAGCTCAGCATGCTACTGACTACGCCACCGAAGCCGCCGCTTTATTAGTTACTACGTTCGTCACCAGGTGGTGACTGCGATGGCATTTAGTAGACACGTCCGCAGCTAGCTGTCGTGTATGGTAGCATTTGGTGGCAAAAGTAGGAACTACTTGAAAAAATTAATCGTCTGCAGTCCTTCTACCTGAATCACAGATAATACACACTAATACAGCCATCACAATTAACACCGGTTATCAGGCAGATTCTACGCACACCCAAAGTACACGGGGCTACATAACCGCGTTGTCGCAGTCCCTAAACTTAAGAACCAACCAACCAACCATGAATGTGAAAATATGTACTGTTTGTTGAATCAGTTAGTTAGTTAGTTATTGTTATTTTAAGGGGCGGGACTACGAGGTCATCTGTCCCTTGTTGTTGTTGTTGTTGTTGTTGTTGTTGTTGTTGTTTGAGTCTTCAGTCTTTTGACTGGTTTGATGCAGCTTTCCAAGTCTCCCTGTCCTGAGCTAATCGTTTCAACTCTACATAGCTACCACACCCTACATCCGAGGCAATCTGTTTAACATATTCTAACCTTGGTCTACCCCTACAGTTCTTGTCCTCGACCCTTCCTTCCATAACTAAGCTTGCTATTCCTGGGTGTCTTAGTATGTGTCCTACTAACCTATCTCTTCTCTTCATTAGCAGTCACCAGAAACATCTCTCCTCTCCCAATCGTCTTAATACCTCTTTGTTTGTAACCCTATCTACCCATCTGATCTTCATAATTATCCTGTAACACCACATTTCAAATGCTTCAATTCTCCTCTTTTCTGCTGCACCAATAGTCCTAGTTTCACTTCCATAGAACGCCACGCTCCAGACAAAGGCTTTCAAAATGACTTCCTAATACCTAAATCTATATTCGATATCAGCAGATTCCTTTTTTGTAGAAATGCTTTCTTTGCCTGAGCCATCCTACTTTTTATATCCTCTTTGCTTCGTCCATCACTGGTTATTCTGCTCCCTAAGTAACAGAAGTCTCCTACTTCCTTCAGCTTTTCACCTGTCAATTTGATCTCCATTGAGGTTTCTGATTTATTTCGGCTGCATTCCAGTATTTTTGTTTTACATTTATTAATTTTCATCATGAATTCTTTCCGTAAGACGGAGTCCATACCATTCAGAAACTCATTCAAATCCTCAGGCTTGTCGGCCAAGATGACTATGTCATCAGCAAATCTCAGAGTTGAAATTATATCTCCTTGAGTCTTCACTCCCACTTTAAATTTTTCTCTAATTTCCTTCATTGCTTGTTCAATGTAAAGATTGAAAAGTATGGGTGATAAGTTGCCCCTAGGTTATAAAAATTCTTGATGTGTATTTCACAAAATTTATTGTAAATCATCTGTTTTTTTTTTTGTGTGAACTTTTGGTATGGTACTACTCGGTTACTCATCCTATACCACCTGAAGAAAGTCACCGGTACAGTTCCAATGAAATAAATATTGACTTAAGGTAAAAATAAATCTATAGCCTACGAATACAGTATATAACAAGTAGTTCCGTGAAGAACTAAAGCCTATTTTCATATATCCTACTTATGTTAATTGCCACTATCAACATACAGCATTTCAATTTGATTGCTGTAATAGATTTGTAGATATTGAGAACCGACTAAATATTTCGGATTGTCACCATGTTGGATTTGTAGTTACCAGGTTTTCAAATGTCACATAGGTAAACCTCTAGTATTTCCCCTTATCACCGTAAAACATCCAGGGTGATATCGGTAATAGTTTCGGAGATATTGAATGCTGGTGAAATATTTCGCACCGCCGCCATCTTGAGGTTATGTAAACAATTGAACGATGTTAGATGTCTGTGCATTACAATGTGTATAAACATATACTGTACCAAGTTTTATTGCGTTTGGTTGGTTAAATCGCGAGAAACGTCTATTTAAAAGTGACAACTTTGCTTGGCCGCCATGTTGGTTCGGTAGTTACCAGGTTTTCAAATGTAACATTGGTGAACTTCTAGTATTTCCCCTTATCACCGTAAAACATTCCAGGGTGATATCGGTAATAGCTTCGGAGATATTGAATGCTGGTGAAATATTTCGCACAGCCGCCATGTTGGATTGGTGAGACGTAACAAAATTTGAAGGGCACGGTCGGGATCGTCCGGAAGAGTGCTATGAACTTACCGAGTTTCATTGAAATCGCTCCAGCCGGTTAGAAGTTATTAGGGACACACACACACACACACACACACACACACACACACGCGCGCGCGCGCACACACACACGGACAAAAGGTGATCTCACAAGCCTATTTTTTCAAAATTGAAAATAGGCTAAAAAATGAGATGGTGGTGTGTGTCTGTGTATTACTCAATCACGCAAGAACCACTGGTCCGATTTACATGAATTTTTCATGGAAGTAGCTGATTTACCCGTTTAACATATAGGCTACTTTTGATTTCGGTACTTTGCACTATTTAAAGATGGCGACCATTTTAGTGACGTCATTACACCCTTGGGCTTCAAAATGTCATATTTCCATTTCAAATAAAAAGAGAATGCTAAGAAGTAGCAAACTTTTGATGGCATACATGAGGTTTAAAATTTAATTTTCTATCTGAAAGGTCCGTATCACTTTCGTGTATCTCCAACGGTTCGCGAGTAAAACCTAAATGTGTGCTATAAAACACGGTCAACGCCGAGCGGTGTAGTTGGACAAAATGTTCCATCTTTACTCTCCTTCGGCTGGCTGCGTGGGTCATGGGTAACGTTCTCGCTTGCTGGCCCAAGGTTGCAGGTTCGTATCCTGGCGCAGTCAGCTGGCATTTGAGGGTGTGCAAATGTGAGGGAGCCGTGTCCGTAAATTTACTGGAACGTTAAAGATCCCCTTCGGGGCAAAATTCCGGCACCCTGGAGTCTCTAAAAGCCAGTGTAGTTAAAAGGGACGTAAAACCAATAACATTATTATTATTTCCTCTCCTTCAGCGCAGCACCACGCATATTCCCTGTTTTAACTGTCACCTTCACATTTTAATTTATTTATGACCAGTAGCGAAGCACGGGTACTTCAACTAGTAGTTTATAATTAACACGTCAATAAGGTATCGGGCTATCATGGTCATTTTTATGTCATTCTATATTTAACAAATAATATTGAGTCCATACAATTCAACCTTATAATGGCTTACGGCTTACGAAGTAAAGCGCTATGGTGCATGATGTTTGCTGATGATATTGTTTTGCGCAGCAGCAGTGAGAGAGAGCTGGAAGAAAGGCTGGAAAACTGCAGAAAATCCCTGGAAATCAGAAGCTTGAAAATCATCAGGAAGAAAACAGAGTACCTGTGAGAGATGGATGGAACAAGCTTCAAGTATTTAGGGTCATTGGTGTCGGACGATGGCAACGTAAATGCGGAAATCAACCACAGAGTACAGTCGACCTGGATGAACTGGAAAATATGAAAATCTACAGCCTGTTTCCAGTCTCCGACCGGGTCAGGAATGGAATGAATGAAGCCCCCATCTAGCGGCGAGGAGATGAACTGTGCCGGCTGCCGAAGCCTGTCGCACTCCCCTGGGGCAATGATTAAATGAATGACAGATGAAATGAAATGACAGTGGAGAGTGTTGCTGGAATGAAATTTGTGACAGGAAAACCCGGAGTACCCGGAGAAAAACCTGTCTGCCTCCGCTTTGTCCAGCACAAATCTCACATGGAGTGACCGAGATTTGAACCACGGACCAAGCGGTGAGAGGCCGGCGTGCTGGCGCCTAAGCCACGGAGGCTCGATCTGGAAAAGGATTTCTGAAATTCTGTGTGACAAGAGACTGGGTATAAAAGTGAAAGGAAAAGGCTACAAGACAATAAACTGTATGTGACGGAGATGAATATGTTTAGTTGGATGAGTGGTGTCACTAAGAAGGACCGCATCAAAAATGAGATTATCAGAGGAACTGTTACAGTGAAAGAAGCATCAAAGAAAATCCAGGTGAAAAGACTGTTGTGGTATGGGCATATTATGGGAAGGGACGAAACCCATGTAGGGAGGAGAGTAATGGATCTGGTTGAATGAATATTTATTGCAGCAAATAGCCAAAACATTAATTATGTTAGTACAAAATTCTAAGTCATTCAGTACACAGTTTAGTGAGTGATATTTGTCTAACCCTGCATTCACTTGCATGATATCGACTGCATTGATCATTGCAGAATTGACAGACACAGTCCTCGCTTGGTGGTACACATCTTATGATGAAAGCCGTGTACTGCAAAGCGTGTGATGTTGTATCGTAGTTGATAGTTGGCTTCTTTCTATTCCTCTTTCGTCGTCGCATCCGTAGGAAGAAGTCATCCCAAATGTCATTTCTTTTGTTTTGTAATATTTGGAGTGTTACATCATAATCATGCTCTTGTATTTGGAAGAGACATTTGCAGTCTAATATCCTCTGATGTCTTTCATCTGAATGTATTATATGTTAATCTTGATGGTGCTGTTATGCGTACACTTAGTACCCTCTTCATGTAACGGGCCTTGACCTGGTTGTAGATGGAACAAGAAATGGGGGCAGACCCAGAAGAAGATGGACTGACAATATCCGAGAAGACCTGAAGGAGAAAAAGATAGAGGAAGATGATTTGTGGGACATGAAAAAGTGAAAAAGAACGGCCAGAAATATCGACCCCGTTTTATGCAGGATAAGATGAAGCAGAGGAAGAAGAATAAGAAGAAGATTGTAGCTTTTAGTCGGTCAATTACTGGAATATGTGAAAGGTAACCTGAAATATATTAAATGTCATTAATATGTTTTTTACGGATTATGGATGAAGAAGAAAACTAAGAGATGTTATGTGACACCCAAAGACACCCTCAAAAAATCTGTCGGTATAAAAATAATCTGAGTTCTTTGAATTTGAGTAGCTGTTATCTTGAAAAGTTTATAGATTATAAGGTGCGTTCAAAAAGTAACGAGCCGGAGGCTGGAATGCGCAAACCGTTGACTACATCTGCTAATCGTGGCGTGTGTAACGAGGTGCGATTCCGACCAGAGCGTGGAAGGTCACAGCCCGTCGCTAGAGGGCACGCGTGCACGTCACGTGACGATACAAAGCGAGCAGCAGCATGCATCAATCGCGAGTTTTATGAGACAGCCATTCACCGCCTCGTGTCACAGTGGGACAAGTGCCTCGTTCAACAGCCAGGGGCAATACTTCCAACATACAGGTACTGGTTTCTGTAATTATGCCTCCGGCTCGTTACTTTGTGAACGCACTTTATATTTAAAAATTAAATTTCACTTAAGCCTACTCCAAAACTGCCACCTTACCTCCACAACTTCAGATAAGTATCAACAGTACACATTAACAGTAGACAAACAATATCCATGTTGTAGCTATAGCTTTAATCCAAGGACTGCAAACATTGAATTTTCTGTCAGTTCCTACTTTTGCCGCCAAACGCCACCGTCAACGACTAGTAGTTCTGAACTTGGTTACTAGATGCCACCACTGTTGGCTCCTGGCGACGAACGTTGGAACCTAAGAGGGTTAGTCAAATTTAACCTGTAATTTAGCTTCACATAATTGTAATTAGTGGAAAGTTCCTTAACATGCCGTAAATTTATGACATGGGACCGCCGGCTTTACTTCCCCTCTGAAGGAAGGCACGCTCATAAAAAATCCGACGACTTCGGACTTTGAACCCGCGATCTTGGGTATAGAAGCCCAGCATGCTACCAACTACGCCACCGAAGCCGCTAGGAGAAGAGATAGGTTGGTAGGACACATACTAAGACACCCAGGAACAGCAAACATAGTTATCGAAGAAAGGGTTGAGGACAAGAACTGTAGGGTTATGTAGACCATGGTTGGAATTTGTTAAACAGATTGCCTGGGATGTAGGGTGTGGTAGCTATGTAGAGATGAAACGATTAGCTCAGGACAGGGAGGCATGGAAGGCTGCATGAAACCAGTCAAAAGACTGAAGACTCAAACAACAGCAACTACCTGGGAGTAGGTGTATGCAAGCCCACCAGTATATTGATCTGAAAAGGAACGCATCCATAGTGCGCTTGTCCTGGGTTTAATGTTCCCTCTGACAAACTGCTCACCACATCACCGTATCTCAGTAAAATATTGTCTACCTCTTCCGTTCTTGTCCTCAACCCAGGGCCGTATTTCTAAATAGGCTAAGTAGGCTGCACCCTAGAGAGGCAGTTTGGCAATTCATTCAAAAGCTCAAATGAAGTATTTCAGAAGTTAATAATATTTTCCGTACGAATTTAAGAATACAAGTTACTTAAAAATATGTTTTAGTCCTTCTACAGTTCTTCCTGCCTTAGAAGGGTTAAAAACCATCTGCCGAAATGGAGCCCATCACGTATCATGGCGTGCCCCGCTCGGAAGTGATGGGCTCCATCAGAGCAACGCTGTACAGCTTTCACGGAGCGGGTAGCTGGTGAACGATGTGTTATTTCCGCCTACAAATACAAACACCGATATAAAATAAGTGAGTTAATTTACGTATTTCACAGTCATACAGCATAACTTTCTGATGTATAAGGATAACATCGCAATCAAGAACTACATTTTCCAACCACCCCGAGCCGAGAAAAAGTTACCTTACAAAAATGATAACAACTTTTTTCTTGGACACGCAAAATTTTGAAATTATTAAACCAATTATACAACATTCCAATGTATATTGTGTTAAAATTTGGATTCGATCTGATATCGGGTTTTTGAGATAATAAATCTTAAATGTGACGCATGGTTGAAACACGCTTAAAAACGTGCACTTTTTGTGTTCCAACTGCGACAAAAAATATTAAAATATAAATTAAAAATTCCAAACCTACATGAGCTAACGTAAAATAGAACGACTAAAATGATGATGTTATTGGATTTTATGTATGCCTATTGGTTACGTTACAAACAACCTTCAAACTCGAGTGCACATAATATTTTGGTCCACAGTAGTTATTAGCATTAAAATATAAGAATATGTGTAAAATAGTGATCACTGATCTCCAAGAACAAATTAAGTTAGAAACCCATTTCATTTTTTAACGAATCTTAAAAGAAGTAAAAAAAAACATGTAGATAACTAATTTCATTATAACATTTATTACGTAAGCCATTAAAATTGTAGTTTTATCTAAACTAAATGAACTTAATGTTTAAAAAAGATGAAAACGTCAATGAACTCTATCCTTTTGTTGTATAAAACAAACGTATTAAGCAAATATGAACTATTGAGGAGGCGGCAAATGGACTTTAGCCTACAGGCGGCATATTTTTAAATCCGGCCCTGCCTCAACCCTTCCTTCCATAACTAAGTGTTCTATTCCTGGGCGTCTTAGTATGAGTCCTACCAACCTATCTTTTCTCTTCATTACCTGTCGCCAGAAAAAATAACCAAATGATCTTCAACATAACACCACATTTCAAACGCTTCTATTCTCCTATTTTCTGCCGTGCCAAAAGTCCAAGTTTCACTTCCATAGAGCGCCACGCTACAGAAAATAATACCCTGGCACTAAGCCCATCAAGGCTGCAGATATTGAGGTGACGCGTAGTCAGCGCATCAGGTCCCCTCGGCCGTTGGACTTGCTGACCGGGGCGCTGCCCCACTGTCAGCCACTCGGATATCCTTACGAGGTTGAGTGCACCCCATTCCAGCCCTCACGTCAGCTTTTAAAATACCTGACGGAGCCGGGAATCGAACCCGGGGCCTCCAGGTGAGAGGCAGACGCGCTACCCCAATACCACGGGGCTGGCTCACGCTACAGACAAAGGCTTTCAAAAATGACTTCCTAATATCTAAATGATGTTGTCAACAGATTTATTTTCTGAAGAAATTGTTTGGTGGTTGGTTCGTCAGTTTAGGGATTGCGACAACGCGGTCATGTAGCCCCGAGTACTTTGGGTGTGTGTAGAATCTGTCTGATAACCGGTGTTAATTGTGATGACTGTATTAGTGTGTGTTATCTGTAATTCAGGCAAAGACTGCAGACGATCAATTTCAAGTAGTTCCTACTTTTGCTACCATATGCTACCGTCAACGACACCTAGCCGCGATCTTGGCTACTAGATGCCATCGCAGTCAGCACCTGGCGGCGAAAGTTGGAACTCATAGTACGTTAATTTAATCTACCCTACAAATTTAGCTTCACACAATTGTAATTAGTGGAAGGTTATTTTACAAGCCATAAATCTATGACATGGGCCCGACAGCTTTACTTCTCCTCCGAAGACTGAATAAATTATTTCCTTGCCAGAGCCAATCTACTTTTTAAATCCTCTTTGTTTTGTCCATCACTGGTTATTTTGCTTCCTAAGTTGCATAAGTCCTTTAGCTTTTCTCCTGACAATTTGACGTCCATAGAGGTTTCTGATTTCTTTCGGCTGCATTCCACTTGACTTACGTAGACAAAACTCTCTCCTGAGGGAATATCAAAAGATAATCTCCACTCCATCAATTGGTATTCATTCTAGTTAGTTACTTATTGTTGTGTTAAGGGGTGGAACTACGAGGTTCTATTCATTCTGACATAGGCCTACCTACAGTAAAGATAGTCGCTTAAAATCCCGCCGACCACCCATCCTAACAGCGGAATCTCTACAATTAAATAATTTTCAGATTGACAACAAGTGGTCTGAGGTGTGGAATAATTTATTCCATGAGAAATACATAAACTTCATTGATCCTATCAAGAAACCAGCTGGCATGGAACCACGCCATACATGGAAATCACTCAACAGGATTCGAACGGGACATGGTTTCTGCACAGACAGCTCATACAAGTAGAATAAGGCTTCCTCGCCTCAGTGCGACTGTGGATTTGAAAGACAGACCATCCAGCATATTGTGGAGGACTGCAGCCTTCGAGCCTATAATGGGAACCTGAAAGACTTTCATGATCCAACGCAGCCTGCTCTTGATTGGATTTCAACTTTAAATATTACCTTGTAAATCTGAATTTTGTATTTTTTGAATATGTGTCTCCTCATCAACATTGATTTTAATATTTATTGTCCTTTCAAATGCTAATGTTTGATTATGTTGAATGTGTTCTTTAGCTTGTAATTATGTAGATGTACCATGGCAGAGGCTACGCAAATAAATAACAATAAGGTTGATTGCTTAGCTTTTGCGGATGACATGACATTGCTAGCTGAAAATAAAGCAGAAATTAAAATAATGCTTGAAAAATTACGCGGAATTGCAGGTTAAACGGGACTCAGGATCTCGTATGAAAAAACAGAATACATGGAATACAAACATGATAACGAAAAGGACTTAGAAACATAATGTGGGAAGATCAAGAGGTCGGATAAGTTTAAATATATTGGTGAATGGATCCAGCCTAATGGACTGGATAATGCAGCAAACAAAGGGAGGATCAGAAAGATGGAATTAGCATATAAATTACTACAGAATAGGTACAACAGAAGAACAATATCTTACCGAGCGAAGATAAGACACTATACCACGGTTGTCAAGCCTGAGGGATTGTATAGTTCAAAATGTTTGATACTGAACAAGAAAGGTGAATTAGAGGAACTGGAAAAGAAAGAAAGAAAAATCTTGAGGATGATCTTAGGACCCGAAAATAGAAACGATGGTACATGGCGGAAGAGGCGATCTTTACGGACAAGCACAAAAAATCACAGATACCATACGGAAGAGAAGATTGCAGTTCTATGGACACCTTAGGAGAATGACCTATAGTCGACTAACGAAGAAAATCTTTAATTACATCACCAAGATAAAAGCGACTAGAAAATGGGCAGATGAAATAAGAAAGGATATGGAGGAAGTTGGGGTCAGTCCAGATGAGATCTGGAATAGAGAGGTATTTCGAGTTACGATTGATGCATTCAAGGAGTTCCATGAAAAGCAAAGGAGAAGAGCCACGCACATCTGGTCGGAAGAAATGAATGAAAGAAAGAAAGAAAAAAAGGAAGATTGTAGTTTTACGTGACCGTTAATCTAGAGATCATAAGCCACGGAACCTCCTTTTAACGTGGAATCCGAACCACAGGACGTGGCATTTCACTTTGAAAATCTCACATGCATTGACCGGGAATCGAACCCGGTCCGCCGTGGTGAGAGGCCAACAGCTGAAAGAAAGAAAGAAAGAAAGAAAGAAGAATTTCTGGGAGCAGAAAAAAGGACTATTCAGCAAGTCAATTGTTTCCCTTTGTCCAAAGTAGGCCAAAATCGAACAAAGAAGAACAATGTGGGTTCACTAGCAGGAAGCACGATTGTGGGAAAGTAGGCTATACGGAAAGTAGGAATGAAATATAATGTACCGCTAGAAAGCTTAATGAAGATTAATATGGGGCAAAAGTACAATTTTGAAAATGTTTAGGACTTTGCGCACGCTGGAGCCCCTTAAGGTCTCTTATATCTTTCCTTTGAGCCTTATCTAGTAAATTCTGTGCTCTCATTACGCATGTTCCTCAGGTTACAGAGACTTTAGAATACGATACAGTAATTGCTCAATTAGGCTACCGGAGATTGCTGTTCATTACCCTAATTGCGCTGCTATATGAGCCATGCCAGGGAGGTAGCTGTGCACTCTACTACATTACACAAAGCATTCTCTCCTCGTATGGCAAGATGCTTGTAACGTGCAAACAGTAACTTTTTCTGTATTGGCTGATGACTTACTTGACTTATGCCCTGTGTCCCCTTGCAGAGCAAAGGGCTGCAACAAAGATCCTCCATTGGTCTCTTCTCCTGGCAATCTGTTGTAGATCTGCCCAACATTTGCCTTCTTCCCTCATCTCTTCCCAGGGCCGGATTTAAGAGTATGCCGCCAATAGGCTGAAGTCCATTTGCCGCCCCCTCAATAATTCATATTTGCTTAATACATTTGTTTTATACAACAAAAGGATAGAGTTCATTGGCGTTTTAATCTTTTTTAAACATAAAGTCCATTTAATTTAGATAAAACTACAAATTTAATGGTTTACATAATAAATGTTATAAAGAAATTAGTTATCTACTTTTGTTTTTGTTTTTCTTTTTACGCTCAGGGGCTCACGGCTGGTGAGTTCGGGAGTTGGCGACCCCGGGGGATTCCAGGGCTGGGTCCGGTTTCCCCCTTTTGTCCATTACCTGTGGGGAGGACCCTCTCCTCTTTCACTTTCCTATCTGCCTTTCATGTCTCTCATTCCTTCCGAGTCCCTCAATCCTCATTCTTCGAGGGTTGAGGGCATTTCTTTTCCTCCTGTCCTTTATTTGCCTTATTCTCCTTTTGTTTTCCATTTCTTCTTCTAGTATATAAGTTAGTTTTAGTTATAGTTTACATTTCATTATCATCTTCACGAACGAACGAACGAACGAACGAAACCATTAGGGGCTGATAACCTAGTTGTTAGGCCCATTAAAACAACAATTATCATCATCATCTACTTGTTTTTTAACTTTCTTCTTTCAAGATTCGTTAAAAAATGAAATGGGTTTCGAACTTAATTAATTAATTAATTTGTTCTTGGAGATCAGTGATCACTATTTTACGTATATTTTTATATTTTAACGCTAATGACTATCTTTTGCGAAATTGAAGAACTGTGTTCAATTTGAATTAAATTGTCCTACATGGTGAAATAAAATTACACAAAATGTAGTTAATTACTGGTTTATTTGTTGAAAAATATGCAAACTTCTCTAAAACAACTCACCCCACGTAATCTTCGTGTTCAAATTTACATAGCATTCTTACGAGATTTCTTAATGGCAAACTAGTTAATAATGTCCTCATATGAAAGTGTTTTTGTTGTATTTGCCTCAATACAAAGTAATGAAAATTAGTTTAACCGTATTTCAGAAATACTAATTCGCAGATAGTTCTTAACTCTTCTAAGGCAGGAACAACTGTAAAAGGACTCAAACATATTTTAAGTAACTTCTATTCTTAAATTCGTACGGAAAATATTAACGTCTGAAATACTTCATTTTAGCTTTTGAATGAATTGCCAAACTGCCGCCCCTGAAAATTTGCCGCTCTTGGCTGCAGCCTATTTAGAAATACGGCCCTGTCTCTTCCTCCATGCTTCTTTTCCAGGTCACCTTAGGCCTTCCCCTTTCTTTTTGTTCCCTGCCGATTCCATCTAAGTACTTCTTTCTCTATGGCATCCTCTTTCCTCGGACAGTGACCTATCCATTCCCATTTTCTCCTTTCAATCTGATGTTTTATGCGGGTCTCTCCTGTCCTCTTGCTGATAACCATATGATGATATTTCGAGGTTAGGAGATCTACAAAATTAACACAAATTTTAAGAAAATAAATTTCATAAAGAAAGTTTATTCTGGAACTTTTATCTCATTTGATTTTCAACCAAATGGTCTCTAAGTTTGTTCACACTCTGAGAATAGCCAACTTCACAATGTTAAACTCTCAACGGATATTCACAAGCCGAGTAAATATTCAAATCCATTGAAAAATAATTATAAAATAAGTACCGGAAGTTGTTTGGGATATAATTCTATTTGAATATTTATGAACTAAACATTGTGAAGTTAGCTATTCTCAGTTTGTGAACAAACTTAGAGACCATTTGATAGAAAAACCTACTGAGACAAGTGTTTCTGAATAAATCAATTATACTATTTTAAATTACATTTCTTTTGTTACACCCCCAGGGGCTCACATCTAGTGGTACGTGCGTTGGCGACCACGGGACCCCAGCTGAGTCCGGCATTGCTTCCACTTACTTGTGCGGGCTCCTCCCCGTATTCTTTCCTGTCGACCTCTCTTGGTCAACTCTTGTTCTCTTCCGACCCCGACGGTATTAGGGTATCCGAGGCCTAAGAAGTCTTTCAGTTTCCCGCCTTAATTGGCCCTTGTCTCATCTTTTCTGATACCCTCATTCTTCGAGGGGTCAGCTTTCTTTCTCTTTTCATGTTATCTCCTGCCTTCTGCACAAGACCCTCAAGGAGGCAGGGTGTATGTAGCCCCACCACTTCTGGTGCACCCTGGATATTGCTACACCCTCAAGGGCTCACGGTTGGTGAGTTCGGGAGTTGGCAACCCCAAGGGATACCTGAGCTGGGTCCGTTTTGTCCCCATTTTCCTCTGACCTTGGGGCGGGCCCTCTCCTCTTTCGCTTTCCTATCTGCCTTTCATGGCTCTCCTTCCTTCCAAGTCCCTCAATCCTCATTCCCCGAGGGTTGAGGACATTTCTTTTCTTCCTGATCTTTATTTGCCTCATCCTTTCCTTGTTTGCCATTTCTTCTTCTAGTATGTAAGTTTGCAGTTAGTATTAGTTACCGTATAGTTTTCCTTCTCATCTCATCATTCACGATCACCCAAACCATTAGGGACCGATAACCTAGATGTTAGGCCCCTTAAAACAACAATTATCAACTTCTTTTGTTACAATGTGCATTAATTTTGCAGATTTTCTAACCTCAAAATATCATCTTGGTTATAATCCAGTTCAGAATAAGTTACTGTTTGCACGCTACAAGGAACTTAGGGGAAGATGACCACTGAATGGCGATTGTTGGAAGAAATTAAAACGTAAAAACACTTATAGTGGGCGATGTATTAAAGACAGAGATAATATGCTGTCGTTGACCTTTTTGAAAAACTTTTCATGCTGAACAATTCTTACACTCATAGTATATTGATATTTTTAACGGTATACCCAGCGTAAGCTAAAAAGGCACACAGACGGCAGATTTTTCTTCGACTCGATTCAATGAAATCGTTACTGCACGGCTGCCTCAGTGCTACCAACTTCATTTTACCGCTTGCGCCAAACCTAATCATGTTGCCGCTATATATTAAAAATTCCTCTCGGCACGCCGGAAGGCGGAGGTAGATTTCACCGGGCAAACTAGGGGATAGGCTATAATAGGCAAAATATGCAGGTTTTCGTAGGAGGATCAGACCTCATTTATTGCGAGAAAGTATTTTACAATTGGAGGTTAGTTAACATTTTTTGTCTTTCTATGCATACTTTTAACATTTTACTGTCTTATGGGGATGGTAACCTTCTTGTCATTTGGGGTTAATTTTTTATACTTGTGATCACACTGTCCTTATGCAAGGTTTGGAACTAATGTGTAACTATCTAACAGTTTGTTACTTCTTCACGCAAAATTTTATCTCCCGCAGAGATGTTGGTTGGTTCCTCAGTTTAGGGGCTGCGACAAGGTGGTCATATAACCCCGTGTACATTGGGTGTGTGTAGAATCTGTCTGATAAACGGTGTTATTTGTGATGACCGTATTAGTCTGTAATTCAGGTAAGGTCTGCAGACGGTCAATTTTAAGTAGTAGTACCTAATTTTGTACCAAATACTAACGTCAACGACACCTAGCTGTGAACTTGGCTACTAGATGCCACCGCAACCAGCAACTTGCAACGAACGTTGTAACTTCCCCTCCGAAGGAAAGCATGCTGACGGATTTTTAGCGCTCTTAGAAAATCCGGCGACTTTGTCCGGCTTTGAACCAGCACCTTGGGCATAGAAGTTCAGCATGCTACCAGTTAGCCGCTTGCCTCATAGTCAGATGGAACAAGAAGTTCCGTGGCGAACTAAAGAGCCTACTTTTCTTAAAATTAAGATTCATGCCATAGATTAATCTACAGTATATGAACCTACCTAGAATAATGACGAAATTAAGTGGGTAATATCGAAATGTCTTAATTAGTTCGAAATAAGGTATACTAGGCATAATGTAGCCTAATAGTGCAATACAGTTGGCAGCTCTGGTGACTGAATATATTCTTACTTCCATCTCCTAAGGTACAGAATACAAAATGTGGTTGAAGTCCAAAGGACGTTACATGGATTTAGACATTGGATCTATTAGTACACGTAAAAGCATGTTGGCAACAATGTCATGCGAGTGCTGGTCAGAAATAATCTGAAATATTATATATTTTTGTGCCAATTTTGGATGAAATCCATTTGTTGGTATAGAAGTTACATGTATTTAAAAATTGGTCCTATCAGCAGGCTTAGAATCATGTTGGTAGAACTGACGTATATAAGTTACTCCAAATTAATGTAAAATGTCGGGTAATTTACGTATGCATAGTTTAAAGCTGTCGGCTTGCATACTTTCTGATATATTTGGATACAAAATAGAGAGCAATTATTAACAGTTGGCAGCCCTGGTGGCTCTTAAGAATACACTCAGTCATATATGTTTATGTACACATATTACATACAAAATTTGGTTGAAATCCAATTGATAGTGTAGAAGTTATATGCATTTAAAAATTGGACTTATCAGAAGGCTTAAAATTATTTTGGCAACGCTGTCATGTATGGCCACCTGGAAATTAAACTGAAATAGTATTATCTACATGTGTGCCAATTTTAGAATAGCTCCCATGTATACCTTCCAAGTTATCCTACATGGAGCTCAAATTTCTAGTGCGTTTTTTTAGCAGTTGGTAGCACTGGCATTTTTTCAAATATGGGCCTGAGATATTCCGGTATACATCTTTACTCATACTAAATTTGGTTTCGATTGCTGCAGCCGTTTAGGAGTTGATAGGGGGGGGGACACACACACACAGCCAGACAGACAGAAGGACAGACAGACAGACAGACAGACAGAAGGACAGACACATTTTCCCGGATATATCTTATAAGTCAACTTTTTCCTCATTTTTGAAAAGTGTGAAAAGTAGGCTAAAAATGAATGTGATCTCGTCAATGGCGTTGTCTTGGCAACCTTTGATAGATCATCCCTTATCAATTTAAAAGCGTTGTTATGGTAACCTCTGATGGCACTTGGCATTTTTTTAAATTCCGAAATCATTTTTCTCATCCCTTGGCGTAATGGTGGGTCATATCAAAAATTCTTTCAGACAAAAATTTTAGGTAATTATTAGGGGAATATTTTCCATTTTGTACGGTTTTGATATTGTGCCTATTAAGAGAGATATGATTAATGTTTCCCGAAAAACTCACTTTTTTCCACCCCTTTGGTCAATGGTTGGTGCTATCAAAAAACTTATTTGACATACATTTTTGGCACTTATCCGACACATATTATGAACTTTAAATGGATTCGATATTTCACGTATTAAGAGAGTTATAGTGAAATTTCGCTTTTTCGAAAAAAGCCCTCCATTTTCACCCCCTTCGACCGATTTTGCCCATTAACGAACTCGACCGAGATTTTATAGGGATACATATTATGTAAAAAATTCAATGTGATTGGTGCAAAATTACGGCAGTTATCGTGTCCACAAGAAACTGATATATATATAGATAGATACATATATACATAAATTATATATAAACTTTTGAACTGACGGTGGTTTTGGGGTCTGGGGGATGTGAAATGCGAAGATATGTCGAAATTTTCCGGAAGTCGAAACATGGTACCCATTGCAATAGTTAGCTTTCTAATGAAATCTACCTAAAAGAGCACAAGGGGTTACGTCCGGTTATGCTTGCTATTATCCCCATTCCCATAAAAATCAAACCCAAATCACTGATTTCTATAAATGACTGACACTGACATGTTTCAAACTAAGTGCCAATTCATGTGATCTAGCGCCAAACGTAACCAGAGTGACACCTATTGAAAAAGTGCATTAACACTCCCTAGCGACAACCAAATTAATTCCTTTATTTCTGTCATATTACCGGTTTCTAAAGTAAAGTTTTACCATTTTCGTGGCAGCTCGTTCCGCAAACTGCATGAGTTCCGAAGAAAAATACGCTATAAATCAGATAGAAAATGTCACTATGATGTGCAATAAGTTACCTGATGAATTTGTAGGAGTGTGCATTGCCCGAGCAGAGCGGGCATTGCGGTGGGAATATCTGCCCATAATGTTGGGCGCGATGTAGTATGCCCGCAACATATTGGGGGGCAATCTTTTGTTTTGGTTTTTAGATAGGCTACTGTATATTTTACGAGCGGCCGTACGCTAGGCAACCGATACGTCTCAACAAATGGTTTCATTGATTGTTACTCTTGCGAGTATGTTTCAACCACGACGACAGAGATAACGCGACTGTTGCATCTTATAGTTATAGTTATTGTGGTTAGGCAAAACTACGAGGTCATCTGCCTCACTGTTCCATCTTTCGTAAGTGCCTGAACACTTCTAGAATCCGACAAGTATAACTTCTAACTTGGCATTTTGGCGCAGCCATTCCGTGAGGAACATCACTTAAAGCAGCTATTCATGTGGATATATCGATGTTCAGAAACCCCTATTGGCATGAAATTGGCAGGTTAAAAGCTGAAGGGAGTAGGTAAAAATTTACACTAGGCACTCCTATCTATAACATTCCTAAACTACTGAAATTAAACAAATTACCTTAATTAATAGTCGGGAAAATATCTGGAGATGATGTAGTAATAGTTGTGTATTCCTCCGCTGCCTGAGGCCCCCCACCCAAACCTCCCAAATGTAAACACGACTTATATAGGCAAACGTCCAGCTGCTTCAGCCATTTTAGCATCATGTACCGTCATGCCATGCGTCATGCACCGTATAGCCATTGAACTGTAGGTACTACTGGAACGACTCCTCCCATGGTAACCCTCGCTGTAAACTGCTTCCTGGCCGTCGCCTCCTTGACGTGCACTACCAGGCGTAACCAGTCGCACCAAAAACTGTCATACCATTGAACCCTAGAATGCAAGTCAGCTGATATGTCGTGATTCTTTTCATATATTTGATCGTACGTACATCTGTGCAACGTTATATGCATGGTATTTTCCAATAATACGGTAGGTTTACGGTCTACTATATTTTCGAATTGAGATTTGTAATGAAGTAGCCTATTCTGCGTTTATGGAGACGTCTTACATCAAATTTTGACACAATAGGCCTAAATAGCACATGACAAATACGCGTAGGCCCTATTGTAGGTTATAAGTTATTAGTCACAGAATTTTAACCCAGGCCTAGCTTATATTACAGATTTCCATGGACAGATGTATTAAAGAAATGGGTTATAGCTGTGAACACTTTTATAAATCATGCTACTTGTTTCATTCAAATAGAAACAAACCACTGCTTAAAGATGATGCGGTACGGTACCTGCAATTTTCAATTTCTCACAGCATCTGCTTCAGCCACCCAAGAAAAGACCGAGAGTTATTGAACGACAAGTAGTCTACAAGTTGAAGTATTTAGACCTAGGCCTAACTGTTACTTTTTTCATCAGCATAGGTATAAAATTTCACATTTTCCAGTATACTTTTATTATGTCAGTCTTGGAGACGATAAAAAGAATTCGGCTTAAGGGATCTTTCCTGCAGGACCTGTTCGTTTGCTGTATTACTTGTGTGAGATCTAAGTTTCGACCTGCTTTGAAGAAAAAGAAGCTTGTAGTATTACGTGACCGTTAATCTTGTGATCATGAGCCAAGGGACCTCCATTTTACGTGGAATTCGAACCACAGGACATGGCACTTCACTTCGAAAATCTCACATGCAATGACCGGTAATCGAACCTGGTCCACCTTGGTGAGAGGCGAATAGCTTGACCGCTGAGCAACATGCACCATTGCCTTTAAGAATATTGAACATGTGGTTGTTTTGCATAAATAAAGTAGGTATTTTTGTTCACTAAGCATCAATTTAATTGTTTAGTTGTAGGCTTGTGCAAATTCACACACATATGAATGCTGCCTTTGTGTTAATAAAAATGTTGAATACTAATTACCATATCTTTTGTTCTTTATTCTTAGTCACTCCCTGTCTAACCTAATTTCTATTTTATTTTATTGTACGTACGGCTTGTATTTTTTGCCAGTAGGCCTATATTTATTGTGTATGATGCCTTTGATCTAAGGATAAAAATGATGAACAATCAGGCTGCAATATAATATTTTATGTTGGTGTATATTCCTAGCCATTTTAAGTATTAAATAACTATGATAATTTGAAATATGTATTTTGGCGTAAGTTACGTTTAGTTTACCGTTTGCCTAAATGTTCTAAAGTACCTCTTTTACTTGTATCTCGTCGTTCGAACGTACATCATCCTTGCGTTCGTATACGTCAAAATCTCCTCCATGACGTGCACTACCAGGCGCAACTAGTCGCACCAAATGCCGCACTTTGCTCCCATACAGTCGGCATTCCAGTATTACCTAAGAGTTCAATGCGTATAGCCAACCCCACGCATTCGCATCGGGCAGACCAACATTTTCGTCCTGACCAAACAATGGTGGTTAGGTGCTAATATATAACACCCCTGGATGTTGTCACGCAAAGTGGGGGTAGTCACGCATCAATTATCTTTATCCAGGCCGATGATTTTGCCTTTTATTGCATTATTCACGTTACGTGTGGTGCATTTTGTAACGGACATGTTGGCAACGGGTGCTGACGTCAATGTAAGATGGCACCGACAGTGAAGTGAACACTAACAAAAATGCTTTATTTACGTAATAACAGAAATATTTCCGGTGCAGTAGTGACAATTCAAATTGAAATCAACTTACAATGACTGCCAGAAAGGTTTGTGAATCATAAATAACATAACTTCAATAATCTTCCTTGTGAAAGTTATGAAAAGGGAGGAGTACCTACTTTCAACAATAATGACTTCTGCAACTTAGGAAGCAAAATAACCAGTGAGAGGATATAAAAATAGATTGGCTCAGGCAATGAAAGCATTTCTACAGAGAAGAACTTTGTTGACATCGGTTGGTTGGTTCCTCAGTTCAGGGGCTGAGACAACGTGGTCATGTAGCCCCGTGTACTTTGGGTGTGTGTAGAATCTGTCTGATGACCAGTGTTAATTGTGATGGCTGTATTAGTGTGCGTTATGTGTAATTCAAGTAAGGACTGCAGACGATAATTTCAAGTAGTTCCTACTTTTGCTACCAAATGCTACCGTCCACGACACCTTGGTGTGAACTTGGCTACCAGATGCCATTGCAACCAGCACCTGGCGACGAATGTTGGAACCTAAGAGCGTTAGACAAATCAAACATATAATTTATCTTCACACAAGTGTAATTAGTGGAAGGTTCTTTTACATGCCATAAATCTATGATAAGGGACCGCCGGCTTTAACCAAATGTAGATTTAGGTATTAGGAAGTCGTTTTTGAAAGCCTTTGTCTGGAGTGTGGCGCTCTATGGAATTGAAACTTGGACTGTTGGCGCAGCAGGAAATAGGAGAATATAAGCAGTTGAAATGTGGTGTTACAGGAGAATGAATTCAGATGGGTAGATAGAGTAACAAATGAAGAGGCATTAAGAAGAGTGGGAGAGGAGAGATGCTTCTGGCAACTGCTAATAAAGAGACGAGGTAGGTTGGTAGGACACATGCTAAGACACCCTGGAATAACAAACTTAGTTAAGGAAGGAAGGGTTGAGAACAAGATCTGTAGAGGTAGACCAAGGTTAGAATATGTTAAACAGATTGCCTCGGATGTAGGGTGTGGTAGCTATGTAGAGATGTATCAATTAACTCAGGACAGGGAGGCATGGCATTTATTAATTTATTACACCTTAGACAATACAGGGTCATCGAAAAATATTGCCAACATTTCAAAAAATTATAGCACCGAAACCCTTTATGTTAAACGTGTAATTCTTTCACTGAACGCCAGCTGGTTAAAGTAAGTTTTGTTTGGAGGGGACGTGACCTTGCTATGCGCACACTAGATGCGCAGTAGCCAAGGTCGGCCGGGGGCGCGCGCGCACCAATGACTGCACCGCCCGACGAACTGCACCTGATTACAAAGCTGTCATTTGATGGTTTAATCAGTTTAAGTAAACAGGGACTGTAGAGAAAAAATCTAGGCCAGGCCGACCACCAACATCAGCATTGAACGCTCGCTTTCGCAATGGCTGGATTGGTATGTGCAATCATTTCAGGAGTAACTGTCAAGATGGAGGCAGAAATTCGCTCCTGCAGGGGCTCCAAATCCCGATTTTTTTCTTCATACACAATGTTTTAATGTACCCCCAGAAAAAATCCAAAGGGGTGAGGTTGGGACTTCATTGGCGCGCGCGCCCCCGGCCAACCTTGGCTACTGCGCATCTAGTGTGCGCATAGCAAGGTGACGTCCCATCCAAAACAAAACTTACTTTAACCAGCTGGCGTTCAGTGAAAGAATTACACGTTTAACATAAAGGGTTTTGATGCTATCATGTTTTGAAATGTTGGTATTATTTTTCGATGACCTTGTATATATATCGTGTTCTGCCCTTAGACAGGTCTTCACACAGCAGCTCTCCATGCAGTCCTTTCTTCAGCCATTCTCTTTGTTTGGTGGTAATTTCCTGCTATCTTGACACTGTCCACCAGCTGGTACCTCCTCCGTTCTCTTCCTTTCTTTCCATTTACTGATCCTTCGAGGGCATCCCTCAGCAAATACTCTCTTCGCAGCCAGTGCCCAAGCCAGTTCCTCTTCCTTGTATGGATGGTATGTAACACCTCCTAATGTCTCCGACTCGCTCCAATACCTCCTCATTCCGAAGCCTTTCCACCCAGGATTCCTTCTCCATAACCACATTTCAAACGCTAGAGCATCCAGCGTTTAGAAAAGACTGTGGAGCCTTATGGCGACAGTGTTGCTAACTCTAGGCAGAGGTAGCGCTGACGTCATACGTTATATTCAGCCGCTCTGAGTACTGCGCTTTCATAAGTTAGCGAGACAGCACAACCCCACAGCTACCTGAAATAGAACACGCCCAGGAAGGAGCAGTTTTGCAGGTGTTAACGGATTGGACCAGTATTAAGGATACCGTACGCGAAGAGAACCAATAACGACATTCATTTCATTGTGTTATTACGCATTACTGATTGACAGATGTCGAGAGCACAAGCCTTCCTTCTTGGATGTATGCTGACGATGTTAACAATTCTTACGTCAGCAATACTGTTGATCATCACCTTTCTTGTTATTAGTTAGGCTATAATTTAGTTTCTTTCAATTTTATTCTTGTTGTTTTGTTTAGATTAATATTTGTAATATTGTAGTGAGTTAACCGTGCGGTTAGGGGCGCTCAGCTGTGAGCTTGCATTCGGGACATAGTGGGTTCGAACCCAACTGTCGGCAGTCCTGATTCGATCGAACAGAAAATAAAACAGACACACAACAATAACACCAATGACGGATAGTGCTTCAGAACTTATGTTGTCGGCGGAAATGAGCACGTGCTCCACTCCGGGCGAGCATGCAGCACAGGACGAGGCTCTTCTTTCCAGCGTGCTAACCTCGAAAATGTTTAAGTTACTAAGAGGTCATATAAACGATACTTGTATGCAATAACAAATGTAATCAATCGGCAGATAATTTTAGGAAGCTATTATGACGAAATATATATATGTTCAGAGTTCCTTCATGATAAAAGGTGAGGTAACAAAACCAGTGTAGGGGGGGTTTCCCTTAAAAGTAAAAGCCCATAAGACCCACAGTCTTTTCTAAACGCTGGATGCTCTATAGTCTTGTTTCATCATCCTTCCTTAACGACCAGGTCTCGGCTCCGTATTGGCAACTCCAGCTATCTGATATGACATCTAGCACCTTACCAAGTAGGGTACATTTGTCACGTGGTGACTGTTTGTATATGGTTTCTTGTATTCGTAAGCAGATCGAGGTAAATTCTTCGTGTCTTTATACATAAGTAATAAGTTTTACTCGTTGATGGAGTGTAAAATTAGTAAAAGCAAAGTATATTGTTCAGTTTACGGCTGTAAGTCGATGCATAAGAGGGCTGCGGATATAAGTTTTCATCACTTTCCAAAAGATGTAAATAGCAATAGCCGAAAGGTGACGATACCAAATAAATACGGGCAACAGGAGCGGGTTGGACCACTCACCACTACACTCACTTACGACAGGACGGGATGTTCACTGTTAAATTTACGCCGAGCCAAGCCGCACCATGACATCCAAGTACAGCCAAGCTTCATCAGTCAGGTATCCTTCCCCTTCCCTAGTTCATTTCCAATTACCCTACGAACCGCCATCACCTCGCTCTGCGATATCCGAGCCATTCCACTACGAGTCGTATAGGCCTAATTTGACTTCACAGGGTAAATATCTACTCTGCGAGAACCTGCTACCAGTCCGATATTCTACACCAAACCCACCAGCTAACCATCCAAATCAAGCAATTCCTGTGTCCCCCGAGCTTAAATACAAGTTAAACTCATCCCTTCGCCCAACCAAGCAACAAATAATTTCTACAGTATATGGTACAGTGAGCAAACTCAAATATAGATTTTAAACGTAACAGAGCCAAGACTCGAACTGCTCAAAAACAAATACCAGCAGACAACCGATGCTTGATAATATGCAATTGACACATAAAATCCAGTGGAACACACAAATTAGATCACGTGTATCGCACAGTTATACATATATACAATCAAAAATAACACTGTCATTATTTTAGGGACCACATTTACTGATTATAACCGAAAAATAAAAAGTGTTCCATATCAAACGCATGTTATTGAGTATTTTTACTCTACTTATCCACACCGACCGCAGCGCCCCAAGTGTTAGTTTGAGTTGCCATACACTCCAAACAAAGCATTTTACCAGTCTCTTCCTTAACCTCAAGTCCAAGCGTCCACACAGTAGTCTCTTCTTTCTGTTGAAGGCTTCTTTAGCAACGGCAATGCGAGTTCTTACTTCTTTACTGCTTCTCACATCATCCGTTAGTATGCTTACTAGATATTTAAAAACTGACACTTGTTCAATATCGTCCTGGCCTATCCTGATGTTTATTACTTTGTTCCTTCTTGCGCTTATCACCATACTCATTGTCTTGCTCTTATTAATGCACATTCCATATTGCTCACAGGTTGCATTCAGATCTGCTATCATTCCATTCAATATCCCCTTAGTTATTAAAAATAAATTAATACACATTAATGAAATGTATCAAATTCGGTCATATTGCGGCCTTCTTCAGCGATATTGTGAAGGAAACTAATGTCATTAAGAGCAAAACCTTGTTAATAATATTTTACTTGGGGTTTTATAAAAAAAATTGTTAAAAACAGATCTGTAACAAATGTAGGCTATAATTTGATGACAATAAAAATTTATTTGCGAAAAAGACATAGGCCCTATATCTAAATACTGCAGTTGGTATTTATATATTCCTGTAAATTAGTTTCTACATGCTCCAGCACAAGTTTATAAATGCTTGCTTACTGTTGACTAATCTTAATCGTTTTTAAAACTTGAAGGTCTAAAGAGTTCACATATTTTGCAAAGGGTTTTGAGTATTTCTAAATAATAATAATAATAATAATAATAATAATAATAATAATAATAATAATAATAATAATAATAATAATAATAATAATAATAATAATAATAATAATAATAATAATATCGTATGGCCTCGGGTGCCGGGTGCAAGCTTTGTTATTTGACACCCAGAGGGTAGCTTGCATGTCGAATTTCGTTGTTCCTTGACTATTAAAGTCAAGGAGGTTAGATGTTAGATATCTAAGCTCCTTGAACACTATAGCGCTTTCTAGTAGAGAAGTGAGGAACTTTGTGTTGGCGGAAACTTTCCAGATTAATTTTGCCATTATGAACACGGCCTACTGAATTCAAATGGGTTCTTTGACATGCCAACATCGTATGACATGCGTATCGTATTTTTGCTGCCTTTCAAAAAAAAAAAACACTTACCACGGCCAGGAGCGAACCTGCAATCTTGGGGTTAGTAGACCGACACGATATCAACTCACCCACCGTGGCAAGCTATTGTGTGTTGGACAGTACTCATCTTTAATTATACTGTTTCTGAGGATTCCTCTGTCACTTTTCTACTATATTATAATCGAAGATTAGGTAATCCACTGTTTCTGGTCCTTCGTTGCAGGAACAATTAGGACAGAGTGCTATTTTAAGCCGATGTAGATAAGAATTAATGTTTCCATGACCAGTTAGTATTGTTGTCATGTTAGGCGTGAGGTTGAATTTAATTGCTAATCTACTTTATATTCTAGTTAGTTATTGTTGTTTTAAGGCGCGGAATTACGAGGTCATCTGCCCCTTGGGTATGAAGTGTGCTCTTTGTGGAGTGGATCCTGAAATCAAAATGAGTTGCCGTGAAAAAACGAAAGATTAGGTGTCCATTCAGGATAAGGAATGAAAAGTACCTATTCAAAGAAAAGGAAATAATTATAAGAATAAATACAGTGAGTCTCTCTCACGACTCGGCCGGCCGGCGCGCCCAGCTTATCTGTCTCCCGTTAACTCATCACTCCCCGCTCGGCATAAGATAGCACTTCGCTAACGTTATCCATGCATGACATGAAAATCCACTGCCTGCTTCCAGTCTCCGACCGGGTCAGGAATGGAATGAATGAAGCCCCTAGCGAGCGGCGAGGATATGAAGCGTGCCGGCTGCCGAAGCCTGTCGCACTCCTCTGGGGCAATGATTAAATGAATGACAGATGAAATGAAATGATAGTGGAGAGTGTTGCTGGAATGAAATTGTGACAGGGAAAACCGGAGTACCCGGAGAAAAACCTGTCTGCCTCCGTTTTGTCCAGCACAGATCTCACATGGAGTGACCGGGATTTGAACCACGGATCCAGCGGTGAGAGGCCGGCGTGCTGCCGCCTAAGCCACGGAGGCTCCCCCATGCATGACATAACAATTAAAATTAATAAAATAAGCTGCTACTACCTTATGACAGGAGATGTTCTAAATGTTCTACTCCTACATCCATACATTTCCGGCATCGTCTTAGGAAACTCCGATTCACACGAATATGTTCGTCTTTCGTAATTGAGGCTATTTCTTTCCGGATATGTTAATATTTTTCTCGGACGAAGCTTGGTTCCATTTACACGGGTATGGTTCGACGACGCAGAATAACAGATATTGGAGTAGAGAAACCCCCCATCGCATATACGAAATTCCTCTACATAACGAATGGGTCGGAGTATGTTGCGCAGTGAATAGATACATTATTATAGGGCCTATCCTTTTTCAAGGCACAATTAATGCACAAAGGTCAGGGATAATATACTCTAACAATTTTTTGACGAACTGACTGACACTAACTCTCGAAATGGATATATTCAGCAAGACTCTGCCACCGCGCATACAGCTCATGACACATTAAACTTAATTCAGGATATTTTTGAATACCTTTTAATTAGTACGGGCTTATGGCCGTCACGGTCCCCATATTTAACTGTTTGTGACTTTTATTTATATGGGTGCTGAAAGTATAAAGTGTATGCAAGAAACCCTCACAGGTTGGGCGAACTGAAAGAACATATCCGGAGAGATATAAAGCCTCAATTACGGAAGAAGAACTTATCCGTGTGAATCGGAGTTTCCTAAGACGATGCCGGAATTGTGTGGATGTATGAGGAGAAAATTTCCAACATCTCCTGTCAAATTGTTAATTGTTATTTTCGTAATTTTAATTGTTATCTCATGTCATGCACGGATAAAGTGAGCGAAGTGTTATGTTATGCCGAGCGGGAAGTGATGAGTCAACGGGAGGCAGATAAGCTGGGCGCGCTGGCCGGCCGAGTCGTGAGAGAGACTCACTGTATTATAGCTGTTGTTGGTATAGTAACACGGGCTACGTTGCCAATACTGCTAACGCCTTTGTGTTCCTTACGCATGCTTTGCCTTTGAATTGGTCACATAGTGAGAGAATGGCAAACGCCACACTGAGCACATTACATGTGGTCTTCGAGGTGCTACGGACGTAAACATGACCGGGGTGTCGTGTTTGTGTTATTTATTGAGCATATGGCTTTAGTGCTGGGAGTGTCCGATGACATGTTCAGCTCACCAAATGCTGCAGCTGCTTCAAGCGGACTCCCATGGGGTGAGCTACAAGTTCCGTTCAATTTCAAGTAGTTCCAACTTTCGCTATCAGATGTCACTGACATCTACTGTCGACCAAAATATTATGTGTACTCGAGTTTGAACGTTGTTTGTGAAGTAACCAATAGACCTACATAAAATCCAATAACATCATCATTTTCGTCGTTCTATTTTACGTTAGTTCACGTAGGTTAGGAATTTTTAATTTATATTTTAATACTTTTTATCGCATTTGGAACACAAAAAATGCCCGTTTTTAAGCGAGTTTCAATCATGCGTCATATTTAAGAATTATTATCTCAAAAACCCGTCATCAGATCGAATCCAAATTTTAAGACGATTTACATCGGAATGTTTTATAACTGGTTTATTAATTGCAACATTTTGTGTGTTCAAGAACGAAAGTTGTTATCATGTTTGTAAGATAACTTTTTCTCGGCTCGGGGTCATTGGAAAATGTAGTTCTTGGTCGCGTTGTAATCCTTATACATCAAAAGGTTATGCTGTATGACTGTGAAATACGTAAATTAATTCAGTTATTTTATATCGGTTTGGATTTGTACGGGGAAATAAGACATGGTTCAGCAGCTAGCCGATACGGAGAAAGCTGTACAGCGTTGCCGAGATGGAGTCCATCACTTCAGTGAGGCGCGCCATGACGCGTGATGGGCTCCATCTTGGCAACGCTGTACAGCTTACCGCGTATCAGCTAGCTGCATGTCGTATTTTCCCGTACAAGTACAAACCGATATAAAATAAGTGAATTAATATACGTATTTCACAGTCATACAGCATAACCTTTTGATATATAAGGATTACAACGCGACCAAGAACTACATTTTCCAACCACCCAGAGCAGAGAAAAAGTTTCCTTACAAAAATGATAACAACTTTGTTTCTTGGACACACAAAATTTTGCCATTAATATACCAGTTATAAAACGTTTCAACATATATTGTGTTAAAATTTGGATTCGATCTGATGACGGGTTTTTGAGATAGTAATTCTTAAATGTGACGCATGGTTGAAACACGCTTAAAAAATACACTTTTTATGTTCCAACTGCGATAACAAATATTAATATACTAGCTGTTACCCGCGGCTTCGCCCGCAATAACATTTGGAATCCCGTTATAACATTAGTTATATACATTTTTCCTTTAGTGGAAGATAATGACGGCAACATGGAGCGTTGAAATTGGAAATCGGGTGCAATATACGACGGGGAGCTTTGATTTAAGGCAGGTCCCCTAGCATACTGCCATGTCTATTGAGAGTGTTTTTAACGCCTAAGCACTTCCCGGTAAACTACATTGCTGGTCTTTCTCTCAGGCTGCAGAATGACTAAGCCACCAGAAGAACTGACTCTGGAGCATGCCACATACAGTTGACCATGTGCGAAACAGTCACTTCTCAGATCCACGCCAGCTATTTTTAAACTCTGCCACTGAGCCTTGTTAATTGTCATGGCGTAGCAGACTTTCAAAGGAAACTGCAGAGATGCTACAAAGGGCAGATGCAGCGTGACTGAGTTTAAGAGGGAGCTTGAAGGTAGAATGCGCTGTTCTTACACCATCTAGTAGGGTTGCTGCAATTTCCGAGGAGGCGACTGCGATGGCAATGTCTGTCGACTTCTAAATGTACTGAGCAGGAGATAAATCACGAAGGTTTTGCCAGTTCCGCATGGTGCATCCAGAAAAAAGAGCTGACCACATTCTGAAACAACACTTCGAACTATTTCGTCATAGGCTAATCTCTGTTCGTTGTTCAATTTTAGAACATTATCAGCAACCACTTTGGACAACTTAATTGTGTCGTAAGATAGTTCACTGACATACTCTCGGTAAACAACGACGGAGTCTCGTTCTCGAGAAGGCGACGGAAGTTCAAAGCGTCTAGTTTTTGACCAGACATTTTTAGTACTAAATCCTCAAGAAACACCAGACACCTGTTGTAGATAACGCCCATGACGAGGTTGATATCAGCACACTGCCTCTGAACCTCTCTCACCACATCTTCTGCGAGGATGTCTTTGTGTTTTTTCCAGAGCTTGATGGGATCACTCACTTGACAAAACACCAGTAAGATGGCAAAGAGCTCGCGTATCTTGTGGTGAGAGTCGGCGGAGGACGCTTCCTGTAGTGTGCGGTCCCAGTGCGCATCATCCTCTAGCAAGTCAAGTGCTTTACACACAGCTTGAAATATTGGTTGAACCACTCCTGCCACGGGTTTGGGGTCAGGTGAGGGACAGGGATTTTATGTAAAAGGAGGGGGAAGTAGTAGCACTCGGCGTTACCAGGGTGAACGGTGTAAACTCTGCCAAGGGTCTGATCTTTTTTCACACCAGGATGGCCTGGGACTGGTTTTCCTTGTTTCCTTCCACAGAACTTATTACCATTCCAAACGAAATAGGACGGAACTTCACAATATAAAAGTGTTGAAACAAATTTATCGGATCGGCATAGTTCGAAGAAAGCAAGAGGAGTTGTGATTGGAGGGCTGTTAAACTGGTCACGAACGTCGTCTTCATTGAAGTAAAACCCGCTGGCCGTTCTCGAGGTGGACGGCAAGTTGCATGACCGAAGGATAGCGTTCATGTATGAGGAAGCAGAATATGCGCCAAGCCGCCTCTGAGACGCTGATGTAGTGTCATGATTCATATCTCGCAACTTCGTCAAACTGTCCGATGCTAAAAGTAGCTTGGTCGGAACCTTTGTTAACATACTTGCGAATGTATTTTATTTACTTTACAGAGTTGCAGTACTCAACATTGATATGAGCTGAGAAGGTGCGAGATAGGACGGGGTTATAGGGTACCACCCAGCTATTGTCAATTTCCACTCCCTTTTTAATAATACAAACCCCACCCTCCGAAATGAGCAGCCCTGCGATATTTGGGATACCCATCTTCCCCGGTTTGGGTTTCTTTGATGAGTGGTCTGGGGTACTTTTTGGTGCATACTCCTTCCACCATGCAAGACGAACTCCTGTTGAGAACTCCACATGGACCGTGGATCATGATTGCCTTGACAATCTCATGGAGAACAGGGTCAACATTTGTGTCAGGAATCTCAGCACCTTGTCGATGTCTTCAGACCTTAGCTTTTCTTCCAGCCACAGAAGTATGTGAACGTGAGGTAATCCTCGCTTTTGCCATTCAATGAAATACATGTGACACCTTGAAGGACCTTAGTAAGAAGTCTTATCATGTGCTTGACTTTCAAAAGGAATACCCGCGCTACCAATTCATGCCTATCATGTTTCAGGTGCACGACTACTTCGGACCATTTTGGATTGCAGGTGAATGTTATGAAAAGATCAGGACGTCCAAAATGGCGCATGTAAGTCATAGCATCCTGAATGCGTTCATGCATATAGCGCGGGCCTCCAGTGAAAGTCGACGGCAACAAGACTATTTTACCAATATCTGACAAACGGCCGTCAGCTTTACCCATTGTGTCCTTCAGGTGCACATAACCTCACATCTCAACTTTTTCTGATTGATGCGAATCCAAAGTAGTCTCTCTGTCTCAATCTTTGCATACATATCAACCAGAATCTGATGGAGAAGATTGCAAAATAACAAAATATAAGAATTATCACCCTCAAGCTCAAATATTCTGAAGCTGTAAAAGTTAGCGGCAGACACGGTCTTCTTCAAAGGTGCTTGAGTGCTGTTGTGACGTTGAGGGATATTAATGCAGTAGCCATCTTCTCCTAACGTAATAAAACAAATCTCTATTAAAAAAAAACGATAAATGGAATAGACCTAGTCTAACTTAACAAAATTAACGCTGGTAGAGGTAATTCTCTTTTACCAAAGTCTACTTTTCATTATAACGATGTCTTCTTCTTCTTCGTCTTCTTCTTCATTTCCCCTTTTCCAGCTGACACTGGGTGGGGGCAAATATGGTTCCTCTCCACTTTGTTCTGTCGTTACACCATTCCTCTTCCGACACGGTGTTCCGATCCAGGTTCCGTTTTCTAATGCTATTCTCCACCGAGTCCATCCAACGCATTCTTGGTCTTCCTCGTCCTCTCTTCCCTGTCATCCGTCGTTCCAGTGCACGTCTTGGTAGCCTTACTTCATTCATCCGTTTGACATGTCCAAACCATCTCAATCTGTTTTGCTCCAATTTGTCATTTAGTTTCTGTACTCCCAGTTCTTTCCGTATATCTTCATTTCTCACTCTGTCTCTTCTCGTTTTCTGGACAATACTTCTCAGGAATCTCATCTCAGGTGCCTGTACTCTGCTCTCTAACTATGTACTAGCAAGAAATGATGAAAAACGCCGAACCTAATCCAACAAACAAAGGAACTCCACAGTTACTTCAACTTAAGGCTAATACATGTATATAATGCAATATGATTGTAACCCCCCTTAAAGGATAAGTTACTTTGATTGCACTCTCCCCCCATTCCTAATATATTACTACTGCTACCATTAGAAATAGGAGGAGGGAAACCGGGTCCAAGCCCGTTGTGTGAAAGCGGGCCTTCGCCCCAAAAGCCGGCAACAACCTTTAATTAGCCTGGTAAATAAATACATACAATACTGTATAATTAACAATAGTTTAATATCACCAGAAGAAAATAACCTCGAACCACATTAATTACACTACAATATACATGCAAGAACACCTTTCAATAACAACAAATACCTTCCACCTTCATGCACTACACTAATGCATGCTCAAAATGAGATGTAATGGTACTCACTGGTTTTCAGTTCATTCTCTCCTTTTAGAACATTTAGGTTCAGTACTTACCCCCATATCATGGGTAATGGCATATATTTATTTATTTGGTAACAGAATCAGTTTGAGAAGGAAGGAATAAATATTTTCAGCAACCTGGCCGGTGCTTGGAGGTCTCCCTACGGAGCATCGAAGTATAACCTGTTATCAGGTCTCGCAATTAACATATCAATCTTCACCTTCAATACACTTCGAAGACGCAAGCAGGTTAAAACATCGCGTATAATATCTTCAAACCCCTTGCTAGTATTCACAGGCCAAAGCCTTACGATAACATGAGTAAGATCCGTCAAAGAGCTCCTAGAGTCAGCGCAAAACAATCTGATATTTTTCACATTAACCCCCTGAATTTCTCCGAACGATACGGTAACTCAAGATGTACGTGTTGAGGTAAACATTCTCGTTAATGAAATAATTATTTAAATAAACCAACATATTCGCTTTCCCGCAAAGCAAAATAGGAAATCAGCAGCATAATATCGCGACTCCAATCGCCAAGAATACCGACGTTCAACTCTTTTTACATAAAACAATCTATCACCTAAAAGCAAAGAAACTCGTCATTACAACGGAGATAACAAAAACAGCAAGGAAAAGCACTAAAAGTCATAGGACCTCATGGGCAAGAAAACGCACTACAAAGATAAAATAACAGAAACAAAATCAAACCCTTCCTTAATAAACAATCACTGAGAATGTTTCCCGCACACGCTTCTGTTCAAATTTACATCAGGTCACAGTTAAGGTAGAGTAATGAAGGTGGCGATGAAATCTAATAGTCGACGCAAATCACAATTAATTTAAGTTCACAGAATCAACTTCTCATCGGCACTAAGTTAGTAGTTTTACGATTACGCCCGTCAAAGATTCTAATAACCAAATCTCTCATTCTTGACAACAGTCCGACGTTCTCCCTTCTTTTTTTATATATATATTCATAACTCCGCCGTGGTACCAACATGCCCTCGAACATCGCCCTCTGCCGTCTGCCAACTTGAAGATCCAATTTTCTCTTCTCGCCCGCCGACAGATAACATTCACCTAGGAAATCAGGAATTAGGAGACGTGCCAATACTGACACGTTCCAAATGGGTTTTAGAAGCAGTTCAAATCAAAGGTTAGGATTATCAGTGAAGTTGATGGATAGAAAATGTGTTGTAGGAGACATGTCTATCCTGACATGGTCCAACAGGGTTTTAGAAGCTATCTGGGTACCCCAGTTAAAATCATAGGTTTTGATTATCAGTGAAGTTGATGGATTGAAAATGTGTTGTAGGAGACATGTCTATTCTTACATGGTCCAAAGGGTTTTAGAAGCCATCTGGGTACCAAAATGTGACATGTGGGGCAGGGTATTATTAACCAGAATGTGACAAGCGCTAGCAACCGTCACAATGATGATTATGAAGTGATGGTGAAAGTATAAAGTACAAACAGAAATTACATAGAAGTAACCTACTGTTTGAACAGAGAGAGCAGGTAAAGGTCGGGAGCGCAGACAACAATGACGTGAACGGTATGACAGTAAGTTCACTGCAAAGCACCAGAAGACTGGTAGGGGCGACGTGATGCAGCCCGCATTGCTTCACATAATCGCGGGTTTCGCGGTTTGACCATGATCCCGAGTGAATTTTTTGGAAACCTTTCTTAGCGAGCACCTACGGCCCTTGAGGAAGCTGCATACCTAATTGCATTCCAATCCGTTCGGTGGTTTCTGAGATTTCGTTATGAATGAATGAATGAGTGAGTGAGTGAGTGAGCGGTATTTGAAAATATATAGTAGATAAATTAAAAATTCCAAACCTACATGAGCTAACGTAAAATAGAACGAAAAAAATATGATGCTATTGAATTCAATGTAGGCCAATTGGTTACTTCACAAACAACCTTCAAACTCGAGTGCACATAATACTTTGGTCGACGTAGATGTTAGGCCCCTTAAAACAACAATTATCATCATCATCATATGGTATTTGTGTTGGCGGTGCAATGTTATATATAAAAATGTGACCAATCTAATAGTTGCAGTAGCCTAGAACGAGTTTCCAGTGTAACTACGTGCCTCAGCACACATGGCTACCCTGCAAGGATCTCAAAGGTAGGAAAAGTTAAATTAAAATCTCTTGTGGATGGCATCCCACACTAATTGGAGCCACTTGAGTTGGCAGACACGTGCCAAGTGAACAGCGTACTTGTCACAAAAGGCACGTTTGATCTCCTCTTGCTTGTATAATTCATCACGTCCACTGGTTAAACCCTTGATTAATTTATATATGGGATTACACTTCTGCGACTGACGAGGCGAAGCCAGGCATTGGGGGGAGAAGTCTTACTGTAGCTGATCAACAACGCGTAGTTTGGGAGTATAATAATAATAATACCGGTAATAATAATTCTTCCAGAAGCAACATATGCGGCTGAAACAATAGTAATCGATGGTCATTCCAAGATTAGGGAACTGGAAAAGCAGGAACGAAAAATTCTCCCGAAGATCTACGGAGCAATCAACAGAAACGGCATTTGGATGAAGAGACCTAGTACTGAACTCTATCAAAACACCATTACGATAACAGACGAAATTAGAAAACGCAGAGCCAAATTTTACACTCACATCCGCAGGATGGTCACCTCCAGATTGCCCAAGAAACTACTCGGTATCATAACACAGAGCAATTGCGGCACAGAATGTATTAAAGAGGTACAGAGAGACTTACAAGTTATGAGTACACAAAATTTCGAAGACCGAACTGAGTGCCAGACGAAAATCACGAATGTTAAGTTTGAACTAAGATCTTTATGACAACCTGGTAAAAAGGTGGACGGTGAGAGGAAGAGGGAGTATTCCGCGCGAATGAAGAGATTTTGGGAGGAGCGAAGAAGACACACCTCCAAATGACATCATGTTATCAAGTTTAATCGCTCTCCTGTAGGGGAATTTTCGCTTAAATAACTAATAAATAATAATAGAAAATCTCCATGGAATAGGAGCTAAAACAGGACTCCAAATTTCATTTGAGAAGACCAAGTATATGCGAATGACTAAATCAAGTTTCAACAATGAACTATTAATCACCAAATACTGGTAATAGACAAATTTAAATATTTAGGTGAAATTATTGAACCAGCAGGGTTAAAACAGCAAGCTAACAGGGAAAGAACTACAAAACTACAAACAGCATACAAAATTACTTGGAACAGGTACAATAAAGGAACTACATCAACAAAGGCAAAATTAAGATATTATAACACAGTCGTTAAAACATAAGTTCTTTATGCATGTGAAACTATTATAATTGGTGGCAAATCTCGAATAAATATGATCGAAAAACAAGAAAGAAAAATCAACAGGAAAATCTTAGGACCAAAGTGTGAAAATGGAATTTGGATGAGAAAGAAATCACATGAAATTTATCAAGTTACCAAAAAAAAAACACAGATACCATAAAGAAACGGCGAATAGAGTTTTATGGACACCCATATAGAATGGATAATAACAGGCTCACAAAGAAAAGTTTCAACATAGCCTTATCAATGAAAACAACTGGCTAAAAGAAATCAGTGAACATATAAATAAATTTGGCTGTCATAAAGAAAGACAGAACAAACTTCAGAACTTTAATTCACAAACCCAATTTTTCTGAGAAGCCCACCCGACAAAATACAGGATGGACAGAACAGCGCCGTTGCTGCCCCATACACGTCATTCACCGATAGATGTCCAACGGTGTTTGTCCTTCGGCAGCCAAGTAAAGCACGTTGATCCTGTTTGGACGCATTTGGTAATAACATCGCCATAGTTCCCGTTGCCGCACGCACCTCGGCAAGACACTAATGCCTACGTATCCGTGCTTATATACCCACATCAGAGTCGAGTTATGTTACATAATATACTCTGCAACTACGGCCTCAAACGGAAGATTTTTGATCACACATTATATACATAAACTTTTGTAAAGACGGTGGTTTTGGAGTCTTCCGCCGGGGCCCGCGGCTAGTGGGACGTGGGTTGGCGACCACGGGTCCCCAGCTGAGTTCGACATTGCTTCCACTTACTTGTGCCTTGCTCCTTGCTGTCACCTTTTATTTCGGCCTTCCTTGGCCAATTCTTGTTCTCTTCCGACCCCGACGGTATTAGGGTATCCGAGGCCAAGGCCGTCTTTCACTTTCCCGCCTTAATTGGCCCTTGTCTCATCTTTCCGGGACAGATAACCTCCTAGTTCCACCCCTTAAAACAACAATAACTAACTAACTCATCTTTTTTGATACCCTAATTCTTTGAAGGTTCAGCCTTCTTTTTCTTTTCACGATATCTCCTGCCTTCTGCACAAGGTCCTCAAGGAGGCTGGGTGTATGTAGCCCCAACACTTCTGGTGCACCCTGGATTGTGCTACACCCTCAAGAGCTCACGGCTGGTAAGTTCAGGATTTGGCGACCCCGAGGGATTCCTGAGCTGGGTCAAGTTCCTTCCCCCTTTTCCATTGCCTTTGGGGCGGACCCTCTCGTCTTTCCCTTTCTTTTCCCGGAACAGGCAGATAGCCGGTTTAGAGGACCTGATTCCAAGAAGGCGCTCCTCTACGCACCTCTTTTAGCACATCTTTCTGGACAAGTTAGAAAAGGAAGGACCGTGAATCTTGTGATTATGAGCCACGGGACCTCCTTTTTACGTGGAATCCGAACCACAGGACATGGCATTTCACATCGAAAATCTCACATGCATTGATCGAGAATCGAACCCGGACTGCCTTGGTGAGAGGCATACAGCTAGGCCGCTGAGCCACCACGCCCCAGGACAAGTTAGATTGCGACACTGTACGCATGAAGTCACGGAAAATGACGATAGTGAGCTTCCACCTTTCAATAGAATGTCACTCCAGTGGATATATTTAGCTCAGAAGCAATTAGCAAACAAGGAAATGCCATGTTTTTAGGTCATATTTTATAGTTTTTAGGTCATATTTGCTTGCATACTTTGTACTTCATTAGGTCGTAAACTTCCGAACCCTAATCATCATCATCATCATCATCATCATCGGTTTTGAGGTCTGGGGGATGTGAAACGCAACATTTTCCGGAATTCGCAACATGGCACGCATGGCAATTGGTAGCTTTGTCAAGAAATCTGTCTAATAAGATTAATTTCCACTTGGAAACCGTCGAATAAATTCATTCTGTTATGATAAGGAGCATGGTTACTGAGATTTTGATTGGAGTTCACCCTCGCGCTTGGATTGGCGCTGATGAGCTTACAGCTCAAAGCAAAGGTAACTCTCCTTGATCGTGTTTAATGGGCGCTGAGATGTGGATGGCAGACATACAGTACCACTTGAACCGGCAAGAGCTCTTGTATGGCTTTGATCTCTCCATAAACAATGTAATCACTGACGTTGCTTTCATAAGCACATCAATTTCATTATTTCATTCAATCAAAAATTAATTAAAAAAAACAACCATCCTATATCATTTCACATTTAGATTGACAAAGGCATATCACATATTTGATGGAAGGCGAGGGTTGGAATATCCCCAAACACCACTCATCCTACATCCTCCCTCATATGACAGCCTATCTTTCTATGCCCAAGATCACGGGTTCAAATCCGGCCGAAGTCGTCGGATTTTTTAAGAGCGTTAAAAATCCCTCAGTATGCCTTCGGAGGGGAAGTAAAGCCGGCGATCATAGATTTATGGCATGTTAAAAAACCTTCCACTAATTACACCTGTGTGAAGCTGAATTGTATAGGTTAAGAAGGTAAACAAAGCTCTTAGGTTCCTACGTTCGTTGCCAAGAGCCGACTGCGGTGACGTCTGGTAGCTAAGTTCTGAACTAGTGGTCGTTGACGGTGGCGTTTGGCGGCAAAAGTAGGAACTACTTGAAAATTGATCGTCTGCAGTCCCTACTTGAATTAAAACAGATACACACACTAATACAGTCATCACAATTAACACCGGTTATCAGACAGATTCTACACAAACCCAAAGTACACGGGGCTACATGGCCGCGTTGTCGCAGCCCCTAAACTTAAGAACCAACCAACCAACAGCCAATCATATCAGTCCGCTTGGTTGCTTAGCGGCTGGCATTCTTGACTGTCATCTCGAAAGCTTGGGTTCGATTACCAGCTCTGCCATGAAAGTTAATTCTGGTCTGAGGGCTGTAACGAGATACAAAGCCAAAACTGAGAAGAGGTGGGTTCGATTCCTACCTCAGCCATCCTCGAAGTGGTTTTCCGTGGCTTCCCATTTCTACTTCAGGAAAATGCCGGAATGGTACCTAATTTAAGGCCACGGCCGCTTCCTATCCAAAGCCCATCTCAATTACAAATACACACTGTACACACGCAGCTATGGTGGTGTAATAATGGTAGCATGCTGAGCTTCTATGCCCAAAATCGCGGGTTCAAACCCGGCCGAAGTCTTCGGATTTTTTTAAGAACGTTAAAAATCCCTCAGTATGCCTTCCTTCGGAGGGGAAGTAAAGCCGGCGGTCCCATATCATAGATTTATGGTATGAAAAAAAAACCTTCCACTAACTACACTTGTGGAAGCTAAACTTTGTAGGTTAGTTTGACAAAGCTATATTAGTTCCAACGTTCGCTACCAGGTGCTGACTGCGATGGCATTTAAGTAACCACGTCCGCAGCTAGGTGTCGTAGACGGTAGAATTTGGTAGCAAAAGTAGGAACTACTTGAAAAAAATAATCGTCTGCAATCCTTCCACCTGAATCACAGATAACACACACTAATACAGCCGTCACAATTAACACCGGTTATCAGACAAATTCTACACAGTCCCAAAGTACACGGGGCTACATGACCGCGTTGTTGCAGCCCCTAAACTAAGGAACCAACCAACCAACCAACCAACCAACCAACCAATCCTTGAGTTGTTTGACTCACGAGGTGAATCACGGAAGTTCCTGAATGAATGAATGAATCGATCCCACAGTGATGAGGTGAGCACGTGACGTCACTGAGGGTCCTCCCCTTTGTATGCTTTACACGCCACTTGTAAGCCCCCTCAGTTCGTTAATAATTTACAGCGTATTCGTGTGTGAAATCTTGTGCAGGCCAATTAATATGTAACTAAATCAGTGGATGTATCGAGCGTCGGTGCGTATTGAGACGTGTGCGTCGGCAAGCGTCGCTCTCTGGATAAACTAGAGCATTAGTCACTCTTCCTTAAGGACACTGTGTCATTAGGCTATTTTACAACCAACACTATCTTCCTTCAACATTCATGTTACAGAGGGAGCAACTGCAGCAATAAAACAGCAATAACATTCAACAGCCGCAACAAATTTCACTAATCACCGCAATAACCCTTCCGTAGCGTAGCGGTCAGCATGGTTAGCTGCCGCCCCGGAGGTCCTGGGTTCGATTCCCGGCTCTGCCACGAAATTTGAAAAGTGGTATGAGGACTGGAACGGGGTCTACTCAGCCTCGGGTGGTCCAAATGAGTAGAGGGGGTTCGATTCCCACCTCAGCCATCCTCGAAGTGGTTTTCCGTGGTTTCCCGCTTCGTCTTCGGGAAAATGCCGGGATGATACCTACTGCAAGGCCACGGCCGCCTCCTTCCCTCTTCCTTGCCTAACCATCCGAAACTTCCAATCCCTCCCCTCATGAGGCCCCTGTTCGCTTTGCAGGTGAGGCCACCTGGGCGAAGTGCTGATCACACCTCCCCAGTTGTATCCATCCCGACCAGATGTTCCAAGCTCCAGGACACTGCCCGTAGAGGCGGTAGTGGTGAGTTTCCTCGCTGAGTCCGTGGGAACCACCAACCTAGAGGGTAAATCGACTAAATAAAAAAAAAAAAATAACACTGTTAGTTCGTTAGTTATTGTTGTTTTAAGGGACGGAACTACGAGGTCATCTGCCCCTCTTAAAACAGATTAAAGAATACAAATTTGGAATTTAATTTAAAATTTAGAGGTGGATAGGCTACCTAAATTTGAAAAGACCTAACATTAATAAAACAAAAAATATTTAATTTATGTATATCTACCCCTTATTATTCCGTTTTCCAACGGGGTCGGGGATGAGATGCGATGGAAGTTTTTTTTTTTTTTTTTTTTTTTTTTTTTTTTTTTTTTGTGGCGATGGTTTTTACGGCCGGATGCCCTTCCTGACGCCAACCTCATGAGAGGAATTAATGAGAGATGAAATGAATGATGGTGGATGAAACTGGGCAAGAATGTGGAAGGAAGTGGCCGTGGCCTGTCAGAAGGTACCGTCCGAGCATTTGCCTGGTGTTGAAAATGGGAAACCACGGAAAACCATTTCAAGGACGGCCAACGGTGGGGCTCGAACCCACGCGTCTACCGAGTCAGCAGATAGCTTGGCCCCATGACCTAATGCTGCGCTTTTGCCAGCGTAGCCACTACTGTCGGTAAAAAAATTAAATAAAAATAATAATTATAAAAATTAACAAAAATTACGGAAAAACAAAAAATTATCATTCAAAAACGAACAAGTCGTTGAGTCAATTTAGATTGCTGGCCCTAACCCACTCTCACTTATAAAGCGGATATCGCGATCAGCAGCCACCGCATCATCGGCTAATATAAGTTTGAGTGTCATCTGCAAACCAAGGTTTCTTCGTAAGTCAGCAAGATCCACACACTCGGTGAAAATGTGGGCCACGGTGAAAACGGCTCCACAGGTACAAAGTGGGGGGTCTTCCCTTCTCATCATATACGAGTGGGTGGATCTTGTATGACCTATCCTTAGCCTACACAATATGACAGACTCTCTCCGTGACCGGAAAGAGCTCCGCCACACGCGAGTAGTTTCCTTGATCGTTCTCAGTTTACTTGGCAGTGGGTCAGCTAGCCACGACTCTCTCAAAACGGCCATAGCCCCAATTGCATCCTACATGATCAATATACTCTGATGGCGTCTTCGGTGGCGTAGTTGGTAGCATGCCGAGCTTCTATGCCCAAGGTTGTGGGTTCAAACCCGGCCGAAAGTAGTAGGGCTAAGCCGGTCCTGGATAAATTTCAAGGTCATCCATGGTTTCTCGTGGTCACGTGCCCCCCCAGGCGTTCCCTGGGGGGCTTGGGGGAGGGGAGGGGGGGGAGGGGAGGGGAAAGGGTGGAAGGTCTGGCTTGGAAGCAGACCCAGTTGTTAGCCGACCTGTGTTGGCCAGCCAACTGACTGAGCTGGCTGGTGTGCATTGCCTATATAGCTTGTGGATGGAAGTGGGGGAGGGGACCGGTTCGGGCGACTGTCGAAGGTAGTCGAATGTGACCGAGTGTAACTTAGAGTAGTAGAACAATGCGATGGCCGGGGCTGTAGGTATCAATCAATAAAGACCTAATAATAATAAATATTCCATTAAGCATGGTTACGAATATGAATAATACGAAATACTAAATGTCCCCTAGAGATCTATGTATGGTAAAAATGTAGAGGTATATGGACTGTTGTTAACCCATGACGAGCTGTCGTGTGAGGGATTCGAACCCTCGCTTCCTGTTGAGGAAATTCGAACTTAAGTCGAACGCCTTAGACCGCTCGGCCAACCCGACAAGGAAAGGTTAAGAGGATGAAATAAAAACAAGGCTCATTATACAAGATCAGATTTATTAATCCAAGAATTAAAAGAGGAATTGAAACCTAACCATTTGACATAGAGTTTATTACCCTGTCTTTTAATCACTTTTTCAACAAGATAATGCTTGGGATACTGCGATTTTTGAAGTTCTTCGATGTAGAATCCTCCTTCGATGGGCTGGTGGTTATGGTCCTGGAGTAGATAAGTGACGGGGTGGGTACGTTTTACTTGGCGAATGCTGAATATTTCTGTGCTCCAGTTGGGCGTGTATCCTTTTGAGAAGAGGGATTTATGTTTACTGATGCGTACATAATCACCCACCTGAAAACGATGGCGTTGTGGGTCAGCTGTTTTGATGCCATGATGAAGGCGATTCAACCGTGGACTGTTTTTTATGACCAAACGTGGTTTTAACCCAATAGTTCTATGTTTGGTATCGTTGTAACGTGACACTAGAGTCTGCAGTAGATGAAGCCAGCGATAGGACCCTCTGGCTGTAAATTCTCGCCACATATGTGTTTTTAACGTTCGGTTGAAACGTTCTACCACACTCGCTTTCAAATTGCTGTAAGTGGTATAGTGATGAACACCGAGTTTTTGCAGATAGGTGGAAAACTCCTTGTTGAAAAACTCCTTACCTTGATCTGTCTGGAGGAGGCGAGGTTGCCGTTTAGCTTTTTGAATAATGCGTTTAAAGGCTGCAGTAACTAGAGTACCTGTTTTATTTCGCACAGGCTCTACAAATGCCATTTTGGAATAGACGTCAATGACAGTCAGCAAATACTTGATGCCATTGTTTTTAGTAGCATAGGGAATCATTTCCACGAGATCAGCTTGCCAAAGTTCATCAATTCCTCGCGAAACAACATGACGACGTGGATAGATACGGCGAGCTGGTTTATGCAACTCGTGAGCAATCACTGTTTTAATAGGCGAAGGGGTATTGTCACGTGGACCCATCATACAATAATGCCAGCATGACGAAGCTCCTCTTCTATTTCTACAATTTCACCTTCATGACCTGTATGGCCAGCCTTTTGGGAAGCGTGCAGGAGCTGTAGACGTTTAACCAACTTATTAGGATCGTTCCAATAGGCGAAATCAACGAAAGGTTTTAACGTTTTAAACGGGACGCCGGACGCTGAGCTTTCATGGCGGACACTTGCATAGGTGGGAAACAATTTGGATATAATGGCCTTATATTTGAAACCCTTATTTGCATTTATTGATTCAGAACGTTTATAATTACGTCTAAAACCATTTGTAGCCATCAAGATGTCCTTATACTTTTGAAGATCGTCTTCGTCATAGCCATCCTTGGAAGGTACACGTGCAAATAAAAGTTCTAAAAGACCTGGCGTCAATTGATATCGAACTGTTTTAACAATCACGACATTATCTTTTATTTTGATCTCTGAGTCACCAATTCGAAAACGTTTATTTTCATAGCGAACACCGTAGGTCGTATCAGTTTTTCTAGTAAAAAGGTCTTCAAGGTAGGGCGTTACCAACGGTCCAAAATGTTCTACCAGAATACCTTTCAGCTGCATATACTTTTCAGGTGTAGCCAAGATTTCTGACAGGGTAGGTTTTTTTTCTCTAGAGCTAGAGGGCGTTTGAGCAATGACTGTTGTTTTTAGAAACTCTGGAAGCGGTGATTCTGTTCCAGAAGTAAAAACATCCTCAGCTTCTTCATCGCCTTCTTCTTGTTCTTCCTCCTCGATTGTTTGTGTTCCTTTTGATACTGTATTTGGCTTATTGGTCTGTGATGTTCCCTTTAACACGGCTTCCAGAGGTGATTTCAAATGTTTCGCGATCAACAGCTCACTATCAGCATGCGTGCGTTTCAGTTCACGGAACTTGCGTCGAATATTATTTTGCGCATGGATAATGTGTTTCTTTAATTGACTTCCTGCTGTTGCCATGCTAGCTGAATAAATGATGTTTGAAAAAGTCATGCAGTGCCTTAAATACGTATAAAATGATCAAACCCCATGCGGTAGCGTCCGTTGTTGATATCACTCTGCTTATCGATAACGAGGCAACCGTGGTGATGAGCATTCCAACATGTGGCACACAACTGTGTAAAGGCTGGGAAGGTCATGTCTGGGTTCACGTGATCATCGTAAACGTGACGCATGTTGCGTTCATCCTGCCGGAAGAGAACAATCACGTTGGCATTGTCGCGAATGAGCTGTTTGGGTATTCGGGAATAGGTTTGAGCGAGATAAAAACAATCAATATATTTATGACGTCCCATGGTAAAATAGGTTTGAATGATAGCCTGTCGTTCTGTGGACACATCATCAAAAATCATGAGCGAATTCGGGCGAACATGATCCGGTGAGACGACATCTTCGTGCGCGGGGAATGTGAAGTAACCCATGTTATTGCGAAGACCCGACATGACTTGTTGCAAGAACACATAAAGAGGCTGATAGAGCGACTTGGCAAAAATGTAGATATTTTGAAATCGTACTCCGTTTAAGGAGGTGATTAAGGTAAGCAGAAGATTGGTTTTTCCACATCCCGATGGTCCGGCGATGAGACAGCGAATGGAAGACGGGAAGAGTGAACCGTGGCGGCGTTCGGACGTTGTCGAGAAGAGGCGAGAAACCAAATCCCCCACCGGAAGTGAATGTTGTTGCTTAATAATCTGCATATCGACTGAACGTGAAACGGGAAGAGGTGGTCTCTATATACATGAAGCATGTGGCTGTTTCAGATCTAGTGTAACCATGGATGCCTTTGGGAGAACACATAAAACAAAGAAAGGAAATGAGCCATCTGCTTCGATAAACGATCCAAAACATGATACAGATCCGGCTAATAAACGATATGTCGATGCCAATGCACTGCCACGCACAACGGATGGTCATTACGACTTTAATGGAAAGCGATTAACCAATATAACAGAACCACAATTAGCTTCGGACGCATGTTCAAAAAAGTATGTAGATTATTATCGCTTGCGGCGTATCAAGGGAGACTATGAAGCACAGAATAAACGTATCATGGGCGTTGCAGACCCCGTAAACAATCAAGATGTGTGCACCAAAGCCTATATGTTAACCAATGCTGTGGTGTTAACAAAAGAGAAAGACTATGATGTACACCAACGTCGAATCACTCAGCTAGCTCTTCCAACCAACGACACGGACGCTGCTAGAAAGGACTATGTAGATAACAAGGTGAAAGAATTACGCCGTTTTGTACCATTCCTAACAGTAAATGGTTATACAGCGAATAATACACGCCTTGTACACGTGGCCGATCCGGAGGATGATCAAGATGCTTGTACAAAACGGTTGTTGAGTACAGCCGTCTCGATCACACGACAGCCATTTCGATTGCTCGCTCTGCAGCGCTCGACGGGAGACGAGAGAACTTTTGCGTGCTTGGCTACCAGTTTTTTGTTGTTGTATGTGTGTGTACAGTCCGTAATGGCAGTAAATGTTCTAGTACAAGACATGTCTTAATCTTATTTACAGTCCACTTATTGGTGCTCTCCTGTTTTTCTGGGGACCCTAATGCACAACTTTATTCATGGTCCTCCGGGCCGGATATTCGCGTTGGAAAGACATGTTCTCTGTACGATATAACAGAACGCGGACAAAGCACATGGTCACCTCGTGGCGAAATGGATTCTTCCAAGTATGAGACGACATCGTGCATACTTCGGACGTGTAAAACACTAATCGTTGGAACACAACTCTTAACGAACGTCTAGAAATGCAACTCGTGTGTTTTACATGTTACATACGTAACATAACCTACAACACATACCACGGCACGTGTTCAGCTGCCGGTCTTATAGCTCCAGTTTGTGTGGTCATGCAGAACATAGACAGTGTATTATTCAGCTCATCATGGATGACAGTGGCGGATACAAGATTTATCTCTGCATAACAAGTAAGTTGAAACATTCTTAGACTGGCACCTTAGATTATGCTCCCAACCTTGATCCTATTGGTTTATTCTGTCTCCTTGCGCCCGTTATGCTCAAGTACTAAGGATCACATTCTTAGTTAATTATTCTATAAGCTAGCCTTCCTTGTTTTCACCCTTTTCGAACCTTTTGTACTCGTAACGCGTCTGCAGCAATGGAAGAACAAACCAGGAAGCAACTCGTACAGCAACGAGCCGTTGCCAAATCAAGTTTAACACGAATGTCCAAGTATATTACTGAATTCCAGCGTGAGTCAGAAATTCAATTAGTAATTGTTAGACTGAAAGAATTGCCTAACATTAGAGATAAATTTGAAGGTGCTCAAATGCAGTTAGAACTATTTGAGGGTATTGAAAAGCATGCAGCTGAAAGAGAAACCTTTGAATCAGCATACTTTGATCTCGAAGCTGCAATGAATATCGAGATCAATCGTGATAATGATCACAAGGCTGATGGTAGTATTACTCCACCTCACTCACATTCTAGTACACGGAATGCTATTAGATTACCGACACTACAACTTCCCAGCTATGATGGTAATGTGACCGGTTTCAAGCATTATATGGACACCTTTGATAGCCTAGTTGTCAATAGTGACCAGTTGGACAATATTCAAAAATTTCACTACTTGCTGTCTACACTCAAAGGTGAAGCTCATAAGTTAATAGCTAATATCCCATTTTCTAGCAGTAATTTTGAAGTTGCTCTGCAAACTATTCGCAGTCGTTATGATAACATAAGACTGATTACTACGGCACACTTAGGTTACTTATTAAACTTGCCGGTTGCTCACAAAGATTCTGTTAATGAGCTTCGGGCACTAGTTAACCAAACTCTGAGTAACCTAAATGCTATTAAGGCCCTAAATCTAGCAGTGCCATTGGAAGACCTACTGGTTTCGCAGTTGATTTTGGAGAAAGTGCACGTGTCCATTAGGAAAGAATTTGAAGATACTGTAGACTCTGAAATTCTTCCTACTCTTGAAGATCTTATCAAGTTCTTAGAAGGTAAATGCAAGGCTTTAGACATAGTGAACTCAAGCAACCTCCTCAAGCCTTCAAGCAGCTCAGACACTAAAGGTAAAGAACCCTCCAATCGTAAGACAACACCACATGCTCATCAGACGTATGTTACTACAACTGTAAACTGTGTGTACTGCAACGCTCCACATGCTTTGGCTAGATGTAGAGATTTTAAGCAAGTTCCTACTCTAGAACGTAGAGATTTTGTCAAGCGTAATAATCTCTGTTTCAACTGTCTACATGCTCAACACAGAGTCGCCCAGTGCAAGGCTGGTAACTGCCAAACATGCAGGAAGAAGCATCACACGTTACTGCATATTGATGTGTCCCAGCATTTGTCAAACGTAGATAAGTCGGAAAACGTCCCTAATCAGAACGTGACTCAGGTGCAGCATGGTGCGAGTAGTTACTGTACTCTCAAGATAGAACCACGTCAGTCCATATTGTTGTCCACAGCCTTGGTGAAGGTCAAGGATGCTCAAGGGATCTGGCAGACTTGTAGAGCCCTTTTAGACAGTGGCTCGCAATCTTGCTTTATTTCAGAATCCTGTGTTCAGCGATTAAGGCTGCGCAGATCTCATGATCGTAAACCGATCCAGGGTATTGGGAATACGACGTCAGAAACCAAGCATAGTGTTTTGGTGCAAATAGGCTCGCGTATAAATGATTTCGTGACCTCAGTCGAGTGCTTAGTTCTACCTAAGCTTACTGAAGATCTTCCTGGCGAATACATTGATAGCAAGGAGTGGAACTTACCCAAAAATCTGCCATTTGCTGATCCGAAGTTCAACGAACCGGGTCACATAGACTTGTTAATTGGGTCAGAGGTATGCCCATACATTCAGCTCGCAGGAAATCTAGCTAGGACTAAAGATTATCCTATTCTGCAAGAAACAGAGTTAGGTTGGGTACTTGCAGGTAAATATACAGATTCCAGTAAGCCCCTACATGGACCACGGCGGCCGGTAGTATCTTACTTTGTACAATCTGCAGGCTGCATCCAACAGCAGCTACAGAGGTTCTGGGAAATCGAAGAGCTACACCATACTCCAAGAACTAAGGAAGAAAGGGACTGTGAAGCTCACTTCAAACGGCACGTCTCGCGCAACTCTTCTGGCAGATTTGTAGTGCGTCTTCCCTTCAAAGAAACCCCAGAAAATCTAGGAGACTCCAAGCAGATGGCAACAAAGAGGTTTCATCAGTTGGAAAGGAAGTTGACCAAACATCAAGGACTGAAGGAAGAATATAGTCGATTTCTTCAAGAGTACGAAGATTTGGGTCATATGGATATTGCTGAAGATACCACAGCACGTTGCTACTATATGCCACATCATGCAGTGGTTAAGGCAAGCAGCTCGACCACTAAGACTAGAGTAGTATTTGATTGTTCTGCAGCATCCAGCAACGGAGTATCATTGAATGACCTTCTACTCGTCGGCCCAACCATCCAGCAAGATCTCTACTCTATTATCTTAAGATTCAGAAGTCATGCCATTGCTTTCACTGCGGACATAGCAAAAATGTACCGTCAGATTCTGGTACATCCCCAAGACTGTAGATATCAAAGGATAATATGGAGAGAGAAATTGACAGATCCTGCCAAGGAGTATCAATTGAAGACTGTTACGTATGGCATGTCATGTGCACCATTCTTAGCTATTAGATGCATTCAACAACTGGCCAGTGAGGAAGCTCATGCCTTTCCGAAAGCTCAGAAATCATTGATGGAAGATTTCTATGTTGACGATTGTATCTCGGGATGTGCGACCGTCGAAGAGGCTCTTCAAGTGCAACAAGAGTTGATAAACATACTACAGAAGGGTGGATTCTCACTACGTAAGTGGTGCAGCAATCACCCAGGTATTCTAGAGAATGTCTCACCGGAGCTAAGGGAGGCTCAGTTACCACTACAGCTGGACAAGGGTGAAGTTAAAACGTTAGGATTGGTATGGCACCCAGCTGCTGACCAGTTTCAAGTTATTAGCAGTTTCAAGACAAAACCCTATCCACATGGTTTCACAAAACGCCTAGTTCTATCCATTGTTTCCAGCATTTTTGACCCTCTAGGCCTCATCAGTCCTATAGTAATTTTATGCAAGATATTTCTTCAGAAGTTATGGCAAGAACGGCTATCTTGGGACCAGCCTTTATCAGAAGAATTGGCTGCAACTTGGACATCACTCTATAATCAGCTCCCATGGATTGATGAAATCTACATTGATCGCAGAATTCTAGGTGACCGCTCAGTAACTGTACAGCTTCATGGGTTCTGTGATTCATCGGAAGCTGCGTTTGGAGGGTGCTTGTATGTACATTCCACAAACAAGGATGGAACCACTTCTGTAAGACTTCTTTGCTCCAAGTCCAGGGTAGCACCATTGAAGGAATTATCTCTTCCACGACTGGAATTATGTGGAGCATTGCTATTATCTCAATTATTGCAAAGGGTAGTCAAGTCCTTGAATCTTACATTTGCGAACATATTCTTGTGGACAGACTCTACTATTGTATTGGCATGGCTTTCGGCACCATCATCAAGATGGAAGACCTTTGTAGCCAACCGAGTAGCTGAAATACAGGAAATTACAGAAGGTGCTACTTGGCGACACGTTTCTTCACAGTTTAACCCCGCTGATCTGATATCACGAGGTGTACATCCTAAGGATCTTAAGGATAATAAGTTATGGTGGAATGGACCAGCTTGGTTGGGTGAAGATTCTAAACACTGGCCTACATTAAACAATCTTCCAGAGCAGCAGGAACCACCAGAGCAGAAGATTAAGCCTGTATGTTACTTAATGACTACTCCCGAGGATGGACTCGTCACAAGATTCTCTAGCTTATCGAGATTGCAACGAGTTGTAGCATACATCTTTAGATTTGTACATAATTGTTCAAAATTGAAGACAGAGCGAGCTACTGGACCTCTTTCTTTAAAGGAATTGCAGAATGCTCTGACAACATGCATTAGGCAGGCTCAGGAGTTAGCATACCACATGGAAATCAAACAGCTGGAATCAGACCAAGAAGTTCATTGTAAGAGTCACTTGAGAAGTCTACATCCTGGTTTAGACCTCAACGGGCTGCTAAGAGTTGGTGGACGGTTAGAACGGTCTAATCTGCCATATGAGCAAAAACATCCTGTGATCTTGCCTCCTCATCATCACATCACCAGATTGATAATTGAACATGAACACAGTCGTCTCTTGCATGCTGGCTGTCAACTTCTTCTGGCCTCCCTTAGGCAGAAATACTGGATTGTGAATGGTAGAACGACAGTCAGACGGATAATTCATAATTGCTTGACATGTTTCCGACTAAGAGCAAAATCTTCAACTCAATTAATGGGCCAACTACCACGTGTTCGCGTTGAATTAGTTCGACCCTTTTTAAACTGTGGGATAGACTATGCAGGGCCATTTCTTGTAAAAACTGGTTCTCTCAGGTCAAAGACAAGAGATAAATGTTACGTAGCACTATTTGTATGCCTAGCTACCAAAGCTGTACATCTCGAAGTTGTTAGCAGCCTTACGACACGAGCTTTCATGGCAGCATTGAGTAGATTTGTATCACGTCGTGGACGTTGCCAAACTATCTACAGTGATCATGGCACTAACTTCGTGGGAGCCAAGAAGGAACTTCAAGAACTTCTCGACTCAGAAGAAACGAGAACTGAGGTACAGAATTTCACCAGCAGAGAAGGCATCGAGTGGAGCTTCATACCTCCAAGAGCACCTCACTTTGGAGGCCTGTGGGAAGCAGGTGTTAAATCTTTCAAGCATCACCTCAGACGTGTTATGGGTACGTTATGTCCTACCTTTGAGGAATTAACTACTTTAACCTGTCAAATAGAAGCTTGTCTGAACTCCAGACCACTCCTTCCTCTCTCCTCCGATCCTAATGATATTGAAGTTCTCACTCCTGGCCATTTCCTTATCGGCACTGCCTTATCAAGTTTACCTCAGCCAGATCTAAGTAATGTGAAGCTTAGCTTGTTGTCCAGATGGGAGATTCTGCAGCAACAACTTCAGATATTCTGGTCCAGGTGGTCCAATGAGTATCTACACCACCTGCAGCAGAGGGCTAAATGGTCCAGTTCTTCCCCAAGTGTGAAGCCTGGGACGCTTGTCATTGTGAAGGAAGACAACCTACCTCCTCTGCACTGGAAGATTGCAGTGATCGATCAAGTTCATCCTGGAGATGACGGACTGGTTCGTGTGGCAACCATACGCACTACCAAGGGATTGTTCAAACGACCTATTGTGAAATTGTGTCCTCTGCCTGAAGCAAGTGCAGTGTAATTAATGTACCATAGCACTTCAGTTTTGTTTCTTTTGTTTCAGTGTAACATTGTATTGTATATAGACTTCTTGTTCAAACAGACATGTTGGACTATAGTGCAGTGATTGATTCGATGCAATTCGTTTGTTATGTTATTTGCAGTGTTAAGAAAGTAAGTATTTCTTGGCGGCCGGTATGTTGAGTACAGCCGTCTCGATCACTCGACAGCCATTTCGATTGCTCGCTCTGCAGCGCTCGACGGGAGACGAGAGAACTTTTGCGTGCTTGGCTACCAGTTTTTTGTTGTTGTATGTGTGTGTACAGTCCGTAATGGCAGTAAATGTTCTAGTACAAGACATGTCTTAATCTTATTTACAGTCCACTTATTGGTGCTCTCCTGTTTTTCTGGGGACCCTAATGCACAACTTTATTCAACGGTATTTGTTCTCTGAAATAGAGAAGGTGTGGGAAATCAGAGAGAACGCTCTACAGATGAAGTGAAAACGAATAGCCGATGTTGCCGATCCTGTACATCCTCATGACGTGACGACTAAACGATTTTTGGAACAACGATTATCGCTTTTCATTAAAACAATGCCAAACTTATTTTTGGTTCACATTGTAAACCGACAACCGGTTGAAGACCCCAGTAACCTCACCTATATACTACGTTCGGGGCATAGCAATTACCGTTTACCGTATGATGGTGCCATTCGTGTTATCGAGTATACACCGGATTTCAAACATTTAGAGCTACTATTAAACGGTAGTGTTATATCATCACTCATCGAACTTGCGGTGAAAGCCGAGGACAAATTATCCTTTCAACTGAAACTGTCGTCTGAAGAAAAAGAGGCGGGAAAATCAATGAATGATTTTCCGCTGTATATAGAACTCGAATATACCGCCACCATCGATTAAATAATTGCAGGCTCTCTTCCTGAGGAGCGTTAGTTGTTGTCTATCCTTTATACTGTGAGGTTGTCTTCTTCCTTGGTCGCGATGGTGAAACAGAGATATGTGGTGAAGAAGAGGAAGACGTTGTCAAGAAAGGGAGGCTTTAAAGCTATTCTCCATGCGGCACGTCAGGCTTCGCGTGGAGAAACCAATAGCGAGTTGGCCATTAAAAAAGCTCTCCGAGCAGCACGATTGCATGCGAATTCCAAAAGTAAACTAAGTTTTAAAAAACGTGCTCGAGTTATTCCTGTACCAAAACGTGGCGGATTTTTACCCGCACTATTCGCTGGACTGGCAGCCCTGGGTTCACTTCTTGGTGGAGCAAGTGCGGTAGCGCGAACGGTGAAAGCTGTCGAGGAAGCGAAGCAACAGTTGAAGGAAAGTGAGAGGCACAATAAAACGATGGAAGCTATAGCACTGCGTGGCAAGGGTGTGAACATGAAGCTAGCACCCTATAAAAAAGGACTTGGCATTTACATGTCGCCAAAAAACGCTTAATCGATGCACTGCCCCGGCGAGCCATGACACACGGAGAAGTCATAAAATATGCAAAACAGTTGAAAATTGCACACTTTAGAGGTGTATTTATGCGCAACCAATTACCTCCTCAACCTTGGAAGCGTGAGAGTGCAGTTATTAATTTGGATGACAGTCATGGACCGGGAACACATTACGTGGCCTACGTCAAGCATGGTTATACCGTGTGGTACTTTGACAGTTTTGGAAACCTTCCTCCGCCGACAGAGCTTGTTCGCTATTTCGGAAGCAGTGCAACAATAAACTATAATGTGAAACGAGTACAAACTTTTAACACTCAACACTGTGGTCGCCTATGTCTGACCTTTCTATATAAGACTCAGCGCAGGTGGTAACGTGAGCAGTATAATGGCAGAAAGTAGAGCGTTTACAGTGCACGGACAAGGAGCCGAAGTAACTGTTGACTTTTATCCTCCAATTGAATTGGGACAACGACCCTACGTGCTGGGACTTGTTTCGTTTGAAGGCTATAATAGAATCTGCAACATAATTGAAGACGTCAATGATAAGTTCTACTACGATGACTATGTGTTAACTCTACCGTCTGGCAGCTACACCGTAGATGATATTCACGATCACATCTACACAACTCTCACCAAGGAATTTAGTCTAAAAGCATTTCTGGACGGGACACGCAAGTTTGAACTCATAGCCAACAACGTGACACATCGCTGCAGTATTCTTTCTTCCTTTAGGATTGATTTTAAAGCACAACCAGACTCAATTGGTCCATTGCTAGGCTATTCACCACAAGTGTTAGTACCAAACGTGATACACAAGTCTGACCAACCGGTGAAAATAATTGAAGATCATCACATATCTGTCACGTGTAATATTATTACAGACGTCTACACCAATCAAGATCCCTCGCATTCGCTTTATGATTTTATTGTTACTTCACCTGGTGGTTATATCATCCGCGAAAACCCATCGGTGGTGCTCTATCACCCTGTGAGTGTGACCCACATCAGGAATATTACCTTGAGACTAGTGAATAGAAACCAACGTCTCATCGAATTAGACCCTCATACACCTGTGACCTACAAATTGTATCTGAAGCCAGCATGAAACAAGTGTATAAAGCAACAACACCATTGAGGGTGGGTGTTAGTTGTTCTCAACGCGTGTACAGGTTAACACGTGTCAACAAGCAGATCTTACAACAACTGGGTTACACCGTACGTCATGAATTCGATCCTCGACGTGATCAACCCGGTCGAAGTACAGGAGGGTATTGTAAGAATTGAACACCATTCCTATCAACCGTACACTCAGGGTCTAAATAACAATGACGAAATTCGTATTACCATTAATCAACAAGATATCTACACCCTACTCCATGAAAGTTACATCCAGATTGAAGGTCAACTCACCAAATCAGATGGTACCATTCCGACAACGTCAAAGTTGGCTAACCATGCGCTGGCCTTTTTGTTTTCCGAGGTTCGCTACATCATCAACGGAATCGAAGTGGATACGACTCGAAATGTTGGTATAACAAGCGCTATGAAACTTTATCCCTCGTACGGAAGCGAGGAGAGTAAAGCGTTTCGTATGGCCGGTTGGTGTCCTGACTCGACAAACGACTGGATGGTTAATGATGATGGTACATTTACCGGTCATTTACCCCTAAAATTAATATTAGGCTTTGCAGAGGACCATAAGCGCGTCGTTGTGAACGCAAGACAGGATCTGATTCTTGTTCGAGATAGGAGCGATTATAATGCGCTGAAGGGTGCTGATGGAGCTGCAATAGATTCAAAAATTTTATTGCAACGAATTCTATGGAAAGTACCGCACGTGACTCTCTCTGACCAGAAAAAATTGAGTCTGCTCAAGATTGTGGAGAAGGATACAGCTTTACCCATACAATTTAGAAGCTGGGAGCTGCATGAGTACCCGGTATTACCACTCACTGATACACATACTTGGTCTATAAAAACCTCACGGTACACAGAGCGACCTCTCTACGTCATGGTTGGATTTCAAACAGATCGCAAATATCAACAGAATAAAGATGCATCACAATTTGATCACATCCAATTGCGAAATATACGACTCTTCCTGAACGGAGTTACCTTCCCCTATGAAGGAATGGATTTAAACTTTACCAAGAACAAATATGGTAAGCTCTACGACATGTTTACAATCTTTCAGTCCTCCTATTATCAGAAAGAAGCATGTCCGCTATTATCCCCGCAAGACTTTAAAACCAAAGCACCTCTGGTGGTGATGGACTGTTCGTATTTGGAGGAGTCGATGAAGGAAACAACTATCGATATCCGGTTAGAATTTGAAACGTCTGTAGTTATTCCAGAAAAAACAACAGCCTATTGCCTGATTGTTCACGAGACGCAAGTGTATTATCAGCCGCTGTCCAATTTGGTGACCAGAGTATAAATAGAAGTTTGGCTGCAGAGCCCTGGACTAAATCCTATGATAAAAGATTGAAAAACAATGTTCTGATCTTTTTGCAAATAAAGTAGTATAAGCCATTTTATGTTGTTTTTATCCCTTTAGCAAACCCAGTTCCTTTTCCAACCCCTTAACTAGTAGGACTATAGGTAGAGATGGATTAGTTGGCGGAAAGCACTGGTGAAGAAAGGAGTGTGTATCCGCGAGCAGTAACCATGTCTAGAACATTGATTGTCGATATGCAAGGCTTCAAAGTCAATGAAAATAAGTTTGTTTTCAAGGACGTTGCAATTATAGATTGCACAACCATGTGGACGCCCACAGTAAGTGCTTTCACTTTTGAACCACCGTTTCCCTTATACATGCAGTCGGACGAGGATAGAAGACAAACCGAGTGGCTGCAACGTCATTTAGGATTGAACTGGAATCAAGGAAACATTCCTTATAACTATCTACTGTTTGTATTAAAAGCCTATTTGTTCGGTGCCAACACTATTTTTGTAAAAGGAGGTGAAAAAAGGAATGGTTACGTCAGTATGTTTCTCCAACTTGTAAACTCATCGATCTACACGAAATGGGATGTCCTGCACTACACACCTTATATGAGCCTGGTGAACGTGTACAAAAAAAGACACTCCTACACGTATCGAAACTCTTTGATTGGCTAAGTCGCAATGCATGTCGGTACCTGGAAAATGAGTGTAAAACCTTGTGCATGAATGCAGACCAGAACAGTGAGACAGAGACGTATGTATAATACAGACGTGTCTGTGTGTATAATGGCTACCATTGAAGGCTTAAAATCTAACCCCATTGAACGGGCTATTGTTAAGTATTGCGCTTATAAGAAAAAACTGAACAATTTTACCCTAGAAGAACTAAATGCTTTACCCAAAGCGTTTTTGTTTTATGTTGCGTCAAATGCTGTAAAGGAGATTTGGGATAGTGTGCCGAGTGATTGGACACGGGATCCTGTGTTGTGTGAACTTCAACCGTGCACTGATTATGAACATCATTAACAAGTGTACATTTCCAAAATGCCATCAGTTCAAAATTGTAGAACGTGTCAGTTAATTAAACTGTATCATGGACATAAAACCTCATGCAACGACTATGCGTCTTCATTCCACGGATGTGATGGTAAGAAAGAAGCAACCTCCGCAGCAGCGGAAAAAGAATCAACATGTGCGTCACCGACTGAAAAAAATATGCCGGATCTCTACTGGTCATGGTCTCATTGACAAAGTCATAGATCTTTTACCCTTTGAGCTGCACTTACCTGGTTATCAATACTGTGGCCCTGGTACAAAGTTAGCCGTTCGACTGGCACGTGGTGATCCTGGAATTAATGCTTTAGACGCAGCTTGCAAGCAGCATGATCTAGCGTACAGAACATCAAAGCGTGAGAACAACATCTCTGAACTAAGACGTGTCGCCGACCAGATACTTTTGAGAAAGGCTATGGAACGTGTGACGTCACCTTCTGCATCTGTTGCAGAAAAAATGGCGGCCCTTGTGGTAGCAGCTGCTATGAAGGGGAAGCTCGTGTTGAGTGGTGGACGTTTACAAACAAAACATATGAAAGGATCAAGAACAAAGCAAAAATAAACTCTACACTATTCTTACCTTATGTTAAACAAGTGGTAACATGTTGATGTGCAAACGATGCCAATAAAGAAATGAACTAAAATATATGTTTGTTTTTTCTAACTCATACTTGGGGTAGCATGCATGTAACCAATAGTTAAATCAAAAACTCAAAAGTCAAACTTTCTTTGTTTATTAAAAAAACTCATAGTAATCAAAAAGCTATATATAAGTTTTTACGTTGTTGCGATGTGAATGGTGTTGTGATGTGTATGGTGTTGCGATGGGGATGGTATCTTGATGAGCTGGACTCCTCACTGAAGTAAAACTAGTGGCAAGCGTAGGCGTTGTTACTGCCTCTTCTTCTATATCATCTCCCGCGAGGTTGTTGTTTACACTGGAACGAAATTCCATTCTAGAGAAAAAGCTATTGCAATTTGAGTTTGGAAGGTTTGTGGTAAATCTGGCATACAATAAATATAACTTACCTTTTAGTAGGGATGATATCTACTTCTGAGAGATGTTAGTTGGTTTGTAGGATGTAAAGTAACTTGACCAACTGAGTAAATGTATGAAGAATATAAGTAATCATTGGTGTTTGGATATATTATATCCGTTTTACTTCCATCTGGGAATACACATCTTGTAACAAATTTAGGTTTTGTACATTTATGGCACCAATATATGTCCTCCTCATTCAAGTCGTCTAAGAGATACTTCCAATTTTTATGTTTTACAAAATAACTTTGACTGTGAATATTATTAGGGAGGGGAAGCGTGTCGTCAGTGTTGTTACTATCTGGATCTTCATCATCTTCCATAGCAAGGTCTAATCCATAGCATAAAACAAAACATTTTAAACACAACTTGTGACAATTAATGTAGTCAATTTCACCGTCACTATTTTCGTACGTGTCATTTGTGTCAGGAATGTGGTAGTCGTTAATGTACGTCACACACTGTAACTCATTGAATTGTCGTGGGAAAATGATGGTGTCTTGCCCCATAGAATAATGAAGTTGGTAGTCAAATCGAGTTGTGTGATGTGATAAAATATAGTGTAATGGCCATTCTTTGAAGGTACTGTTCAAGTAGTTAGTGTATGTAGATGTAGTACGAAATTCATTATATGTTTTGTTATATATTTGACTGCGATGACCATGTTTTGTTGCATATATCCAGTGACTTGGGTCAGAAAAGTGTTGTCTAAAAGTTTCAGATTGGTTAGCCATAGTACTCACCAAACGTTGTTGCTTGAATGCGTACCAGTAAAAGATAAAAACGAATTAGTTATTCCACAACACTCACACAAGAAATATATATAATTAGCAGCAAAATCTTTCTTGGTTGTTTCCTAGCACACCACACTAGCGAATAATCAGCTCAAACCGGCTTCACTCCATTCATATAGGGACTTGCGCGTAGAGCACGGTGTCCATACATAGTAGCGGTCCTTCGGACGCTTACCGCTCCAGTTACTAAGTGGAGATGATGAATTACTTCCGCGCTATCAATATCTCATGGTCACCAAAGACGGTAATGTAACCTTCGGTCGCCATGCTGCACGTAGAGCACGGTGCCCCATACATAGTAGCGGTCGGGTTGTAGTAAATAACTTTGTTATAATTATATCCCCTTCTGCACTGTAGAGCACGGTGCCCATACATAGTAGCGTTCGGGTTGCAGTAAATAACTTTGTTAAAATGATATCCCCCTTCCACACTGTAGAGCACGGTGCCCATACATAGTAGCGGTCGGGTTGCAGTAAGTAACTTTGTTATAATTATACCCCCTTCCACACTGGTGAGCACACCCACGAATCTGTTATATATACAGGTGTAAGGGTCGCACCCAATCTCACTTGCATCAAGTCTCTTTTGGCGTGAACATCGTTCTGCTCTGTACAAGGTGAGTTAACGTTTTGTGTTTTCTTATCATTATTCAACAGTTAGTAGATGATTATAGACTATATGGGGGCTATCTTTTTTTATAGTTAACATGGATGCTCTCCAACAGTTAAACAAAATAGGGGCCCAGGCTGGGTTGGAAACAAGAAGACTAAGGGATCTCCCAGTTAACCAGCCGTTCCCTGTAGAGAGTCTGCAGAGAATTGAGACACGATTCGGCACCAGACTTCTTTGTCACTGCCAAGAGTTTATGGTGTTTCTACCAAGTCGATTTGCCAGCATATCCAACGAGACGCTGGCAACGTTAAATTCACGCCCCTTGGTATTGAAGTATTTAGGCATGCACAATAATGCATGCCTAGTCCTCTTTGAAGCGGATAACATTTAACTCTTTGTCACATCGTGTATGAGCAGATGGCCTCGCTGTTCCACCTCTAACAAAACCATTTAATACCAGAGAAATAGCAGTTGACTATTATTGTAAGTGTTTATTAGAAAATAACCTCATGGTGCCACTTGTTTGGGAAAATGTTCGTGACTGCTTTCAAACACGACTGTGCAGTGGACGAATATACAATGTCAACAAAATTTTACATCCAAAATTGTTTTTACAAGCATGTTTACCCGTTTTTTTTATTACAATTTATCACTCTTTTTATGCGCTTCACAGCATTAAAGGTGAACACAGAATTAGCGTGTACCTTTGTATTTTTTAAAGTCAGTGGAGATGAAAAACGGGAACCATTTATTTGACAACAAAAATGAGACCATGTTATCGGACGGATGACAGGGAAGCTTGGTATAACGAACATGTCGTTGACGCTTTGGTGTCTAAGTTTGACGCCTTTCTTGAAGGTGAAAGTGGAAAATCGCTCGAGGTCATCCCGTTTCTACAAGTCAATGTATGTTGCTTTGATCCCTTAAATTCTGGTTCTCTATATTTTCCACTTCCTCTTCCTGTTCAACGTAGAAAAGCCGTTCTCAACATTCAAAATGAGGACGACTATTGCTTTTTGTGGTGCATAGCTGCATTTCTAGCCCCTGTTCAACGTAATGTTAGTTTAACATCCTCATACACGGTCATGTTTAACAGGTTACTCTCCACGCTCAACTTTGCAACTATTTCATTTCCTATGGAACTTACCTCTATAGCTAAATTTGAAAGTCTTAATCCTCATTTTTCCTTTATGATTTATGGTCTTGATAAGAATACGGTTATTGGACCGCTTTATTGTACGCAGCAGCAGAAGGTACACCATATAAATTTATTATACATTTCTAACGAGCAAACAAGTCACTATTGTTTAATTAAAAACCTCTCCAAGCTTGTTGGAGGTCAACTTTCATCTAGACACCATAAAACATTTATTTGTGAACGGTGTTTGCAGTACTTTTCAACGCAGATCAAGCTGGATAGCCACACAGTGGATTGTTCTACTCAGCCAGCAGTTAAAATTACATTTCCAAAACCGAAAGAGGCAAAAATGAAATTCAAAAACTTCCATCGCATGGATCCAGTGGCCTATACTGTGTATGCAGACATTGAAACTCTAACTACCCCCATTCAGCGGTGTCCACCGAATCCGTCTTCCTCATACACAGATGCTATTCAAAGACATACTCCGTTTTCTGTGGCCTTTCAAGTTGTTTGTTCCTATGATCCAAGTCAATCCTATTTCAAATTGTTTCGAGGACCTACCTGTATTCAGTGGTTGTTACAGGAACTGAAACAGTTAGCTGAGCATGTCCATCAGCTTCTTCAAATTCCCAAGCCCATACAGATGACGCTAGACGAAATGATACATCATGATACGGCAACAACGTGTCATATTTGTCAGAAGCCTATTTTACCTGACGACATTAAAGTGCGCGACCATTGTCATTACACGGGCGTCTATCGAGGAGCTGCACACAACACGTGTAATTTAACGTTTCGTGCAGCAAAGTATATACCCGTCTTTTTTCACGGTCTCACCAATTTTGACTCCCACTTTATTATTCGTGAGTTTGCCACATTAGACAAGGAACATTTTTCCATTATTCCGCAAAATCATGAGCGGTTTATTTCCTTTTCTATACATTACCAGGGTATATCACTTCGGTTTCTCGATTCCTATCGATTTATAGCCTCTTCGTTAGAAGCTTGGTCAAGGGCATTTCACCCAATGAATTGCACTTTACACGAAACCATTTTTCGGATGATGCTTAATTCAAACTTTGCATCCGGAAGGGCGTTTATCCTTATGAATATACCAACAGTTGGTCTTCCTTGGACGAAACGCATTTACCTCCACAGGATGCATTTTTTAGCACGTTGCATAATACTACCATTACTGATACCGATTATATCCACGCCTGCAACGTGTGGGATACCTTTGGTTGTACCACCCTAGGTGAATATGCTGATCTGTATCTCACTGTGGATACCTTGCTATTAACGGATATTTTTGAGAAATTCCGTCGCATGTGTATACAGATTTACAAGCTGGACCCGTGTCACTATTATACAGCACCGGGTTTATCATGGGATGCCATGTTGTTGTACACAGGTATCGAGTTGGATTTACTTGTAGATATTGACATGTTATTATTTTTTGAAAAGGGTATTCGTGGAGGATTTGTTTCCCTTGTTCAGAGACATGTCCATGCCAATCATCCTTACATGTCAACGTATAATGCTCAGCAGCCCATTTCCTATTTAACACACTACGATATAAATAATTTATACGGCTATGCTATGAGTCAACCCCTCCCGTATAAAGATTTTGTATGGCTCAGTAACGAGGAAATCGAACGCTTTGACGTGTTCACCGCTGCTCGTCAAAAAGAAATTGGCTTTGTCCTGGAAGTGGATATACAATACCCTGCACAAGTGCATGACGATCACGCTGATTTACCGTTCTGTGTCGAGCGTAGGATTCCTCCAAATTCGAGCTCAAAACATCCAAAGTTACTGGGAACGCTTCTTCCTAAAACAAGGTATGTGATTCATATCCAAGTGCTTTTACAATGCTTAACGTATGGACTCGTGTTGAGTAAGATCCATCGTATTGTATCGTTTACACAAAAGGCGTGGTTGAAGCCTTACATGGACCTGAATACTCACCATCGGCAGCGTGCTACCCAACCTTTTGAAAATATTTTTTTTAAATTGATGAATAATGCAGCATACGGAAAAACGTTTGAAAATGTACGCAAACACCGGTCCATCCATTTAGTTAATTCGTGGGAAGGTAGGTATGGAGCTCGGAAATATGTTGCCAAGCCCCATTTTAAAACCATGAAAATTATTACTGATACATTGGCTACCGTCGAATTAGGAAAGGTTGAAATTCTTTACAATAAACCTATTTATTTAGGGATGACTATTTTGGAGTTTTCAAAATTAACCATGTATGACTTTCATTATGGGTTTGCTCGTCGTTATTTTAAGGGTGTTCATCTTGTTTATATGGACACCGATAGTTACATATATCAGGTTAAAGCAACAGACGTTTATCAGGTGATGCGTGACCATCCTGAGCATTTCGATACGTCTTATTTTCCTGATGGCAACATCTTTGGCTTGTTACCTCAAAACAATAAAGTTATGGGGCTCATGAAGGATGAATGTGGCGTCGATGTGATGACAGAATTTTTAGGCCTAGCATCAAAAATGTACTGCTATACTTGCGACAGTTCAAGACATGTCAGTCGAGCCAAGGGGGTCCGCTCCAGTGTCATACGAACGTTATGCATGGCTCGTTATCGTGAGGCATTATATAATCCCACTGAACAGTATGCGAAACAGGCACGTCTAACGTCCCGTACCCATGAAGTGTTTCTTGTCGAGCAAATGCGACGCTCGTTGCTTTTGTTTGATGATAAACGTTCATGGGTAAATGATCACCTCACAAGCTTGCCATGGGGCCATTACGCCCTTAATGAGTAAACCAATACAGTTTTGTTGTTCATGTGTTCGCTATTATCTGTGAATCAAAACATGTCTATGTGTATGTCAAATATTGTAAATAAAGAACTAGTATGTATTGTCCTTTTGTTTTATTTATTTTCAAGTCCTATATAATCATCAAACCTTGCTATTTCCTTACTAGATGTTTAGATGGTAGGTATAATAGACCGAAGCTGGCGCAAGAGCTAATGTGCAAGATGGACGCCTCGCGCAACCACTCTCTGTTATTCTTATGGAGGGACAGTCAGAGCTGGAGCAGTGGCTAATGTGCAAGATGACCGCCACGTCCTGAGACCGTGGATGATGTCACAGGGGGGGAGTTCGGTCGTGTAGTTGCTAAATGGAATATTTATTATTATGAGATAATTATTGATTGATAGCTTGCCACGGTGCGTGAGTGGTTATTGTGTCGGACTATCAACCCCAAGCTTGCAGGTTAGCTCTTAGCCGTGGTAAGTGATTTTTGAAAGGCGGCAAAAATTACAACACGCATGTCATTCAATGTTCACATATCAAAGAACCCAGGGGGAGTTCGGCCGTGTAATTGATGATTATACAACACACATCTCCAGTATACGGGGTTGATGACCAAGTTATCCATAGTATAACCGAACACAGATGATTAACCGCGTTAACATACATGGAACTAATAACCGCGTTGTATCACACTTCCCTATGATAATAATACAACACGCATCTCCAGTATACGGGGTTGATGACCAAGTTATCCATAGTATAACCGAACACAGATGATTAACCGCGTTAACATACATGGAACTAATAACCGCGTTGTATCACACTCCCTATGATAATAATACAACACATCTCCAGTATACGGGGTTGATGACCAAGTTATCCATAGTATAACCGAACACAGATGATTAACCGCGTTAACATACATGGAACTAATAACCGCGTTGTATCACACTCCCTATGATAATAATACAACACATCTCCAGTATACGGGGTTGATGACCAAGTTATCCATAGTATAACCGAACACAGATGATTAACCGCGTTAACATACATGGAACTAATAATCGCGTTGTATCACACTCCCTATGATAATAATACAACACATCTCCAGTATACGGGGTTGATGATCAAAATGCCTCATTCATTATATGTTTTGTTATATATTTGACTGCGATGACTGTGTTTTGTTGCATATATATATCCAATGACTTGGGTTAGAAAAGTGATGTCTAAAAGTTATAGATTGGTTAACTATAGTACTCACCAAACGCATAGCAGTACACCACACTAGCAACTGAACAGCTCCAAGTGCATTCACTTGTTACATATATAGAGGCTAATGCGTAGGGCGTGGTGACCATATTTAGTAACGAGGCTCTAGTTACTAAAAGAAGATGATGAATTATTTTCGCACTGAGATGTCACAGGAGTTCACATCCAGCTACAACGAGTAACCGCTCGCTCCAGGGGTTTCACAAGTACTTCGTTCGCACAGAGACCCACAAACAGCACCGAAAAATAGCCGCTCGCCCCAGGGCTCACAACCATTGAGAATGGGTAGCTGCTCGCACGTTTTTATATCAGGGTCTCCCAAACAGTGTTCAAAAGTATTCCGTTCGCACAGGGACCCACAAACAGCACCGAAAAATAGCCGCTCGCCCCAGGGCTCACAACCATTGAGAATGGGTAGCTGCTCGCACGTTTTTATATATCAGGGTCTCCCAAACAGTGTTCAAAAGTATTCCGTTCCCACAGGGACCCACAAACAGCACCCAAAAATAGCCGCTCGCCCCAGGGCTCACAACCATTGAGAATGGGTAGCTGCTCGCACGTTATTATATCAGGGTCTCCCAAACAGTGTTCAAAAGTATTCCGTTCGCACAGGGACCCACAAACAGCACCCAAAAATAGCCGCTCGCCCCCAGGGCTCACAACCAGTGAGAATGGGTAGCTGCTCGCACGTTATTATATCAGGGTCTCCCAAACAGTGTTCAAAAGTATTCCGTTCGCACAGGGACCCACAAACAGCACCCAAAAATAGCCGCTCGCCCCAGGGCTCACAACCATTGAGATATTTATTATTATTAGGTCTTTATTGATTGATACCTACAGCCCCGGCCATCGCATTGTTCTACTACTCTAAGTTACACTCGGTCACATTCGACTACCTTCGACAGTCGCCCGAACCGGTCCCCTCCCCCACTTCCATCCACAAGCTATATAGGCAATGCACACCAGCCAGCTCAGTCAGTTGGCTGGCCAACACAGGTCGGCTAACAACTGGGTCTGCTTCCAAGCCAGACCTTCCACCCTTTCCCCTCCCCTCCCCCCCCCTCCCCTCCCCCAAGCCCCCCAGGGAACGCCTGGGGGGACACGTGACCACGAGAAACCATGGATGACCTTGAAATTTATCCAGGACCGGCTTAGCCCTACTACTGCCGAAGTCGTCGGATTTTTGAGAGCGTTAAAAATCCCTCAGTATGCCCTCCTTCGGAGGGGAAGTAAAGCCGGCGGTCCCATGTTATAGATTTATGGTATGATAAAGAACCTTCCATTAATTACACTTGTGTGAAGCTAAATTATAGGTTATATTTGACTGACGCTCTTAGGTTCCAACGTTCGTCGCCAGGAGCCGACTGCGGTGGCATCTACTAAGAAAGTTCAGAACTAGTTGGTCGTTGATGGTGGCGTTTGGTAGCAAAAGTTGGAGCTACTTGAAAATCGAATTTATGCAGTCCTTAGTTGAATTAAAAACAGATATCACACACTAATACAGCCATCACAAATAACACCGCTTATCAGACAGATTCTACACACACCCAAAGTACACGGGGCTACATGAGCACGTTGTCGCAGCCCCTAAACTGAGGAACCAACCAATTTTCCTCTGGGAGAAACTTACGATCACTAACCTGTCAACAATTGAAAAAGTAAAAGCCCGCTACCTAAAACGTATTCTTGGAGTTGGGAAGGCAGCACTATCACGATTAACATAATAATGTACTAACATAGGAAACATTCTTCATTGAGGACATTAATAAAGCACAATTCTGTCTACCAAATACAAAGGCTTATGAGAAGACTCTCCACCTACCAAATGAGAGGAAAACAGCCATATGGCCCGAATACTACACAACAGACGCTATTACAACATAAGAATGGAAGCAGACCAATTACGAACTCCGACATATAATGACAAGATATGCAACACATGGTTTTCACCACAAATTATGCCGTAACCCAAACATTCCATCAACCGGAAGAAGACTGCGTGTGCAAACTGTGAGACAATATAACTTAATTACTTTGAACTTATAAAGGTGTTATTCAATAAATACATTTAATATTTTGATTTCCAAGTAATCTCTAACGAATTGGATCGTGTAGAGGTCTTTGGGAACTGTTACTACAGAAGTCTGTGGAATGATTAATGTTTCTTGGACCGCATTTCTGTATGTTTGTATTTATATTGTACATACCTTATATTCGATTTGAAGTTGATTATTTTCATTCATCTTTATAGTTCTAGATTCATGATGACTGTGTTAAATTTAATTTGTGGATAGCCGCGTGTCGAGCAAGGCTCTGGTGCTAGCAGCAGCGTAGTGCCCAACTAATTTAACATATTTACACTTTTAACGTATTTATTAATCTTATTTACTTACATGAATTTCAGAATTGTTGCTGGAAATGCTGTCCATCATTTTCTAAACACAGGTTGCAATACCGTAGTAATAATCAAAAGATTTCCTTGGTTCCGCCTCGTCAATACAATTTATAAAAATTTTGTGGTATAATCACACGTCACTTAATCTACATCGGTACATGTTTCGATGCCTATTTACATTGGCATCATCATCAGCCTTTCAATGTATTGGCAGCACTTACAAATCTTGTCGCAAATTACGTTAGTTTTGCATAATAAGTAAGAATACTTTTCCCAATTCTTTTTATCCTACTATTCAAATTTTCTTACTCCTAGCGTAATTTCTTTCCAGTTGGGAATGGAATCCCTTGATCAGAAATTTCGGAGATAACATCAGGAACTGAATTTTGAAAACCTAAAGAAAGAAAATTAAAACCTTCAAGGGTTTTGTAATGAGTGCCACGGTGGGTGAGTGAATATCGTTCTACTAACCCCAAGATTGCAGGTTCGCTCCTGGCCGTGGTAAGTGATTTTTGAAAGGCGGCAAAAATACGATACTCATGTCATACGATGTTGGCATGTCAAAGAACCCATTTGCATTCAGTAGGCCGATTCATAATGGCAAAATTAATCTCGGGAGTTTCCGCCAACACAAAGTTCCTCATTTCTCTACTAGAAAGCGCTATAGTGTTCAAGGAGCTTAGATATCTAACATCTAACCTCCTTGACTTTCATAGTTAAGGAACAACGAAATTCGACCTGCAAGCTACCCTCTGGTTGTCAAATAACTAAGCTTGCACCCGGCACCTGAGGCCATACGATATTATTATTATTATTACCATAATTTTAAAAAACTTTTTAATAACGTTTAAAGTGATTTAGTGTATAAGTGATTTAAGTGTGTTTATATGTTAACATTTTATTACATCCAATGTACAAAGTGATTTTTAAGTGCTGCCAATACATTGAAAGGCTGATGATGATGCCAATGCAAATAGGCATCGAAACATGTACCGATGTAGATTAAGAGACTTGTGGTTATAGCACAAAAAAAATTCATAAATTGTATTGACAAGGGGGATCAAGGAAATCTTTTGATTATTATAGCAAGTCAATACGGAAAAATGGGCGACTCTGTGAGTCAAAAAGATACCATAGTAAGTTTTGGTACACTCGCTGTTATTCATCCACACTGATATTTGGTATCAGTGCAGTTATTTCCTTCTCGAGAACCTCGAGAGTACGCGGATTGTTTCTGTATACATTTTATTTGAAGTTTCCCCACAAGTAAATTCGAAACTTACGAACACATTTAATTCAAGACTTCTTCTTGAGAAGATAGTTTTCCACTAGGAAAATTTGACGTCTTTTTCTATATCTAACCATAAGCAGCTTCGGTGACGTAGTTGGTAGCATGTTGAACTGCTGTGCCCAAGATCGCGGGTTCAAACCCGGCCGAATTCGTCAGATTTTTAAGAGCGTTAAAATCCTTCCGTATGCCTTCCTTCGGAGGGGAAGTAAACATTGCCATAGATTTATGGCATGTAAAAAGTCCTTCAACTAACTAAACTTGTGTGAAGCTAAATTTCTAGGTTAGATTTCGTTGAAACGCTCTATGAAAGTTCCAACGTTCACCACTAGGTGTCAGTGACATCTGGCAGTGAACGTTGGAACTACCTGAATTGAACGTAACTTGTAGCTCACCCCACGGGTGTCCGCTTGAAGCAGCTACAGCCTCTGGCAAGCCGAACATGTCCTCGGACACTCCCGGCACTAAAAGCCATACGCTAAATGAAAAATCCACAGCCTGCTTCCAGTCGACCGACCGGGTCAGGAATGGAATGAATGAAGCCCCCATCTAGCGGCGAGGATATGAACTGTGCCGGCTGCCGAAGCCTGTCGCACTCCTCTGAGGCAATGATTAAATGAATGACAGATGGAATGAAATGATAGTGGAGAGTGTTGCTGGAATGAAATGTTGACAGGGAAAACCGGAGTACCCGGAGAAAAAACTGTCTGCCTCCGTTTTGTCCAGCACAGATCTCACGTGGAGTGACCGGGATTTGAACCACGGACCCAGCGGTGAGAGGCCGGCGTGCTGCCGCCTAAGCCACGGAGGCTCAGCCATACGCTAAATAAATAAATAATAATGCCTAACCATGTTCACGGCATACGAGCTAGGCTATAGCACTTCACCATAAGTCGTAATTAGCTCAACTAAAGTGTCTTGCCAGGTACGTATGTAATAAATGCTATGTCAGCATCCGGGGCTTCCCGAGCCACCCTTGTGTAATCGGAAAATGCTAGTCACCTGTCACACGGCCCCGGCGAGGCTTCGTTCTATAACGGGTGTTCAAATGAAAAGGTACGAAACGATACTGTGGGTACAATTTATTCGTTAATGAAAAGTAATCACCACAGGTGTCCCATTGCTTCACTAGCCACAGGATTCACTGTTCCCAGAAGTCTTGTGGTTGTGACAGGAGCCAATCTTGTACGGTGTCCTTTAGCTCGTCGTCTGATTGGAAACGTTTACCCTTGAGACGAACCAAAACAGCGACGTATATTGTGCGACACTCCGTAGCCTACACAAGTCCATCAAGAGCAAACGGCCTGGACTGCTCACATAGGGAGTGATTCTGCTCCATGATAACGCTCGCCCACACGTCTCTAATGTCACACAAGGTGTATTGGCCACGTTCAAGTGGGAGCAACTTGAACACCCGCCCTACAACCCGGACTTGTCACCCTGCGACTTTCATCTGTTTGGTCCGTTAAAGAAACATCTGAAGGGAAAACGTTTCTAATCGGATGACGATGAAGGACACCGTACAGGATTGGCTCCAATCACAACCACAAGACTTCTGGGAGCAGGGAATCCTGCGGATAGTGAAGCAATGGGACACCTGTGCACAGGCCTGTGGTGATTACTTTTGAATAACGAATAAATATATATATTCGTATCCAGGACAGTACAATAACGCTATTTACAATTCAAAACATATTCACCATACACACACAAATTGTGAACACATCAAATCGATTTTGAGGCCCAGAACTCGGCAGCCTTGATTGCACGAGCATTTGCTGAAACCAGGTCATCCAGCGTGCAGGCTTCAGGCAAGTTCGGGCAGACCAAGAGGTGTTGAACATCTTGAATATCTCCACATTCGCAGGTTGCATCTTCAGTAATGTAGCCCCACCGCTTCAAATTTTGTTTGCACCGCGTCACTCCAGTTCGCAGTCTATTCAACGTCTTCCACGTCTGGTAAGGTAGTTGGAAACCAGCAGCCGGCTCTTCCTTTCGATTTTGGCCATTACTTCCAGGTGTCCTGTTTCGCCGGCGAGCGGAAGATGTTGTTGCAATTGCTTCAGTTGTTCGAAGAAAGCTTTTACTTGATTTCAATCTGGGACGTGATGCTTCACTTCCAAACATGGGATGCCTAGGATCATTTTCCTGTTTTTTCTTCTCAACCTCTGCCGCTGTTCTTCTTCTAATATCCGGGGGTGCTATCCCTACAAGATGGTAGATTTTGTCAACTGGAGTTGGTCGTAGACAACCTGTCATAATGCGGTCTGTCTCGTTGAGAGCGGTGTCAACATTCCTGGCGTGTGCGGAGTTCTGACAGACTGGCGCTGCATATTCTGCAGTGGAGAAACATAGAACTAGAGCAGACGTACGTAGTACACTTGGTTGAATAACGAATAAATTGTATCCACAGTATCGTTTCGTACCTTTTCATTTGAACACCCCTTGTATAGGGAATGCTCTCACTGTGTTACGTCACGGCCGTTTCCCTGGCTCCTCGATCTTGTCTCCCCTCAAGACGAAACAAATCCTGACTTACCTCAGCACTAATCAATCGTCTTCGATCCTCCCATGTCGTGTCGCTTGTGATCCATTAGCTGACCCTCGCGGTCTTTCATTATAGGATTCATTAATGCTACACAGGGTGGAAGTGTTCTGCGGCGGACCACCAAGAGTATTGTATGGCAAATGCCAGACATATATCACTGGCGTACCTGGGTTCGAATCCCGCTGGAAATTGTAATTATGCATAACAACATCGCCTTCGTCGCCAGGTGCTGGTTGCGGTGGCATTTAGTAGCCAAGTTCACAGCTAAGTGTCGTTGACGGTAGCATTTGGTAGCAAAATTAGAAATTAGGCTACTTGAAATTGATTGTCTGCAGTCCTTACTTGGATTACAGATAACACACTAATACAGCCATCACAATTAACACCGGTTATCAGACAGATTCTACACACACCCAAAGTATACGGGGCTACATGACCGCGTTGTCGAAGCCCCTAAACTGAGGAACCAACCAACCGACATGTATTTACATATTAAAGTAATGTAAATGTTTTAAAAACAGCTCATGACTGACTTAGTAAACTGATCAGGAATTGTAGGGTATTCAGGGGCGTTTTCAATGAAACAGACCATAATCTGATCTGCTGGGAATTAAGCATAGTCAGAACTAACGTGCAGAAAGCGAGGGCTGTTTTCAGACGCATTAGGGTTGAAAATCTCCAGTTTAAGGAACTTGGCAGAAATACATGGAAATGATTGATGAGAAATTCCAAAGAGTAGATGGTAAAGAATGCAGGACATTGAAACGGAGTGTGGGCACAGGGATCAGTGCCGGATTAAGGTAAAATGTGGCCCAAGTCTCTCAGATTTTTGGGCCCCTGTATTTTTTATCAATTTTTTTTAGCACCTGTACATTTAATAAAGTATATACAAGAGATCTTTTTCTCAAGATGAATAATACACTATTTCTTAAATCATACATAGTCTACATATATACATACATTTCAATTGAAACGATCATCGTTATTTGAAAACATTTCCGATGATTTGATGAACAATTTAACAAATCATACTATTTTTTACTTCTGTAAAATGTAAGTTAATCAAAATTTTAATCTGATTTTTCGGTCAATGAAATCTTCTACAATGTCATCAAAATCAATTTCCCGCAGAACATCTGACTCGATATACATTAAACTTAGCATGTTTAATCGTTCTTGTGACATGATACTTCTTTGCGCACTTTTGATCCATTTCAATTTTGAAAACGAGCGCACCGCAGAACAATTCGTTATCATGAGGGTCCGGAAAATGCGAAAAGCAATTTCAACGTTGGGGAAAACAGACTCATGAAGGAATGACAAACCCCTAACCATTGCAACAGTAGCTCAATAGATAATGTCTGGTGTTAACGGGTACTTCTGCTAGTTTAATATAATGCTGAAACTGTCTCAGTTCTGGATGAAATTTTTCTTAATCTCCGGAATAAAATTGAACTAAATTAGAAATTGCTTGGGGGACCCAGATAATTGGGGGCGTAATGGGTAATCCAGCACTGACAGGGATGCAGTACTAGAAGTAGCAAAGGTATGTCTTCGTACAACAGGGTGTAAAGGTAGAAGAAAGGGCACACCTTGGTGGAATGACATAGTGAAGTCTGCTTGTAAAGGTAAAACGAAGGCTTGCAATGAATTATTCCAATCAAAGATGATGATGATGATGATGATGATGATGATGATGATAATTGTTGTTGTAAGGGACCTAACATCTAGGTTATCGGCCATTAATGGTGTGGGTGATAGTGAAACATGAGAATGTAATGTGCATTATACCTAAAACTAACTACACACTTACATACTAGAAGAAGAAATGAAAAACAAAACAGAATAAGGCAAATAAAGGACAGAAAGAAGAGAAATGCCCTCAACCCTCGAAGAATGAGGAGTGAGGAACAAGGAAGGCAGATAGGAAAGGGAAAGAGGAGAGGGCCCGCCCCAAAGTCAGAGCTTAGGAATCCCTCGGGGTCACCAACTCCCGAACTCACCAGCCTTGAGCCCTTAAGGGTGTATACTATCCAGGGTGCACCAGAAGTGGCAGGGCTATATACACCCTGCCTCTTTGAGGGCCTTGTGCAGATGGCGGGAGATAACATGAAAAGAAAAAGAAGGCTGCTCCCTCGAAGAATGAGGGTATCAGGAAAGGTGAGACACGGGTCAATTAAGGCGGGAAAGTGAATTACTCCCTAAGCCTCGGATACCCTAATACCGTCGAAGTCGGAAGAGAACAAGAGTTGACCAAGAGAGGTCGACAGGAAAGAAGACGGGGAGGAGCTCGGCACAAGTAAGTGGAGGCAATGCCGGACGCAGCTTGAGTCCCGTGGTCGCCAACCCACGTCCCACTAGATGTGAGCCCCTGGGGGTCAATTCAAAGAATCCAGAGAGTTATATATAGTGGAAAGGAACAAACCAAACTTAGTAGAATCCAAAAGGAAATCGTGGGAGGAATTTTGAGATAAATTAGAAAAGTTATGTCAAGCGGTAGGGAGACCTTTCTGGAGTTTTATAAAGAAACTTAGAAATGGAGGAAAAACAGAATTGAGCTGTGTTCTGGAGAATTCATGGAAAGCACTGGAAAGACACTTGCCACAGTGGGTGAGTGGTTATCGTGTCGGATTACAAACCCAAGCTTACAGGTTCGCTCCTGGCCATGGCAAGTGATTTTTGAAAGGTGGAAAAATCACGACACGCATGTCATACGATGTTGGCATGTTTTTTTTTTTTTTTTTTTTTTTTTTTTGTTGTGTAGCCTCCTGAGAGGCCGAGTGCAGGTCTTTCTAGTCGACGCCCGTGGGCGACCTGCGCGTCGGGATGAGAGATGGAATGGATGAAGATGAATGAAACTGGGCAAGGATGGGGAAGGAAGCGGCCGTGGCCTGTCAGAAGGTACTGTCCCAGCATTTGCCTGGTGTTGAAAATGGGAAACCACGGAAAACCATTTCAAGGACAGCCGACGGTGGGGCTCGAACCCACGCGTCTACCGAGTCAGCAGAGAGCTTGGCCCCTTGACCTAACGCAGCGCTTTAGCGCGCGTAGCCACTACAGTCGGTGTTGGCATGTTAAAGAACCCATTTGAATTCAGTAGGCCGTGTTGATAATGGCAAAATTAATCTCGTGAATTTCCGCCAACACAAAGTTCCTCATTTCTCTACTAGAAAGCGCTATAGTGTCAAGGAACTTAGATATCTAACCCCCTTGACTTTCATAGTGCTTCAAGGAACAACTAAATTTGACATGCAAGCTGCCCTCTGGTTAAGAACAAAATTCCAAATGGTTCCGCCTCGTCAATACTGTTTATTAAAATGTCGTGATACAATCACCTGTCTTTTAATACATGGAATACATGGATGGTTGGTTGGTTGGTTCCTTAGTTTAGGGGCTGCGACAACGCGGTCATGTAGCCCCGTGTACTTTGGGTGTGTGTAGAATCTGTCTGATAACCGGTGTTAATTGTGATGACTGTATTAGTGTGTGTATCTGTTTTTTAATTCAAGTAGGGACTGCAACTTTGAATTTTCAAATAGTTCCTACTTTTGCCGCCAAACGCCACCGTCAACGACTACTAGGCCTAGTTCAGAAATAGCTACTAGACGCCACCGCAGTCGGCTCTTGGCAACGAACGTAGCAACCTAAGAGCGTTGTTTACAGTCTTAACCTATCCAATTTAGTTTCACACAGGTGTAATTAGTGGAAAGATCTTTAACATGCCATAAATCTATGACATGGGACCGCCGGCTTTACTTCCCCTCCGAAGGAAGGCATACTGAGGGATTTTTAACGCCCTTAAAAAATCCGACGGCTTCGGCCGGGTTTGAACCCGCTATCTTGGGCATAGAAGCTCAGCATGCTACCAACTACGCCACCGAAGCCGCCGGAATACATGGAAGACAGGTGATTGTATCACGACATTTTAATAAACAGTATTGACGAGGCGGAACCATTTGGAACTTTGGTCTTAATATAATTCAGTCAATACGGAAAAAATGTGCGACTCTCAGAGTCAAAAAATATAATGCCCTCTGGTTGTCAAATAACAAAGCTTGCACCCGGCATCCGAGGCCATACGATATTATTATTATTATTATTATTATTATTATTATTATTATTATTATTATTATTATTATTATTATCTGGAAGTGTGGAAGATTTTGAAGTTATGCAGGAGGCGTATGAGGATGGTAATAGGATCACGGTGGAAGAAGTAGAGAGGGTGGTAAATAAACTACAATGTCTCAAAGCGGCAGGGGTGGATGAAATTCGGCCAGAAATGGTAAATTAGTGGGAAAACAGGGCTGAAATGATAATCGAATTGGCAAGAGATTGAGGAAATAATAGCAGTAAAGGTCCCAATTTATAACCAAGGTAACAGGAACGAATGCAACAATATTATGGAGGCATTTCTTTGATAAGTGTCCCAGGCAAAGTATATTCAGGTATTGTAGAAAGGAGAGTGCGACAGGCTTCGGCAGCCGGCACATTTCATATCCTCGCCGCTAGATGGGGGCTTCATTCATTCCATTCCTGACCCGGTCGGAGACTGGAAGCAGGCTGTGGATTTTCATTGTAGAAAGGAGAGTTCGATCATTAGCCGAGAGTAAGATGGATGAAAACCAGTGTGGCTTTAGACCACAACGAGGATGTTAGGATCAAAATTTTAGTGTGCGCCAAGTTATTGAGTAATGATACGAGAGGAGTAGACAGTTGTGTTTGTGTTTTGTAGACCAAGAGAAGTTGTACGATAGCGTACCCAGGGAGAGGATACTGAGTATCCTGAGGGATTATGTTATCCAGGGAATCAAAAGTATTTATGCTGATAATAAGGCTGGAGTGAGAGTTGATGGTAGGATGAGTTCTTGGTTCAAAGTTATTACAGGTTTGTTATTGTTGTTTTGAGGGGTGGAACTACGAGGGCATCTGCCCCTAGTGAGGCAAGGCTGTAAACTCTCACCACAACTGTTTATATGGACCATTTGCTGAAAAGCATAAACTGGCTGGGTGGGATTCAATTAGGTGAAAACCAGGTACGGTACGTAGTCGGGCCGTTAATTGTGAATGTCAGTGGAACATGGATTATACACTTGCAGCAGACATGAATGTGGCTTTTACATACCTTGTGTCCTCGTTTCATCTTCTGGGCGTTATTACGTATTGAAATTAGGATCCCTGGTCACTACTGAACCTCATATATGTGCTAAAATTCGTAAATATGTGTTTTATTTCTTGCTATTCTAAAATGCGGGCGCCATATTTCGACAGCGCTTTCATCTCTTTCAACTGTCAACAAGGTGCACTCTATCGGGACGCAGCGAGGCGCACACATTGTTCCCAACATGTGAGATACAAAATCACTGTTGATAAAAAGGAGATACAAAATCACTGTTGATCAAAAAAAAAAGAAATCATCGGGACGTGTTAGGCTGTAACCATTGTCAAAACTCATTGATCTGGGCGCGTTAGGCTGTAACCATTGACAAAAACCAATGGATTGGACAAAACGAAGGTTAGAAGGTCGGGGGTCAGCTAGTGGGGTACGGTTGACTCTGGGCGCGTTAGGCTGTAACCATTGTCAAAAACCAATGGATTGGACGAAACGAAGGTTAGGTCGGGGGTAGGTGTGGCCTTTGGCAGCGCGCAGCTAGTGGGGCACGGTTGACTCAAAACAATTGATCTGGGCGTGTTAGGCTGTAACCATTGTCAAAAACCAATGGATTGGACGAAACGAAGGTTAGAAAGTCGGGAGTAGGTGCGGCCATTGGCCGCGCGCAGCTAGTGCGGCACGGTTGACTCAAAACAATTGATCTGGGCGCACATAGCGACTGAATTGGACGCTCCTTTGTTTTGCATAGTACCGTAAGCGCGAGGTTGGCAGTACTGTCATGATATTGTTTTGATAACGATCGATGAGAACAATGGCGCTGACAGCTGAAATTTTCGCTATATAATTAGTGTTCCTATTTGGGATGGCTGGGTGGGTCACAGACATCGGAGGAGGAAATATCTACTAAAACATCGCTCCCTGATTTATTTCCCAGCGTTTCATAAGGTATTTTGGCTAATTCATGTATTGTAGAGAATTTTACCGCGCGTTCTATCTTCATTCACCGCTACCGTCTGGCCTAAGCTGATGATCTGGTTCTAATGGCGGACTCCGTCGAAAGCTTGGCAAGCCAACATGTTATGAAGATCAGCAACAGTTTTTGATGTGTAACATCTTTCCGCTCAGTTGCTGGATAGTTTTGTGGGAGTGATTTGGAAAATTGGGGACGGAAGTGAATCGGACGGAAGTGGATCGAACGGAAGTGAAGACGCACTGCCAGAAAAATGGGACGGAAGTGAATCGGGCGGAAGTGGATCGAACGGAAGAGGATCGGACAGAAGTGATGACGCACTGCCAGCTGGATGTACAATTGAAAATGTGTGTATTGGAAACAAGGGAGTGTGTGCTCCGTAGCGCGAGAATGTTATGGCAATACAGTAGGCAGTGCATTTAGCAGGCACTGGTTTGACGAGCACAGTGGCAAATGTTTCACCGACTTTCATTTGTCATTGAGCAGTTTATGAAGCTTCACGTTCAAGGTTGAATATCACATGGGGTAGGACAAAGACGACAAATGACATTTAAGTAAGCGGCATTATTGTCAAGCTGTGGGTGGGTAATCAAATATTAAATGCATAGTAACAGAATGTTGTTATATGAGTGGAATAAAAGCTGTATTTTCATCATATGTGAGACTACTAGTAGGTCATTTCATGATTGTAGGAAGCCATGTTTTGATTGTTTACGACGAACTGTATGAGAGCCTTGAGAATAATGAATGTTATAGTTACTGAGGAATGTGCACACAGTATTTGAGAGTACTGTCGACGTTGTGTGTCACTTTGTTATTATGAATTATTAATGTAAAAGGAAGGAAGGAAGCTTGTAGTTTTGCTTGTCCGTTAATCTCACGATCATGATCCACGGTACCTCCCTTTTACGTGGAATGCGAACCACAGGACATGGCATTTCAATTCTAAAATCTCACATGTATTGACCGGGAATCAAACCCGGTCTACCTTGGTGAGAGACTGACAGCTTGACCGCTGTGCCACAAATGTGACAGTAGAATATCTCCAATTCAATCTATACATTCATCATAGTACCAGTCTGAAAATGGAGTGTAAATTAACATTTTAAGAATGTCCAAGCTGTGTAGTATACGAGTAGGATAACATGCCAGATGTTACACATCATATGCGACTACTGTAAGGCTCGTATCTTTTTTTTCTATCATTCGAGGGTAACACTACTTCTAGGATTAAAATCGTTAAGCACAAACGTAGCAGCCTTCCTTTGTCCCATCTCCAGCTAATTGATGAGCCCTACTTGATATGGGCCCCCAACCGCTGAGCCGTATTGGAAGATTGGTCTCACCAGGGTCAAATATCCTAATTCTTTGGCGGTGGAGCTACTGACCTTACAATACCCGCATTACGTGAATTTCAAGCTTTGGAGACGGCACAACTCACATGAGTACTCCATTTCATATCATTCCAAGTATGCAATCAAAACTTCAGAAAGACCCCAAAAGAACTTTTGAAGGAAATAGTATACCAGAGGTGTAATCACAGACGCATTTCTCTCGTGTTTCAAAACGCTCGGAAATACGCCCCGGATAATAACTGTCTGGGACGCGGGACGTCTGGCAACCCAGCTGGGGAGTGATATGTCACCACTCTTAAAAACGCCACTGATGTAGGGATGAAACGAAAAGCTCAGGACAGGGATCTCAAGATTCAAAGCAATCTTGAATAACTCTGAAAACATGAGAGTTATTATTGAAGTCATTGTTGTTGTGTTGCCATGACTTCACCCTGGCGTTAAAACCTCCGTCGGGACGTTTCTTTCTTAACTATTACATAATTCGTAAATTTTCAAATAATTGCCACTGTTTTTCGGTTGTTCTGACTCTAAGATGCCGCATCGTCGTTGTGGTACACATGACTGTATCACAACCAAGCCATATCCACAACATGACCAATGAACATGATACCCTTCATTTCAAGGAGCATAGCAAATTTGCTTTTACTTGGTACGAGAATCGAGTGGGAATCCAGCCAAGGTAAGATACTAGTCCAGGCCACGCCAACGCGAGCACTTAGTGCTTGCGCGCCCCCGTGCCGCACCGAGCAACACCGGTGCTTATCCCCTCCCTTCTCTCTTTTCTCCCCGTGTAGTGGCGGTAGAGGAAGCCCCATCAAGTCTCCAAGTTGAGCTGATAAAATTACAGTTTGATTCAATTTTGACAGACTGATTTGATTACATTTTATAAAGGCGTTGAGGAACAAGAATTCCCGAGACTTCATGCCCTTGTCCTGAAATGTATTGCTAAATTCGGAACAACGTTCGTTTGTGAACAAATATTTTTAGCGGCTTCGGTGGCGTAGTTGGTAGCATGCTGAGCTTCTATGCCCAAGATCGCGTGTTCAAAACCGGCCGAAGCCGTCGAATGTTTTAAGAGCGTTAAAAATCCCTCAGTATGCCTTCCTTCGGAGGGGAAGTAAAGCCGGCGGTCCCATGTCATCCACTAATTACTGTGTTATAATGACAAAGTTTGACATTCCGGGACAAGCTTTTACTTTTGTAAATGTTTTTGCAGGTTTGAAAGGCACCTTCCAATTTGTTACATCTGCTCTCAATGGCAGCTATTTCTGAATTATTAGGGGTAATCCATTCCCCTAGGTATTTAAATTTTCGGACTTTTTTGATTTTTTGCAGACCAATCGTGATGAATTTTGAGGCATCTTTGACATTTGTGATAAAATTAGTTTTATGGAAGGCCACTTTAGACCGTCAGTTAGGGGAAGATCAAGCTGGTTTCAGGAAATCAAGATCCTGTCCTGAACAAATTCATAACATTAAGACCATAATTTCCTACTGTACGGTTCGATCAAAACCTTATGTTGTGATTTTTGTGGACTTTCAAAAGGATTATGATTGCATTCATAGAGACACAATAATTAACACCGTACGTGAGTTTGGCCTAGACAATAAATCAATTAATTTGTTCAAAGCAAGCTTAGAAAACACCATTTCTAAGGTCAAATTTCGTGGTGAATTGTCCGAAGCCTTTGCAATCAAGACAAGGTGATCTGGGATCACCGATGCTGTTCAACTGTGTCTTGGAAAAAACTATAAGAGAATGGTTAACAATCTTACCAAATAATTATGGTATTCGAATAGGTTATAAAAAAGAAGACCTGAATATAAACTGTCTCGCTTTTGCAGATGACATTGTTTGTTCGCTAATTCGATGGAAGAGGCCACTGACCAAAGTATTTCAGTAGGTTCTGATAACAACATGGCTGTTTTGGAACAACTTGTTCCAGAGAAAGCAATGTCATCCCCAACAGAACCATCAAAAACAGCACGACCACTTTCAGGTACCCCTTTATCATCTTTATCGTTCTTTTCTTCCACTGGCAAACTATTAGTCTTAAAAAACAAATCTAGTTGTATGTTTCAGAACACGTCCTTGTTCTCCAAGTTTCAGTTTTGTTCGTCTTTTGTATTCAGCACCACAGGGTCTCTTCCTACCGTAACTCATAGTAGCTAGTAGAGTAGCCTACTTGTTAAAAACTGTCGTTATGTATTGGAATACTCTAAACTATAAGGCAAAATCATAACAAACAACACTAACACGGCTCGCTCAACACAATCATCGATGATCCCGTTGTGCACACCGATAGACATGAATGACAGCGTCAGACTCAGACAGACTACACTGACACAACACTACTGACAGTTGAGCCTCTGGGCCTTCCACCAACAGTGTTGCCAGATCGAATCGCTGCGCTTGAGCCAGTGTTGTCAAACAAATTAGATTGCACTACAAGAAAGTTATAATACAAGATTACGTGCTGTGAATTTGTATTGTTATAGTTTAAGAAAGTAGGCTATATAGAAGGACTAAAACATATTTTTAAGTAACTTGTATTCTTAAATTCGTTCGGAAAATATTATTAACGTCTGAAATACTTCATTTGAGCTTTTGAATGAATTACCAAACTGCCGCCCCTGAAAATTTGCCGCTCTTGGCTGCAGCCTACTTAGCCTATTTAGAAATACGGCCCTGTACGCTACGCATGATCTGTGTCGTGGATTTTATGTACCATAATTAAAACTCGGAATAACATCCTTCAAAAACGGTGTGGCACATCTTGGGGATCTTCTGCATCAACACTGCGCACCTCAGCTCTGGGTCTGGTTTACCCAGTTGCCGATTATTGCTCGCAAGCTTGGTTAAACAGTACACACACTAAGCTTATCGACACTCAGCTTAACTATACAATGCGCCTTATAACTGGCACAATCAGACCCACGCCGACTTTCTGGCTACCCATACTTAGCCACATACAACCTCCATCTCTGCGTCGGAAAAATGCACTATTACGCGAGTACAAAAAGCTGTACAAAAATCCACACCTTGCTGTGCATGAAGACATACCAAACATCGGAAGAGGTAGGGTTCGCTCTCGTCATCCACCCCTTGAAACCGCGAGAACTTTAGATGCCAACAACTTTAATACTGATGATTGCTGGAGGCAATCATGGCAGACTAACGCAACAGCAGAGCAATTGAAGATGCCGTGCATATCAACGAAGCCACCCGGTTTTGAATTACCACGCAAGGACTGGTCAATACTTAATAGAATAAGAACCAACAATGGAAGATGTGCAGACCTTCTGTACAAGTGGAAGAAAAGAGAGTCTCCAAGCTGTGACTGTGGTGCTGAAAAGCAGACGGTCTTCCTTGTTGTGCACGAATGTCCCTTGAGAGCTTTCGCTGGCGACCAATCAGAGTTCCTGGTGATGACGGAGGGATCACTGGACTATATTCATGGACTTGATATTAGTTTGTAGTCTGTTATAATTATCTTTATGATTGTAATATTATTTAACTGTACATTTTGTGATGTAGCCATACGCTAAATAAATGTGTATCATACATTGGCAATTGTCACGGCCAACGAGACATACTGGCCCTGGTGCGCTTTCGTGACGTCAGCAATGTAGTGCTGTTGTACCACTTACGGTAGGGTTATGTATGACGGGAACATAAGCCCTATTGTCTACAAGATGCTGAATTAACAGAATTAGAACATCGTACTTAACCGATATCATATCAGAGAACACGTTGTAAAAAGCATTGACCCAACACAATCATGGCTTCTGGCAAAACATACATGGTAATTACAACTCAAGTCTTACACTGATCAATCTTATGAAGTCCAATCAGGAGTATGTTATCTTTCCCTGGCGGTTGCTTGTTAATTATGTGGAATTACATGACGGTTACAAATGGTTCGGGAAGTTTATGAAAAGCTATGAATAGTGCCGGACAATGTATGCATGCTTTCTTATAGTTGAACGATATGCATAGCCTAAATGTATCAAACGTTTTTGTAATAGAAATATATTCACGAACATAATATTCTATGGCCTTCGTCTTACTGCAGGTGTGGTAGTCATCTTGTCTTCATCTTTGAATCTGTATAAATGCTGGTATTCATTTACCACTTGTCTTCATAGAAGGTATTGATATGAGTCGTTAGTCGGAGGCGAGTGTATTCCGCAGATCTCTACTATAAACGTATTAATTTCTGTTCCTCCCCTTAAAATAACAATAACTACGTAATACATTCACTCATAAGTTTCTTTGATCTAATTATACTCATGCCACTGCTCATGTCCACATAAGTTACTCACAACGAAGGTCACAGGTTCTACAACTCAACTTACTGTACTCGTTGCAGACATAACATACTCTTGAATCCTAGTTCGCGTGGATTTTTGTTACGAGTAACTTCAACATGTAAATAGGCTATCTATAGCTGGTGTAGTTTTGTAAACCTATACGGTACAGTATAATTTATCGTGCTTGAAAACACACGAAACATCTAAACTGGGTCCATTTCAAGAAGATTGATTTAAAATATCGCATTAAATGCGAAATTTTCTGCTGCTCATGAATTTCTCTTGACTTAAACGCACAAGCACCATCAAGCACTACGTTGCATACGTCACAAAAGGATTAGATTTACGCGCCAGGGCCAGTATTTCTCGTTGGCCGTGGGCAATTGTAAAATGACGTGTCGGTAACAAATGAAGACACGTAATGTGCCTCTTTCAGCGTCAGTTGAGCAACGACAAGCCATGACAATTTGCCGTCGTTTAATGAACAATAAATAACGAATAAAGTCACATATTTATGTAATTAGGACATAATTTCTAGTGCAGTAGTGGACATCTGGTGTTACTAAACTGGATCGCATCCCCAATGAATGCATCAGGGAGAGATTTGGCATTGCACCCATTCCTGAAAAAATGCGCGAGAGTCAAGATGGTTTGGACATGTGCTGAGGACAGGGGCTGACACTATAGCAAAGACGGGTTACATGTTGGAAGTCGCCGGTAATAGACCAAAAGGACGACCAAAAAGCGATGTGCCAATACCCTTCACAAAGATCTGAAGAGCATCAATCTCCACCCTGACATGGCCAAGGACAGAACTAAATGGAGACACTGAATCCCTGCCACCAGGCGGGACAAACGCTGAAGAAAAAGAAGAAGAAGTGTAGGTTCATTACTCCAGAAAAATTACCAAAGGTATCACACAGCTCATCACGAAGGAAATGGAACGGCAACTAAAGACGCCCTCAATTCAGGGCTAGCATAGAATTCTTGCAGCTCTCTCTGTAACTTTCTATTATACACAAATGTATATTTGCTCGTCATTTCATCAAGATTCTGCTCTGGAAAGCTTTTGATATATTTGCCAAAATGTTTAAATGCAAATAGGTTGGTAGCTGTCCAGTGAACTGAATGCGAGATTTTATCTATGTAAGGATAGCATCACATAGTTCCAGAGCGTTTCTTTTTCCACCGTCTTTAACTGGAAGGTGAGATTCGTCTCCTTTGGAGTCTACTTCTTCAATATTGTCTCATTCCTTCAAAACTCTGAATGGCTTGTTTCAATTTAATTAGATCAGTGCTTACAAATATTCTCTTTTGCAGCTGATTGACAATTATGTCTACACTAGCTGACGTACCCGTGCTTCGCTACGCGTCATAAATAAATTAAAATGTGAAGGTGGCAGTTAAAACAGGGGATAGGCGAGGTGCTGCGCAGAGAAGATTAAGGATGGAATATTTTGTCCAACTACACCGCTCGGCGTTGACCGTGTTTTATAGCACGAATTTAGGTTTTACTCGCTAACCGTTGGAGATACCTTTCGGATAGAAAATGAAATTTTAAACCTCGTATATGCCATCAAAAGTTTGCTATTTCTTAGCGTTCTCTTTTTATTTGAAATGGAAACATGAAAGTTTGAAACCAAGTGAAGTCACTAAAATGGTCGCCATCTTTAAATAGTGCAAAGTATTGAAATCAAAAGTAACCTATAAGTTAAACAGGCAAATCAGCTACTTCCAAGTAAAATTCATGTAAATCGGACCAGTGGTACTTGCGTGACTGAGTAATACACAGACACACACCATCTCATTTTTAGCCTCGCTTCGCTCGCGTCATAGTCGTGTCATATTGTTATTCAATGAAATGCAGGTTTAACCCCGTTAACACCCCATTATAACCTGAATATCTAAAAATCCCTCCTTAGTAGACGTTTTCGACACACAACAAACATATCCCAAAAATATCATTTTTCTAACTTTAATAGTTTTGGTTGGTCGATGAGAGTGAAAATCCAAAAATCCTTCCTTAGTGGACGTTTTTCTTCCAGAATTTCACCCCTGCCCATAGGCCCCTTAAATTGCATTTATGAAAAAATCGGCCGAACACCTATTTATTTTATTTATTTATTTATTTATTTATTTATTTATTTTTAAGCTGACTGATTTCCTCCGAGTTTCAAACTCCTCGCCTATGACGTTTAAGAGATACACGCTCCGTTAGGAATCTTTCAACCCCCACTTTTCATCCCTTTCACCTCATAATATACACTACATCGAAAAACCATTTGACATGTGTCAGCTTATTTTTAATGATTAGTATATATGCCAAGTATCACATCCCCAAATGAAACCACTCGTGAGATATTGTTATTCAATGAAATGCACCTTTACCCCCTTAACGCCTCTTTAGAACCTGAATATCCAAAACTCTTTTCTTAGTGGTCGTTTTCGACATACAACGAACATATCCCCAAAATTTCAAGTTTCTAATTTCAATAATTTTGGCTGGGCGATGATGAGTGAGTGAGTCAGTCAGGACATTTTCTTTCATTTATTTTTGATAATTTCACCCCTCCCCATGAACCCCTTAAATTGGATTTATGAAACAAACGGTCGAACACCTATTTACTTATTTAAAGCTGCTTTCCCCCTGAGTTTGATGAATGAGTGAGTCAATCAGCTAGTACACTTTCTTTCCTGTTTTTTTCCCCAGAATTTCACCCCTCTCCAAGGGTCCCTTAAATTGGATTTATGAAAAACGGTCGAACACCTATTTACTTGTATTTTAAGCTGTTTTTTCCCGCCGAATTTCAAACTTCTCGCCTATGTCGTTTCAGAGATACACGCTCCGTTAAGAATCCCTCAACCCCCAATTTTCACCCCTTTCACTTCATAATATACACCACATCGATAAACCCTTAGACATATGTCTGATTATTTTTAATGATTAGTTTATATACCGAATATCACATCCCCAAAGAAACAACTCATGAGATATTGTTATTCAATTAAATGCACGTTTACCCCCTTAACACCTCTTTAAAACCCGAATAAACAAAAATCATTCCTTAGTTGACGATTTCGACATACAGCGAACATATTCCCAAAATTTCATGTTTCCAACTTTAATAGTTTTCGCTGGGCGTGATGAGTTAGTGAGTCAGACAGGACATTTTCTTTCAATTATTTTTACCATAATTTCATCCCTCCCCATGGGCCCCTTAAATTGGATTGATGAAAAAACGCTTGAACACCTATTAATTTATTTTTTAAGCTGTCTTTTTCTCCTGACTTTGATGAGTGAGTGAGTTAGTCAGTCAGTTAGGACACTTTCTCTCCTTTTCCCCCCAGAATTTCACCCCACTCCATTGGCCAGTTAAATTAATTTATGAAAAAATGGTCGTACACCGATTTACTTAATTTTTAAGCTGATTCTTTTCCGCTGAGTTTCAAATTTCTCGCCTATGTCGTTTAAGAGATAGGCCTACACGCTCCGTTAGGAATCCTTCAACCCCCACTTTTCACCCCTTTCACCTCATAATAATACACCACATTAAAAAACCCTTAGACACATGTCTGCTTATTTTTAATGATTGGTTTATATGCCGAGTATCACATCCACAAATGAAACCACTCGTGAGATATTGTTATTCAATGAAATGCAGATTTAACCCCCTTAAGACTCCTTTAGAACCCGAATATCCAAAAATCCTCCCTTAGTGTACGGTTTTGACATAACATGAACATATCCCCGAAATGCCATGTCTCCAACTTCAATATTTTTGGCTGGGCGATGATGAGTGAGTGAATGAGTCAGGACATTTTCTTTCAAGTTTTTTCTTCAGAATTTCACCCCTCCCGATGAACCCCTTCAATTTCATTGATAAAAAAAACTGTCGAAAATCTATTTACTTTAAAGCAGTTTTTTCCCGTGAGTTTGATGAGTGAGTGAGTCAGTCAATCAGTTAGGACACTTTTTTTCCAGTTCCCCCCCCCCCGCCAGAATTTCACCCCTTCCCATGGGCCCCTTAAATTGGATTTATGAAAAACGGTCAAACACATATTCACTTATGTTTTATGCTGATTTTTTCCGCTGAGTTTCAAACTCCTCGCCTATGTCGTTTAAGAGATACACGCTCCGTTAGTAATCTTTCAATCCCCACTTTTCACCCCTTTCACCTCATAATATACAACACATCGAAAAACCCTCAGACACGTGCCTTCTTACTTTTTAATGATGAGTTTGTATGCCGTGTATCACATCCCACAATGAAACCAATTGGGAGATATTGTTATTCAATGAAATGCAGGTTTAACCCCCTTAATACCCCTTAAGAACCTGAATATCTGAAAATCCTCCCGTAGTAGACGGTTTTGACATACAATGAACATATCCCCAATCTGTCATATTTCTAACTTCAATAATTTTGGCTGGGCGATGATGAGTGAGTGAGTGAGTGAGTGAGTGAGTCAGGACATTTTCTTTCAATTTTCATTTTTCAGAATTTCACCCCTCCCCATGAACCCCTTAAATTTGATTTATGAAAAAAGACTTTCGAACAGCTATTTACTTGCTTTAAAGCAGTTTTCCCCCTGAGTTTGATGAGTAAGTCAGTCAGTCTATCAGTTAGGACACTTTCTTTCCTGTTTTTTTTTTTTTTCAGAATTTCACCCCTCCCCATGGGCCCCTTAAATTGGATTAATGAAAAAAAAAACCGGTCAAACACATATTTACTTCTTTTTTATGTTGATTTTTTGTCGCTGAGTTTCAAACTCCTCGCCTATGTCGTTTAAGAGATACACTCTCCGTTAGGAATCTTTCAATCCCACTTTTCACCCCTTTCACCTCATAATATACACCACATCGAAAAACCCTCAGACACGTGTCTTCTTATTTTTAATGATGAGTTTATATGCCGAGTATCACATCCCCCAATGAAACCAATCGGGAGATATTGCTATGTTGATTTCTTGCCGAGTATCACATCCCCCAATGAAACCAATCGGGAGATATTGCTATTCAATGAAATGCAGGCCTACCCCTTTAACACCCCTTAAGAACTTGAATATCCACAAATCCTCTCTTAGTGGGCATTTGCGGCCCTTGAGGAAGCTGCATGCCAAATTTCATTCCAATCCGTTCGGTGGTTTCTGAGATTTCGCGATGATTGAATGAGTGAGTGAGTGAGTGAGTGGTATTTGACAGATATATTGTAGATAGTGTCAAGTCTTTGTTATGCTAAACTCGGTTGACAGTGCTGTGTGAGCAGTTGAGTAACTAACGGGATTTCAAGTAAAGATCCTCATTTTCTATACCGGTAGTGCAGAGCGCAACTTGTATCCAGTCGGCCGTGTCTCGACTTGAGCTATGTTGCCATGGAAACTATCTGCCTTGCCATATTTTATGATTTGATTAGCCTGTGCTTGAGTGCAAAAGGGCCGAAATCAGAAGAATGAGAAAGACTATCGAAAATGCATGTCGTCAGCGGTTCCTTCTGGGTTCTAAACTATGTGTATGCAAAATTTGGTTGAGATTGGTGGAACGGTGTAGATTTGTATACGGAATAGACCCACCCACCCACATACATACGTACAAACTTTCACTTTTATATATAAGATTAGGGGCAGATGACCTCGTAGTTCCGCCCCTTAAAACAACAATAACTAAGTAACTAACTATGTCTACATCATATTGAAAATTGTTGTCAGTAAAATACGTGTATGATTTGTCTCGACTCCCATCAACACGACTTGTTTCAGAAACTAAAATAATGTGACTAGCTTTATTCTTAATTTATGAGCTCAAAATGCACTCGACTTTTACGACGCAATGCGAAGAGAACAAGCTTCATATTATTGAAGGCTCACGGAGTCAAATCAGCTGTTCGTCACGAAAGACATTCGGCTGTCTCCGCTGTTGTTCGCAGGACTGAAGCCCATCATGCTCTCTGTCTGTAACGTCAATGATAAGAACATTCGAATACCATGGAGTAAAGAGAAGAAAAATAACGCATATTCTCTACTCTTTGAAGAGCCTTGGGAATCGCTTCCTTGACATGCGCCAAATCGTAGCCCAACACTTTTGATCTCTATAATACTACTGGATGTCTCACTCATCGCATCGGCCGCTCGAAAAACTGTGTCCAGGTAATCGGCCACATTCGCCTGGAGGTGTTGGTAGCACTGTCAGCTGTTCTACAGTATGTAATGTGTGAAAGGCGGACAATATCTTATCGAAAACGGCCATTTCTTGTAAATATATTTATTTCATGACAGTTTCAGACTACACATTGCTTTTAATGAGTAAAAACTAATTTATGAGGATCTGAGAAGAAAAAAATGATATTTAAAAGGCCTGGTTGTTAAGTTAGGTTTCTCATATGAATAGAGAGTACCGTAGTGAAAAGGGTTCTGAATATACTTGCGATCAACTGCATTCTTGGCTGTCACCGCGAAGGCCCGGGTTCGATTCCCGCCTCTGCCAAGAAAAAAATAATTCTAGTCTGAGGGCTAGAGAGGGCTACACACAACCTCGTGAGGCAAAAATGATTAGAGGTGGGTTCGATTCTTACCCCAGCCATCCTGGAAGTGCTTTCCTGTGGTTTCCCTACTTCTACTCCAGGCAAATGCCGGGATTGTACCTAACTTTACGTTTCCTACCCAAATTCTACCTCAATTGCAAATGCACACACCAGTACAGACATCACAATAACACAGGTTATCAGACAAATTCTACACACACCCAAGTACACGGGGCTACATGACCACGATGTTGCAAAACCCCTGAAACAATCAACAACATCATAAAAATGCTGCACAGACTAGTTTGGCAGTGCACAGTAGCTTCTGTAAAAAAAAAAAAAAAAAAATGTATCTTTCTCTCTTAGTCATAAGCATAATGCATTACTGCAATGGAAGCCAGCATTTTCGGGGATGCAGGAAGGATGTGCCTTATTTTGATAGAACTTTGCTTTCACATTTTCCAAGTTAACATATTTAATGACTGATCTCCCTTGGTTAACTCATGTTCTCGTCTGACCCCAAAGCTATTTGGGTAATAATAATAATAATAATAATAATAATAATAATAATAATAATAATAATAATAATAATAATAATAATATCGTATGGCCTCGGCTGCCAGGTGCAAGCTTTGTTAATTGGCACAACACACACATGGGAATTGCGGGAAACAAGTTAGCGGATCAAGCTGCAAAAGAGGCGGTATCACTACCACCTCGACCAATGGAGGTAGCCGCTAGAGATATTCGCTCTCAGTTAAGCCTACAAGTTCTGGCTTTTTGGGAGAGTCAGTGGCTAGCTGACCCACTGCCCAGTAAATTGAGAGCGATTAAGGGAACTACTCGCATGTGGCGGAGCTCCTTCCGGGCCCGGAGAGAGTCCGTCATTTTGTGTAGGCTAAGGATAGGTCATACAAGATCCACCCACTCGTACCTAATGAGAAGGGAAGACCCCCCCCCCCACTTTGTACCTGTGGAGCCGTTTTCCCCGTGGCCCACATTTTAACCGAGTGTGTGGATCTTGCTGACTTACGAAGAAACCTTGGTTTGCAGATGACACTCAAACTTATATTAGCCGATGACGCGGTGGCTGCTGATCGCGTTATCCGCTTTATAAGTGAGAGTGGGTTAGGGCCAGCAATCTAAATTTTCCAGTGTAAATTGACTCAACGACTTGTTCGTTTTTGAATGATATTTTTTTCTTTTTCCGTAATTTTTGTTTATTTTCATATTTTTTATTTAATTTTTTGTTTTTGTTTTATTAATTTTTGGTCTTTTTAAATCTAGGTGTCCACCTCAAAATTTTTAATTCAATTCCAATTTTGTATTCTTTAATCTGTGTTAAGAGGGGTAGATGACGTCTTAGTTCCGTCCCTTGAACCAACAATAACTAACTAACTGACACCCAGAGGGTAGCTTGCATGTCGAATTTCGTCGTTCCTTTGAACGCTATGAAAGTCAAGGAGGTTAGATATCTAAGCTCCTTGACACTACAGCGCTTTCTAATAGAGAACGGAGGTACTTTGTGTTGGCGGAAAATCCCAAGATTAATTTTGCCATTGAACACGGCCTACTGAATTCAAATGGGTTCTAAATGCCAACAACGTATGACATCCATGTCGTGATTTTTTTGCCTTTCAAAAATCACTTACCACGGCCAGGGGCGAACCTGCAGGCTTGGGGTTGGTAGTCCGACACGATAACCACTCACCCACCGTAGCAAGCTTATTTGGGTCATGTTTCTGGGAGCTAGAGTATCCTTCCTTTGCTTGTCTCTCATGCCCCCTTCTCATTCTTGTTCTGATATCCTCATTCTCTATGAAATGGACCCCTGAACTATGACATGAGTTACATATAAGCACCTTGCAGATTGTAGCCTATGTGTTCAATAAAATAATAAAAAGGAACAATTTCCTTAGTTGAGTAATTTTTGTTGCAACTAACACACTTCATTAGAGTCAAACTTCAGAATGAAATTTAATCGTATGGTGAGTACAACAAGGAATTCATAAGTCCAGGTCCAAGTTCTTCAACCACATAACAGCACTATCAGAAAGATGAAACAGGTCGCTGGGGCTTCCGGAGTAGGCATGAAGAGGGCAGCGCAGGATGACATGGTCCATGGTCTGCTCCTCTTCACTGCATTCACACATTGGAGAATCCATCCAGCCCCACTTATGGCGCAAGAAATTACAGCACCCATGCCCAGTTCTCAGTCTGTTGAGGCGACACCATAGTTTTCTTGGGAGGTCAAATCCATTCATTTTCAGAGTTGGATTTATCTCATGAGCATTAGTACCAGATGTTGAATTTGACCACTCTTCCTGCCAGCTCCGGTTCAGGTTAAAATTATCCCTCAAGAGTCGGTCGGCCAATACACTTGCTGGTCTCCTAGATAGAAGTCGTTGTGGCGATGGGTAACAAAATTCCTGGTGAACTGGTAATGAGGGAGATGACCGGATTCTTTGCTTCTCTCAGCAGAGCTTCCTTTCTCCTCAGGTGGGGTGGAGCGCGCGCCACTGAAGTCCTGGATTTTTTTTTCTGGGGGCACATTAAAAACATTGTATATGCAGAACAAATTCGGGATTTAGAGCACCTGCGGGAGTGAATTTCAGCCGCCATCTTGACAGTTACTCCTGAAATGATTGCACATACCAATCCAGCCATTGGGAAAGCGTGCGTTCAATGCTGATGTTGGTGGTCGGCCTGGCCTAGATTTTTTCTCTATAGTCCCTGTTTTCTTAAACTGATTAAACCATCGAATGACAGCTTTGTAATCAGGTGACCTTTGACGGGCGGTGCAGTCATTGGCACGCGCGCCTCGGACGACCTTGGCTACTGCGCATCCAGTGTGCGCATAGCAAGGTGACGTCCCCTACAAATCAAAACTTACTTTAACCAGCTGGCGTTCAGTAAAAGAATTACACGTTTAACATAAAGGGTTTCGGTGCTATAATTTTTTGAAATGTTGGCATTATTTTTCGAAGACCCTGTATAAAAGAAAGCCTTAATTTTTTAATGGAATGACCCTATGGATGATTTGTTTATTGTTGTATGCATAGGGGCAGATGACCTAGCTGTTCCGCCCCTTAAAACAACCATAACTAACTGATAATAATAATAATAATAATAATAATAATAATATCGTATGGCCTCGGGTGCCGGGTGCAAGCTTTGTTGACACCCAGAGGGCAGCTTGCATGTCGAATTTCGTTGTTCCTTGAAGCACTATGAAAGTCAAGAAGGTTAGATATCTAAGCTCCTTGAACACTATCGCGCTTTCTAGAAGAGAAATGAGGAACTTTGTGTTAGCGGAAACACCGTATTTTGTCATTATGAACACGATCTGACTAGTCTTTAATACCATAGTCGCAGTCTGCTCTCGTAGCGAGCTGACTGCGGCTGTGTTACACGCCAGGTACCGGTACGTCAAATTCAAATGGGTTCTTTGACATGCCAACATCATATGACATTCGTGTCGTAATTTTTGGCGCCTTCCAAAATACACTTACCACGGCCAGGAGTGAACCTGCAATCTTGGGGTTAGTAGACCGACACGTTTACCACTAACCCACCGTGGCAAGCATAACTAACTGATGTATGTATACATTGTAGGGTACATATATTTAGATAGATCTACTCCCACCTTGCCTAGTGGTACGACCCCAAGCTTGCAGGTTCGCTCCTGGCCAGGGAAAGTGATTTTTGAAAGGCGACATAAATCACGGTACGCATGTCATACGTTGTTGGCATGTTAAAGAACTCATTTGAATTCAGTAGGGCGTGTTCATAATGGCAAAATTAATATCGGGATTTTCCGCCAACACAAAGTTCCTCATTTCTCTACTAGAAAGCGCTATAGTGTCAAGGAGCTTAGATATCTAACCTCCTTTACTTTCATAGCGTTCTAAGGAGCGATAAAATTCGACATACAATGCTGCCCTCTGGGGTTAATTAACAAAGCTTGCACCCGGCACTCGAGGCCATACGATATTATTATTATTATTACCTTGTATTTTATGTTCTAGTATGCAAGTTATACGTTGGAATCATAACAGTACCTTAATATGTGGGATTGTTTTGCTTGAGCGGGTCCGGCGGCCAGCTGCTGGGCGCGCGCGCCTTCCGCCAGCCAACCGATCTCGGGCCGCGGGGTTGCTTGAGGCGGAGGCGAGCTAACCTGGGTCATTAAAGCCCATACCGGGTGAGTTAGCCGTGGTGGTTACGGCATGACTGATGGCAGTCGCTCACATCCGGGAGGCGAGGAGGTTCGAATCCCCCCGCCGGCAACCTTGAAGATGGTCTTCTGTGGTTTCCCATCTTCCTTCCAGGCAAATGCCGGGGTTGGTCCCTAACTATAGGCCACAGCCGCTACCTTCCAACTCCTCGTCCTTACATTCCAACTTCCCTCCTTCCCTCCCCAACGGTACTTGTAGCTCACCCATTGGGTGTCCGTCTCGAAGCAGCTACAAAACTGGCGAGCCGAACATGTCCTCGGACACTCCCGGCACTAAAAGCCATAAGCTAAAAAAAAAAAAAAAAAAAAAAAAAAAAAAAAAGCCCATTAAGTCAAAATTTCATCAACGAGGGTGTGAAGTGTCAGAGCACAGATAAGAAGGCTTCATAAGCAACAGCTGCGAGAATTAATTAAAGAAGCACAGATGTTCTTTTTTTTTCTCTAGGGAATCTGGATGACCTCACGTCACCAGTTAAAGGTTAGAACTTATCTTTTCACAGAAGATAGGCCTGCTAAAAATGTTCTTCTTCAGCTGACAGACAGACATCGTTACATTATGTCACTACTCCCGCACCCCTCTCCCTCCCCCTCCACACCCCCCGCCCCCTCCTGCGTGTTTACTGTAATTAACGATGCACGGACCTAAGCCCGTTTGTTGTTCAATTGTGGGTTTATTTAACATTCAAAGTGTACAGATCAATTACCCGTACTTTAGTGGAGCTGGAGAACAATATACGGCAGCTGATATCCCTCACAACAGAAGGGAATTACAACGTGTAAACGCTAATTAATTTACATGGTACAACGCCTGTCTGTCAGTTGAAGGAGAACATTTTCAGCACCTTTTGTGAAAAGGTGAGTTCTTTAGTCATGATTTGCTGGTGAATTTACCATTAATTAATGTACTTAGTTACGGTTTCCACCTGCGCACAATCCGCGGTGCGAGCTCGGTTGGATGGCGGAAGGCGCACGCGCCCGGCAGCCGGTTGCCCGTCCCGCTCCAGCAAAAGAATCACCCTGTATTATATAATTTGTACTTTTGCGGATTTCATCAGGGACAAATTTTACGCCCCTTAACACAGCAATAATCACTAGTGATATCTATGTGTTTCTACAGGTGCTGAGTGGTCATGGCGGGACGACACCATGGGAAATCACCACGGTTAAAATTAGGGAAGAGTCGCTTCACCAGCCCTTCAGACAAACACATCTCAGATTCATTAATTAAAAATTGTGCAAGGAGAAGAAGTGTGTTCTCGGTCGGTAAGTTTCTCCAGAAGAAATCAGTGGAGTCCAAGACCACGCTACCAGAGACGTTCAGCAACTTGGGTCAGACTTGTAGTTTCCACCAGGAGCCAACCAACCAGGGAGATGAAGCGGATGATGTGAAGGATGAATGTCAAATAGTGATGCTGTCTGATCTACAACATCTGTACGACAAGCCGATCAACTGGGACAACGTGGACCGTCCAAGGAAAACTAACCTCATTACTTCGGTGGAAGCAGTCTTCAACAACTTCATTAAACCTGACTTGTTTGTGAGAATAGGAAACCATCATTTTAACTGCCACTTGATGGTCTTACAAACCTACGCCACGTATTTTAATAACTGCCGCTATGGGCAGACAGTATATCTACCCAAACGTGAAGTGCCCCCCAAAGCATTTAGTGGCGTATATATGTGGATGTTGAAAAGAGAAAATGAAGTGGAAGAGCTTTTAACAAGGAGAAATATTCTTGACGTTCTTCTGGTGACGCTATTTCTAAACATTCCCGAGCTAGAGGAGCAATGCTGGGCATTCATCGACAGCCCTAACACCTTTGTAGAGGAGACGGCATTCCTGCTCTACTTAGATGCTATGGCTCGTAAGATGAATTCTGTTATGGAGCTGATGACGCCACGTATAAGTAGATGCTTCTTGTCCCTGGTCGCGTCTGATGTTTTCGACAGGTTGCCACTAGACGTAACCTGCATGTTGCTCAGTTCAAGCATGATACAAGTCCACTGTGAGATTGAAGTGTTCATGGCCGGTATGAAGTGGTTGCTCTTTGATTGGCCTGAAAGAGAGAGGCATGCAGTGCAGATAATGAAATGTGTCAGATTTGGACTCATGGAACCATGGCAGCTAGTGGATATACGTAGGAATCCAAAAAATCCTGAATTTGTGAGGGTAACTGACATTCCAGAAGTAAAAATTATGTTAAATCATGCAGCGGAATTCTCTGTCTTTCGTACTCATTACCCCCGTCTACCTTCAGAATATCGTCAATCCATGGATAAGCTAGGACTCAGAAAACCAGAGACTCGCAACTGGATGGGCAAGGATAGAAATTATACGAATCTTCAAGATTTTCTAGACTATATTGCAAAACACAATATTTCAGTAAGGAACAACAATTTTGATGTTAGCTCTAATACTCAAGGAGCTGATGACACTATTTCCACACACAGTGTATGCGATACTAATAAAGCGACTAGAGGATCTACAATGTCTAGACAATCCACCTCCCAACTCCCAGCAATGCCCTCAGCGTCACAAATGCCAGAAGGACCTGCCACTCCTCGAAACCAGCCCAGAAATGCCCAAACACAACAAGACACGCGTGCTGTCAACTATCACTCTAATAATAATAATAACATGAGAAATCAGACGTCGCTTCAATCTAGATATTCAGGTATGGTTAGGTGCGCCAATCCTGGCGGGGTACCGCATGAACAGGAAACACAGCAGCCAGTAGCCAATATACTTCAAGAACTGCAATTTAAAAAACCTGTCCGACATAGTTTTGGTAGACTTCCACCACCTCCGAGCCTTGCAAGAAGAGAACAGAGTTGTACGAGTTTCACCTGGCCGACAGGGGTTAAAATATACACTAACCCGGAAACAGTTCAGAACTTGGAAGAAACATACGAAGTCCCAGAGAGGAATACTAACAGAGATGACCAGCAACTGTTCAATGTACCTCCTCCACGTAGTAATAATAATCAAGTATTCCAGAAACCACTTCCAGTACATAATCATAATAGTCATTCTCATCGAGATGAATGTGGGATTAAAAATATGAGTAATTATTTTGCACCTGACAATGACAGAAGACGTACTTTCAGTAATGAATACAATTTTCCTAAGAACAACTCTTCAAGATACCAACAAGATGATGAGTATAGGGTCTGTATGCCTGCACAAGACGATCCTAGGACACCAACTCACGGTTTTGAAGATAAGGAGTTACGATCATGCAATTCTGAAAGGAACGTTATGAAGTTGGGATTACATTCACAAACTTTTCATCAATCATTCAGTGATGAGAACTTTGAAGAGTATCCTGAATTAAACGAATCAAACCATCGACTGCAAAAATCCCAGTACCGTAACAATAGTAATAATTCACAGATATATGAAACAGTACCTCAATCAATATTCAATAATTCCCAAACCCAGCAAAGTCCATATTCGATCAGAACCCAGTTTGAAGACATGCAAAAATTGCCTCCGAATTCAGCCAAAAAATGTCAACCTCAGGACCAACAACGGCTGAAACAAGGCACAATTCAGAGATCAGATTCTGACCAGAACATTCCACAAACTTCTAAAAGGTCCCAAACATGTTTCGAGCCTCTACAGAAAGATCCTCAATTGAAGCAAACATCTCAATTCAAAAATACATCTTCTGTCAACCTCATAGATGACAGCAACGAAATTGGAAATTGCTATCAGAACAATGAAAGTAGCAAGGACGCTGAATATGATAATGGACCGAAATCCGGAATGGGTCCTGAGAATATAAATTCGAAAGGCACATCTGACAGATACTTAATTTCAGACGTAGATAAGCATGACTCTCAGCAAAACATCAGCCTTCTAGGAAACAACAGTGAATCGCGGCAAATACCAATTACCTCGTCAAACAAGAGGTATCTTAGGAATACTTGTGCTCAAGCACCCTGCTACTCTAACAACTCGAGGAGACTGCCAAGAAATCCGCCCTCCCAGACTCCAGAATTTGAAGATCTTCCACCCTTACCCATTTCACCTTGTTCTTCAGATTGTAGTATAAGGAATGATATTCAGGTTCGATCTCCGTCAACAACTTTAATAAAGAAAACCCAGTACGAAGAAATTCAGCGGCAACCCGTCTGTCAGACAATCAAACGGAACGTGACCTACATAGAAACTGTAAACCCCAACAAAACTTCGTCCCCATCACCATCCGTTTCATCAACGAATCAAAACTTTGTAGAAGATCTAGAATTAAGATTCTCATCAGTGCAGTGCAATAAAGATTTGCAGTTTGATTCTCTCACCGCTGAAGCAGTAACTTGTACTCAAAACGGAGCATTCTTAGGTGAAAAATCCATCAAACTTGATCAGGCAATATCCTTATCAAACACTGCAATTGGGATGCCGAATTCGTCACCAGGTAATGATAAAATTCTGCAGAGAAAATCATTGCAAGAGATTCCACGTCAAATCTTGAACAACAGACATATGTCGATACCGATGACCAATAAACCGATGAGACAGGTGAGCTCACCTATTCCGTCACAGACAACAGAAGTGGGGCGAAAAGGAAGTCCGATGAGATGTGTTGGTAAATCTTCTAGAATGCCCATTCAACAACAGTATGCCAAGTCCAATACTCCACCACGTGGAGCCAAGTCAGATTCAGGCGCAATGCTTCAGAGCATGAAGACCAAACTCAACAGGAACAACACCAGAGGGCATAAGTGAAGTCCATTTGTCTGTTTAATTGTTCTTTTCCCAAATTGTTAAGTCATATTGATTGCTCAAATTATTTGTTTGATGATGAAAAAAAAAAGATACTTCTAAACAAAACATTGTATGGCCTCTCTCTGTCGTCTTGCGTCTAGACACCGAGAGCCCTTCGGAGCCCTTCGCCTGCTATCGGTAAACCTCGCGTTAGCTCGGTACTCTCAGCGCTCAGCGTGCAGATATACAGCAGACTGTGGAACTGTGCATTGAACTCTTATTGAAGGTTTAGCACACAGTGAGTCGTCCAGTTGCAAAACTCGTGTAATCCACTTGTGAATAAGGATCATGTCGTAAAATTATTTATATTCGACCCTGACTATTATATGTCAGACAACTGTACTATAATGAGGCTCATTATAACACTATTTTTCATTATGAAACAGTTTCTCCCACCAATCACAGCTCAAGAAACAGTTGTTTGGCCAATGAGATAATTAGATGCGCTGAGTTCCACGGCCTTCTAATTTAAATTTCACTGACTGGCCTAGTGTCATAGTAGGGTAATCGAGGAGGCCATAGTCAAATACAATGCATTCTCCGCACCTCATGCGCTCTGTTCAGTGCATAAAACTGGCGAAATCTCGACAGATATTTATGAATATTTATGTTCGAATATAAAATAGTTATAATAATTATCGTCGAACTGTTGTATGCAACTCGCCTATAATGATAATTAAGACACTCGTATGGAAATTATAAAACTAACAAACGCTCGTTTTTTAAACATACTCGTGTCTAAATTATTGCCATTAAAGGCTCGTTGCATAATGTACTTTTATTTAATTATTTTATTTTATTTTACTTTATTTTATTTTGTTTTATTTTGTTTTAAATTGTTTTGTTTATTTTTTGTTTTGCTTAGTTTTATTTTATTTTTATTCTTTATTTTATTTTGTTTTATTTAAATGTTGTTTTGCTTATTTTGTTTTATATCATTCCGTTTTATTATGATTTTCCAGAAAACAAACACAAAAACAAAAACACGAAGCAAAAGGCAAAATTCAAAAAAGGCAAAAGCAGAAAAAAAAACGAGAAAGAAAGCAAAAAGTGAAATTCAAAAGCAAAAGCACAAAGCAAACACAAAACCAAAAACACAAAGCAAAAAGGAAAAAGTAGAAAACAACAAACACAGAAGATATGTGAGGCAAAGTCCAGAGAAACGTTTCTCATGAAAATGATTCTTATTCACAAGTGGATTAAACGAATTTTGCAACTCGACGACTCATATGTATAATATATTAAAATTACATTCATAACATTCTGTAAAGACAATAATAATTATTATTATTTTCCATGACATCATTCAACACGGTAGTTCGTTAATTAAACACTTAAATCGCAGATGAATTACACATTTAACACTAGTGCCCATAGGACAAGTCATGATTGAATAAAATATGTACCAAAATGAGTCCTTGGTGTGCTTTAAACGTAGGCTTGCCATACGTCCCGGTTTGACCAGGACAGTCCCGGTATTTTGCTCTTGTCCCGGTGTCCCGCCCGGTTATATCAATATCCCGGAAAACGGCCGTAAGAAGTAAAAAATAATGAATTTTTGTGTTTAAGAATCTTTTATGAATCGGTTACTTCTCAACAATCAACATCGTAGACTATCGCGCACAGCGTTAAGAGTTTTTTTTCTTGTTTTTGTAGTTAGACAAGAAGTTGTAGTTTTTCAAAAAATAATACGATTTAGTAATAGTTCAATTAGAAAAATTATGAAGTTTTTTAAATTGTATTTTATTAACACTTCTTTCTAGATGGTAGATCAGAAAAAAATATCATTAAAAAAGAAAAATTATATATTTTTATGTAGCAAATATTCTTTTTTATTTTAAAAAGGTGAGTAGAACTAACAATTTAGGGCGCCAGATTCACCCCTCCCGTCACTTGCGAAGCTTAAAAAAGGCTTAAAACACACCAATTTTGCTTCGAATTTTAAAAAAAAATTCCTGGGGGAAGACCCCCTGTATGACCATCCCATATTAATGCGTCTCGGTTTCACTCACCAAAAATATGGCAAGCCTATTTATACGGACATATGAGCCGTTTCAATTAATTAAGTTTTTATATCATCGTACTCCTTCCCGGCAGGCTTAACGAAAGTCAATTTACGGAGCTTCTTTGGTGGCTTCTTCGTGGCAAACAGAGACTTGATTGTAGATTTAGCACACTATATTATATACAGGGTCATCGAAATATAATGCCAACATTTAAAACATGATAGCACCGAAACCCTTTATGTTAAACGTGTAATTCTTTCACTGAACGCCAGCTGGTTAAAGTAAGTTTTGTTTTAGAGGGGACGTGACCTTGCTATGCGCACACTAGATGCGCAGTAGCCAAGGTCGGCCGGGGGCGCGCTCGCCACGAACTGCACCGCCCGACGAACTGCACCTGATTACAAAGCTGTCATTTGATGGTATAATCAGTTTAAGTAAACAGGGACTGTAGAGAAAAATTCTAGGCCAGGCCGACCACCAACATCAGCATTGAACTCACGCTTTCGCAATGGCTGGATTGGAACGTACAATCATTTCAGGAGTAACTGTCAAGATGACGGCAGAAATTCGCTCCAGCAGGTGCTCCAAATCCCGATTTTTTTCTGCATACACAATGTTTTTAATGTACCCTCAGAAAAAAAATCCAAAGGGGTTTGGTTAGGACTTGATTGGCGCGCGCGCCCCCGGCTGACCTTGGCTACTGCGCATCCAGTGTGCGCATAACAAGGTCACGTCCCCTCCAAAACAAAACTTACTTTAACCAGCTGGCGTTTAGTGAAAGAATTACACGTTTAACATAAAGGGTTTAGGTGCTATCATTTTATTAATGTTGGCATTATTTTTCGATGACCCTGTGTGTATAGTACATCAAAACTTTTCATAATATTATGTAAAAAACATGATAATAATAATTTTCCATTACATCAATCAACACGGTAGTTCGTTAACTAAACACTTTAATCACAGAAGAATTACAAAGCTGTACTGTAGCGCGAATAACTTGAAATACTTCAAAGAACAGAACTTCAGATTAATTGCATTCCACTAGCTTGGTGAAGCATGGCTCAGTACCACGTGTTTAGCTGACAATGGAGGGAAAACCCGAGTTAACGCGAGGTGTACCGATAGCAGGCGAAGGGCCTCGAAGCCCCGCTGACATCTCGGTAGCTAGACGCAAGTTTCTCTGTCGTCGTTGGTGTTGCAAGTTAGTCCTGATCATCGCAACTTGTTACTATTAGTATCTCCCAGGAGCTCACATCTAGTGGGAAGTGGGCTGGCGACAACAGGACCCCAGCTGAATCTGGCATTCCACTTGTGCCAAGCTCCCCTCATGTCAACATCCCTTGCTCAACTCCTGTTATATTCCACCCCCGACACTATTAGGGCACACGAGACCAAGTGTAGCCTATAATTCATTTTCGCACCTTAATAGGCGCCTGTCTCTTCTTTGGTACTGCAACTGGCCCTTAAGGAGGCAGGGTATCTGTAGTCTCATCCTGGATAGTGCCACACCCTCAAGGGCTCATAGTCTTTCCTGCTCTCTGTACAATGCCCTAAAAGGGGCAGGGTGTGTGTAGCCCCACCCTGGGTATTGCTACACGCTCAAGGGCTCACTATCTCCGGCCTTCTACACAAGACTTTAAAGGAGACAGGGTGTGTGTGTAGCTCCACCCTGGATAGTGCTACACCTTCAAGGGCTCACAGTATCTCTTGCCTTCTACACCTGACCCTAAAGGAGGCAGGATGTGTATGTAGCACCACCGTAGATAGTGTCACACCCTCAAGGGCTCACAGTATCTCCTGCTCTTAGTACAATGCCCTAAATGAGGCAGGGTGTGTGTAGCTCCACCCTGGATAGTGCTGCACCCTGATGGGCACACAGTATCTCCTGCCTGCTACACGAGGCCCTAAAGGAGGCAGGGTGTGTGTAGCCCCACCTTGGATAGTGCTACACCCTCAAGGGCACACAATATCTCCTGCCTTCTGCACAAGGCCCTAAAGGAGGCAGGGTGTGTGTAGCCCCACCCTGGATAGTGCTACACCCTCAAGGGCTCACAGTATCTCCTGCCTTATACACAAGACCCTAAAGAAGGCAGGGTGTGTGTGTAGCTCCACCCTGGATAGTGCTACACCTTCAAGGGCTCACAGTATCTCCTGCCTTATACACAAGACCCTAAAGAAGGCAGGGTGTGTGTTTAGCTCCACCCTGGATAGTGCTACACCTTCAAGGGCTCACAGTATCTCCTGCCTTCTACGCAATACCCTAAAGGAGGCAGGATGTGTATGTAGCACCACCGTAGATAGTGCTACATCCTCAAGGGCTCACAGTATCTCCTGCCTTCTGTACAAGGCCCTAATGGAGGCAGGATGTGTGTGTAGCTCCACCCTGGATAGTGCTACACCCTCAAGGGCTCTCAAAGTATCTCCTGATTATTCCACAAGGCCCTAAAAGAGCCACGGTGTGTGTAGCTCCACCCTGGATAGTGCTACACCCTCAAGGGCTTACAATATCAGGCCCTAAAAAGGCCGGTTGTGAGTAGCCCCACCCTGGATAGTGCTACACCCTCAAGGGCTCGCAGTGTCTCTTGCCTTCTGTACAATTTTCATTATCACTCCCTTTATTAATGTCGGATGACCTCGCTGTTCTGCCTCTTTCGGCAAATATTATTATCATCGCCTCTGTAGACTTTAATCCAAGATCACCATAAGGCAATCTCTTAGTTAATATTGCAGTATAACGTCCTACCTTCTTTTACGGTTCCTAACTAAACTCCATGTTCGTTCAACAGCCTTCTCATATAGATTTATGGCATGTAAAAGAATCTTCCACTAACTACAATTGTGTGATGCTGAATTTGTAGGTTATATTAGAGTTGATTAACGCTCTATTAAGTTCCAAAGTTCACCTCCAGGTGCCGGACGCGGTGGCAACTGGTAGCCAACTTCGCATCTAGGTGTCGTTGACGATAGTTCCTACTTTTGCTACCAAATGCTACTAACCACGACACCTAGCTGTGAACTTCGCTACAACTAGATGCCATCGCAACCAGCGCCCGGTGACGAACGTTGGAACTTAAGAGCACTATTCAAACCTAATCTATAATTTAGCTTCACACAAGTGTAGTTAGTATACGGTTCTTTACCACGCGATGAATCTATGACATGGGACCGCCGCCTTTACTTCCCCTCCGAAGGAAGGCATACTGTGGGATTTTTAACGCTCTTAAAAAAATCTGACGACTTCGGCCGGGTTTGAACCCGCGACCTTGGGCATAGAAGCTCAGCATGCTACCAACTACACCACCTAAGTCGCTTTTTACAAGTGTGTGGACTAAATTTGGAACATCCATGCCTCTCACATGGACAGCTGTTCGTGGTCTGCTCATGCGTCCGGAAGCCTCCTTATTTTAGCCTACTTTTCACATTTTGCAAAAATGAGGTAAAAGTAGTCTTATGAGATCGATCCGGGAAAATGTGTGTCTGTCTGTCTGTCTGGCTGTCCTTCTGTCTGTCTGTCTGGCTGTGTATGTGTCCCCCCCCCTATCAACTCCTAAACGGCTGCAGCAATCAAAACCAAATTTAGTGTGAGTAAAGATGTTCACCGGAATAGCTCACGTCCATATTTGAAAATGATGTCAGTGCTACCAACTGCTGAAAAAACGCACTAGAAATTTGAGCTCCATGTTGGATATCTTGCAAGGTATGCATGGGAGCTATTCCAAAATTGGCACACATGTAGATAATACTATTTCAGTTTAATTTCCAGGTGGCCAACCATGACAGTGTTGCCAAAATAATTTTAAGCCTTCTGATAGGTCCAATGTTTAAACGCATATAACTTCTACACTATCAACTGGATTTCAACCAAATTTTGTATGTAATATCTGTACATAAACAGATATGACTGAGCGTATTCTTAAGAGCCACCAGGGCTGCCAACTGTTAATAATTGTTCTCTCTATTTTTTTGAAATCCAAATAGGCTACCAATATATCTGAAAGTATGCAAGCCAACAGCTTGGAACTATGCACACGTATATTCTGACATTTTAGATTAATTTGGAGTAACATATACGTCAGTTCTACCAACATGATTTTAAGCCTGCTGATAGTACCAATTTTTAAATACATGTAACTTCTATACTATCAGTTGGATTTCAACCAAATTTCGTATGTGCAATGTGTACCATAACAGATATGACTATAAGTATTGTTAAGAGCAATCAGGGCTGCCAACTGTTAATAAATGCTGTCTATATTCTTTTTACCCTAATATCAATATATCAGAAAGTATGCAAGCCAACAGCTCTATACTTTGCACACGTAGCCTATAGCACCTGATATTCTAGATTAATTTGGAGTAATTAATACAAGGCGGTGCTGCCAACATGATTCTATGCCTGCTGATATGTCCAATTTTAAAATACATGTATGTAACTTCTATACTAACAAATGGATTTCATCCAAAATTGGCACAACAAGATATCATAATAATTCAGATTATTTCTGACCAGCACACGCATGGTATTGTTGGCAACATGCTTTTACGCGTGCTGATAGATCCAGTGTCTAACTGCATGTAACGTCCATTGGACTTCAACCAAATTTTGTATTCTGTACCTTAAGAGATTGAACTAAGAATATATTCAGTCGCCAGGGCTGCCAAATGTAGTGCTCTATTAGGCTACATTATACCAGGTATATTTTGAATTAATTAGATATTTCGATATTACCAACTTAATTTCGTCATTATTCTAGATAGGTTCATATACTGTAGAATAATCATTGGTATGAAAAGTAGGCTCTATAGTTCTTCACGGAACTTCTTGTTTAGTTACCTACTCGACAGAGAAAACAATATTGTGTATCCAAAGCAACACAAACACTGCTTAAATAAATAAATGTACTTGCTTAAAATAACCGAATTAGGTATTTTTGGGTTCTATCACGAAAAAATAGGTCTTATTAGGTCCTAACGTAAAATTAGGTGAATTTAGTTTCTGTATTACTCGTTGGTTCCTAAAACAAACACGGCAGTGGTCACGGGTGGGAGGGAGGAATTGTCTCACTTTGGAAATGTCTTACATGAAAATCTGAAGCCCGCACACGGATTCACCTACCCTGCTAGGTATTCTTAATAGGGGGCATAAAGACACACCTCCCGCAACAATAGCAATTTAACACTTGAAACATTCACACGGTTACTATTATTGTACGCGCCTGCACAAAAGTGAGACTTTCCCTCACTCGCTACTATAAACGGAACCTTTCTTTGTGTTACTTTTCGTTGTATAGTTTGTTGTCTAGTGAATTTAAAAATGGAACAGGTTATGGTGTGGTAGGACGAGGTGGAGCGAGAATTAAGAAGAAATTGTGAGCCAGATGATTTGTTGGAAGTTGGGAGTGCTAGTGAAGTCGAAGAGGACAACTTACAACTTACAAGGAGAGGTCGCCATGTGGTTTACTAGAAAGGCGTTCAAATTTCGAGGGTTTGCTCTTTATGGAAAAATATTTTGCACCTGTTCGAGCGTTTTTGCTAATGGGCCTTATTGTGCTCAAAATTGAACGTTTAAAATCAATCAGCAAACTTTTGTAGTCTTATTCTCACTCACGTTTCCGGCTCGTCTTCGTTGCGTAGTCGCTAGCGCGTTGGAATTTACCGTGATCGGAACCTACCTTGATCTTTTTTCATTATTTTCTTTATCAATCTATGACATGTTTTCGTTTATGTTATGTTTGTGCTACAATATTTAAGTTGGTAGATTACATCAAGTACGGTACGTTATTATTTGTTTTTCCTTTTTCGAAGTACAATATTATTAAATTAATAATTTACGTTATTGTTTACATTTTTTTGAGTCGTTACCCTCCAGGTTGGTGGAACCCACGGACTCAGCGAGGGAACTCACCACTACCGCCTCTACGGGCAGTGTCCTAGAGCTGGGAACATCGAATCGGAAGGGATATAACTGGTGAGGTGGGAATGGCACCTCGCCCAGGCGGCCTCACCTGCAAAGCGAACAGGGGCCTCATGAGGGATGGTTAGGAGGGATAGACAAGGAAGAGGGAAGGAGGTGGCCGTGGCCTTGAAGACGGTACTGCCCACGTAATTGAATTATATAGAGACCACGGTGGCTATATTTGAAATTATAATGAAAGTTATGGTTGTCATAGTTATGACGTGGGTAGTCATGACGTAAGCACGGATGACGTAAATGTTATGCCAGCAAGCTACTTGAGCTGAGATTCTCAGTGACGTCAGCATTTAGTCGAGAATGTTCCAAGATTTACGACGCAGTCGCAGGAAACGAGGAATTCTGCTGAGGAAGAAACTATGCTATTGGAGGGGAGGCTTGAACCAATCAACGATAGTTTAAAGGAAGACGGAGATTGCTAAAACTATGGTATTTTTATTACTTTTGGAATGCAGAATTGTGGAAATCCATTTGCAGTAAAGGCATTGATTTGGAATTTTGGTGAAATTTATTTTCAGTTTTTGAATTTTGAAAATCCGTCATGTATTAACGAAACTGGAACTTCTAGCGATGACGCAGTATCACGCTTTGGAAGGGATGGTAACGCCCCTCGTGAAGTTAATAAAAGGGCTTGCGCAGAAGAGAGGAGGCTCTTTCGTTCTCTGATCATTCTGAGATCTCATTCTCAGAGCATCGAAGTATAATTGTGAAAGTTCATTTCTTATACATTCATTATAGTGAGACGTCGAAGTGAACAGCAGTGAAAAGAATCGTCTTTATAACGCGTGGCGAGGCCACTATATTAACGAGATCCAAGTCAAACTAGGTGAAGTTGAAACGGACCTTAGAAAGCTTCTACAAGTTTAGCTTCGAACAGTTAGCGGTCACCGATAAGCTAATTGTATTGTGCAGTGCTACATGCAGTTATAGAGAAAAGCTGAACAATTTCGACCGATTAGTTCGAAAGATATTAGCAGTTTTATACGACTGAGAAAAGTGATTATCTCGCCACAAGAGAAGCACTTTCGTATAGCCAGAATCAACGCAAGGCTGACGCTGCGAGTGGAATAGAAAGACTTCAGATTGCTTGGTTACACAACGATACAGTATAATGGAGCAATTGAATACGGCAGTTTGTTCTTCTAACACTACAACCGAAGAGCAGATGGAAGGCTAAGGCGCTTATTGCAATTGGGACATACTTCAACGGAGTAAGATAGCGACATGGAACTTCGCTAATTGCTATTCCACACAAGCGAACATGCGGTGAATACCATCTACACCCATGTTTCGTAATTAAAGGCTGAATACCATCGAACAGCCATAGAAACAATTTCATACTCTGAATATGAATAATTTCTTCGGAAATTTCTACAAAACTTCATGGCGATTGTCTACTGGAACTTCAGGGAATTTTTCAAGAGAGGTCAGGGATATCCCGACTCGCAAAGAAGATTATTGCCGGAAGGATGTCTATTCGTCTTCGAGGAGCAGAGCGATTCACGGAGAAGGAAGCAGTTCGATTCTCTGAGGGTGCTATTTCCTATTTCGAGGATGGAGCTCAGCTCTAACTTGGTGAAATGGATCCATCAGCAGTCTTCTTTGGGGAATTTTCCTCTGGAACGTCAATCGGCAGATAAGGTAGTCGTGAACGTTTATTGTATTTGAGTTTACTAATGATGTTTGAGCAACCATTTTTCCCATATTTTTATCCTCATGTTTTTGCCCTATTTTCTTGTTGAGATTCTTATTCTCAGTTCACCTTGATGAGTTTTGCATTTTTCGACGATTTATTAAGACATTGTTATGTCATGGGCATAGTTAACGATTTTGAATCAGTTGAGACTGATATTTAGAATTTTCAGTAATTAATATATTTTTGTAGTCACGATTTGACTGTAAGTTAATGATTTTTATGGCAGATTTAAATTCAGACAGCATGTCATTTTATTAAAGTAATTCTACCCCAGTTTTAATTACTTTGAACAATTTTCTGTCATCATCAAGAAGGAAGAACATTTAAATGATTTTAGAGCGTTAAAATCTCTTACGTTGTCGACGATCTTGGAAATACTAGTCGTTATTTGTATTGATTGCAACACAGACATTTATCGTCAGTTATGAATGAACATTGCATTATAGACACTTTTGTGAAAGAGTAACTTTAATAATGAATTATTGAATGCATTAAAGTCAAGTACTTTTGTTAGGAGTTTTTCTCAATTAGAGATTTATATAACGATGTTTGCATTCCCCAGTCTAATTGGATTCTATTCGACTATTTTGCATTTTAGTCGCACTTTATTTGAAGATAGTATTTTCATACTACAATTTCTTTTAGGATGTTAATCTTAAAATTTGATAGACCAGACAGGCGTATATAAGCGTATTCACTATTAAATTTGTTTGTGATTGGCAAGTTTTGACTTCATTTCGGTTCATGAATGAAATCCACGAAGGTTAAATAGAAAAACAGTTTTGAAACAATTAATGATTATAAACATTTTTAAGTGGAACTATGAATGTATAATCGCTAGTGCAGCGCGTGTTGAAAGTCGCTGAGATATAATGCCCTTGAATATGAAGGAAGTTCCCACAGGAATAAATGTTAAAGAATTATTTGTGGAAGTTTTGTAAGTTATGTGGAAGTTGAATGCCATATAGATTAATATATGATGATTTTGGGCATATTTTTAATGCAGTTTATGCATTATCGTGTTAGCGAAGGATTTTCCGCTGGAGTAAGATTGTAATAGTTCGTTGAAAATTAATCAAGTGATTTACTGTTAGAATTAACACGAGTTTGAAAGAATTTGAGATAAGATTTTGAATGAAGGTTGCCGTCACAAATCATTATTAAAACCTTTATTAAACCAGATTGTGACATTAACATGTATAACTAACCTTCATTGGTCGATTATATTAATCACGATTATGAAAATTACCAACCGAATGGACATGTGGTCAATGTATTTCTGAAATTAATAATTTAAACAATTTAATGTTAATATTGTAAATAATTGCTGTAAATATTTTGAAAATAATGTAAAACGAGAGTGATGTTAAAGGCGTGCTTATAATATTTTTATTGTCTTTGACAAACATTATAAACAATTTCTAATTGTTATAAATAATTTATGTGATTTTGTTATAAACATTTAAGAGCTAATTAAACATTTGGATTGAAGTTAACAAGTTTAAGAAATTAACATAATGATTCAATAGGATGTGAGCAAAGTACTTGAAAGATTTGCGTAAATATAATGTGAGTTGTCTTGTAGACAGTTAAAAGCTTGAGAGAGCAAGCTATATTCTTACGTAACTTAGCACGTGAGAAGGGTGTGCATTTGACCAGTATGCAACAGGTTCGAGGGTAGCTCGCAGCTGGGCCAACATCTGGTTCACAGAGAGTGAGGTCGTCCGCACTCCGGCCTTGCGACTATAAATACCATTCTCATGTTTATTAAAAGGAAACCAAATGCTCTATATATGTCACACCCTGATGTCCTTTTCCAATCCAATAGTGTTATGAATATTACGTTATTTGGAGCTCTTGGGAGCTAAAATGTTTTATATCATGTTGTATGATAATTTTTGCAAGTCCTACTGAGGACGTAGTCAGATTGACTTGGGCTTCTGATAGCCACGTTGATTTTGTTGTGTTAGTAAAATCATACCCTTTATTAGAAATAAAGCATTTTGTACAGTTCAAAGTTCTCGTCTTCGTTTTTGGTTCATTTTTAAATGTCATGGTGGAGGTTATTGTGTGAACAGACTTTTAGTGATCCTGTTGTCAACTCAAACCCCGAGATAATTAAGAGGTAAGTAACGGTAAGTATGAACCCCCGTCTATTTTGGTGTGTTCCACAATGATTTCCTGTGAACTTCTGTGCTCTTATCTCGATAGTATCTGTCAGTGCCATTTTCATTGATGTAACTGTGCCGGAGCGATTGATAATTGGCAATCCGATTGAGGGGGCGGATATCTGACAGCCTACTATCCAGGTAAACGGGGACAGAAAGATTGGCGCCCAACTTGGGGCATTATATCTCAGCGACTTTCAACACGCGCTGCACTAGCGATTATACATTCATAGTTCCACTTAAAAATTTTTATAATCATTAATTGTTTCAAAACTGTTTTTCTATTTAACCTTCGTGGATTTCATTCATGAACCGAAATGAAGTCAAAACTTGCCAATCACAAACAAATTTAATAGTGAATACGCTTATATACCCCTGTCTGGTCTATCAAATTTTAAGATTAACATCCTAAAAGAAATTGTAGTATGAAAATACTATCTTCAAATAATGTGCGACTAAAATGCAAAATAGTCGAATAGAATCCAATTAGACTGGGGAATGCAAACATCGTTATATAAATCTCTAATTGAGAAAAACTCCTAACAAAAGTACTTGACTTTAATGCATTCAATAATTCATTATTAAAGTTACTCTTTCACAAAAGTGTCTATAATGCAATGTTCATTCATAACTGACGATAAATGTCTGTGTTGCAATCAATACAAATAACGACTAGTATTTCCAAGATCGTCGACAACGTAAGAGATTTTAACGCTCTAAAATCATTTAAATGTTCTTCCTTCTTGATGATGACAGAAAATTGTTCAAAGTAATTAAAACTGGGGTAGAATTACTTTAATAAAATGACATGCTGTCTGAATTTAAATCTGCCATAAAAATCATTAACTTACAGTCAAATCGTGACTACAAAAATATATTAATTACTGAAAATTCTAAATATCAGTCTCAACTGATTCAAAATCGTTAACTATGCCCATGACATAACAATGTCTTAATAAATCGTCGAAAAATGCAAAACTCATCAAGGTGAACTGAGAATAAGAATCTCAACAAGAAAATAGGGCAAAAACATGAGGATAAAAATATGGGAAAAATGGTTGCTCAAACATCATTAGTAAACTCAAATACAATAAACGTTCACGACTACCTTATCTGCCGATTGACGTTCCAGAGGAAAATTCCCCAAAGAAGACTGCTGATGGATCCATTTCACCAAGTTAGAGCTGAGCTCCATCCTCGAAATAGGAAATAGCACCCTCAGAGAATCGAACTGCTTCCTTCTCCGTGAATCGCTCTGCTCCTCGAAGACGAATAGACATCCTTCCGGCAATAATCTTCTTTGCGAGTCGGGATATCCCTGACCTCTCTTGAAAAATTCCCTGAAGTTCCAGTAGACAATCGCCATGAAGTTTTGTAGAAATTTCCGAAGAAATTATTCATATTCAGAGTATGAAATTGTTTCTATGGCTGTTCGATGGTATTCAGCCTTTAATTACGAAACATGGGTGTAGATGGTATTCACCGCATGTTCGCTTGTGTGGAATAGCAATTAGCGAAGTTCCATGTCGCTATCTTACTCCGTTGAAGTATGTCCCAATTGCAATAAGCGCCTTAGCCTTCCATCTGCTCTTCGGTTGTAGTGTTAGAAGAACAAACTGCCGTATTCAATTGCTCCATTATACTGTATCGTTGTGTAACCAAGCAATCTGAAGTCTTTCTATTCCACTCGCAGCGTCAGCCTTGCGTTGATTCTGGCTATACGAAAGTGCTTCTCTTGTGGCGAGATAATCACTTTTCTCAGTCGTATAAAACTGCTAATATCTTTCGAACTAATCGGTCGAAATTGTTCAGCTTTTCTCTATAACTGCATGTAGCACTGCACAATACAATTAGCTTATCGGTGACCGCTAACTGTTCGAAGCTAAACTTGTAGAAGCTTTCTAAGGTCCGTTTCAACTTCACCTAGTTTGACTTGGATCTCGTTAATATAGTGGCCTCGCCACGCGTTATAAAGACGATTCTTTTCACTGCTGTTCACTTCGACGTCTCACTATAATGAATGTATAAGAAATGAACTTTCACAATTATACTTCGATGCTCTGAGAATGAGATCTCAGAATGATCAGAGAACGAAAGAGCCTCCTCTCTTCTGCGCAAGCCCTTTTATTAACTTCACGAGGGGCGTTACCATCCCTTCCAAAGCGTGATACTGCGTCATCGCTAGAAGTTCCAGTTTCGTTAATACATGACGGATTTTCAAAATTCAAAAACTGAAAATAAATTTCACCAAAATTCCAAATCAATGCCTTTACTGCAAATGGATTTCCACAATTCTGCATTCCAAAAGTAATAAAAATACCATAGTTTTAGCAATCTCCGTCTTCCTTTAAACTATCGTTGATTGGTTCAAGCCTCCCCTCCAATAGCATAGTTTCTTCCTCAGCAGAATTCCTCGTTTCCTGCGACTGCGTCGTAAATCTTGGAACATTCTCGACTAAATGCTGACGTCACTGAGAATCTCAGCTCAAGTAGCTTGCTGGCATAACATTTACGTCATCCGTGCTTACGTCATGACTACCCACGTCATAACTATGACAACCATAACTTTCATTATAATTTCAAATATAGCCACCGTGGTCTCTATATAATTCAATTACGGGGGCATTGGCTCCCCGGCGGGGAATCGAACCCCGGTCTCCCGCGTGACAGGCGGGGATACTGACCACTATACTACCTTATAATTAACTTTCGAAGATACTTCATATTGAAACAAACTCAAGCACATGTTCAAATTTCTCTGGCTCATTTTAAAATATCCTAACACAAATAATTTACATTTACAATCCAAATAATTAATTTTATCTTTAATATGACTAAAATGTCATAAGCCGGTCAAATAAAATAAGATTCCAGATCATAGGCGATTTTTCTAAGTTTCCTGCCCATTTAACCTTTCTCAAGTTGTATAAGATCTGATCTTTTCTGAGTGTAATTTTCCTAACACAATACAACATTTAATTCCTATATAATCACACTCTTAAATACTACAATTGGCCTAGACATGTAACAAAGAATCAACCTCTTTATTTGAGTCTAATCGAACCCTACGTTTTAGGTTTGCCACTCTTTCTGGCGTTCAACCTGGTAATCCAGTTTTGTTGAATCGAGCCCCAACGTTTTAGGTGCGCCAATCTTTCTGTCCCCGTTTACCTGGATAGTAGGCTGTCAGAGGAATGTTATCAAAGTCTGCTAAGAGGAGAGAACATGACAGTTCTACCTGTTTCTACCGTCAAAGTGAGAGGGATATTCCAAGATAAGGCAGTGAAATGCAAGATTCAAGTGTTATTGAACTTTGAGATCAATGGAAGGAATTATGAACAGATCTTCATTGTGGTGAGCAAGATCAATTTTGATATGGTGCTTGGAATCGATTTTATATCGAAGGTCGGAGCTATTATTGACATGAAGAACAGAAGTATTAGCTTTAATGATGGGTACATAATCACAGAAGAGATAGAAGAACAGGACGTGAAAAACAGTCTGGAAATAGACCTTAGGGAAGAAATTTTGAATACAATAATTAATGAAGTGGAAAATTTAGAAGAAATACCCAGTAGAAAAACTGAAGGATTTGAAGAAATTCAGGGGGAATTTGAGGATCTGATAAAGGAATTCCAAGATATTTTCGATGAAAAGCCTGGATTGATTAAGGATTATAAGTACAAGATAAGGCTGACAGATGAAACCCCTTACCAGAAGAGAATATACCCCATTCCTGAGAAATACTATCAAGAAGTACGAGGGTTAATCAGAAAAATGGAGGTAGACGGGATTATTAGAAAACAGGCGTCGTCTTATATAAACCCCATCACAGTAGTGAAGAAAAGTAATGGTCAGATACGTCTTTGTCTCGATGCCAGGACCATCAACTTGAAGATTCTTCCAGAAAATGACAGACCACCCAAGATTAGAGATCTGCTTCGGAAATTCAAAGGAAGAGCTTGTTTCAGCGTTCTCGACTTGACGTCTTCATTTTATCAAGTTCAACTAGAAGAGGATAGTATGCAGTACACTGGATTCCTATTTGACCAGACGTCATGGGTCTTTGCCAGAATGCCTTTTGGTATGGTTAACAGTGGACCAGCACTTATTCGAGCACTTGATAGTAAGCTCACTGACGAAGTGAAAGAAAATGTAATCTGCTACATTGACGATTTAATCGTATCTTCACCCAGCGCCGAAGAACATTTAGTGCACTTGAGAAAGTTGTTCGAGAATTTAAGGGAGGCCAACATCAAGGTGAACTTTGGAAAATGTCAATTCTTGAAGAAGGAGATAAATTATTTGGGGCATACTATTGATAAAGATGGATATCATCCAAACATGAAAAAAGTAGATGCGATCACGAGATTTCCAAAGCCAACTAAGGTAAAACAAGTTAGAGAATTTGTAGGTGCATGCCAATTTATTAGCAGCCACTGTCCAAGATACTCGGAAATTATGGCTCCTCTGTATGACTTACTCAAGAAGAACAACAGATGGAAATGGAGTACCGCTGCAGACGAGGCTTTTGAGAAAGCAAAAGAGATGCTCAAAAATAATGTGAAACTGGAGTACCCAGACTTTGAAAAGGTGTTCTATATTGAGTCTGATGCATCGAGAATAGGCATTAGTGCAGTCTTATACCAGAAAGACGAGGCAGGCAACAAGCACTACATTGCGTTCACTAGTCGGAAGTTGAAAAAGCACGAGGAAAACTACTTCACGACAGAGCTTGAAGCGTTAGCTTTTGTGACAGCTTTACAAGCCTGGAAGAAAATCCTGCTGGGACATAAGGTCATCATTATTACTGACCATAAAGCACTACAGTTTATGTTGCAAACTGACATGTCAAGTGATAGATTGACACGTTGGGCTTTGTTCACCCAACAGTTTAATGCTACTATCGTCCACCAGCCTGGGAAAGATAACTTACTGGCTGATGCTCTATCACGTAACCCTATTAAAAATGTGCAGATACACCATGTACAACTGGAGCAAGAAGATGAAGAAACCGTTAGGAGGTTAGCCCGAATCGGTGTGTCACAGAAGAGACACGCTCCAATAAGGAAAATGTACAGGTTCCTCAAGGGTTACATGGACAATACAGATGTTGACTATGAAGCTACACGGAGAAATTCACGACACTTTGTCTTGAGTGGAGACATCGTATGCAAGTATGCTGACTCTGCGCATACAAAACTTCGAATAGTCGTGCCACCTAAACTTATTGTCAATTTAGTGTGGGTAGCTCATCACGCAACTGGACATGCCGGTTTAGATAAAACTCTTAATACACTTAAAGAGAGATTTATCTGGACTAACATGCGTTCCAGTATTGCCAAGGTCATTAGATCCTGTGACAAGTGTCAAAGAGCAAAGTATGCTTCTGCTTTACTAAAGGGAAAACCGAAGGCGATGATTCCTTCTAAGCCAAACGAACTCATGGCGACGGATATATTTGGCCCCTGTCCGAAGGGATACCAGGGTAACCAGTACCTGTTGGTGACCGTGGATGTTTTCTCAAAATTTGTTACAATGAGTCCCATGCAGAAAGCTAACACGAGGAACGTAGTAAGCAGACTGGAAAATGCTGTATTTCCTAAAGCTGGTATACCGGAATATCTACTGTCAGATCATGGAACGCAGTTTACGTCCGTGGAATTTGCAGTGGATATGGAAAGGCTTGGCATTAAGCACTTATTTTCAAGCGTGCGTTACCCTGAATCGAATTCCTCAGAAAGATATATGGCTGAATTTTCGAAATTCTGTCGAATTTTCTGTCCAAATGATCATTCTGGTTGGGTGAGATTTGTACCCCTTATAGAGGAATGTCTGAACTCTACAGTGCAGGAGAGCACAGGAGAAGTGCCAATGCGACTTCATCTAGGAAGAAACCCAGAAAGGCCGTGGGATAATCTTTTCAACCACATACCGAGAGATCCCGACATAGGAAGACAGCAAAGGATTGACAAGGCAAAGGAACAACTCCAGAAAGCAGCAGAGAAACGATTGAAGAGAGTAGCTGGAAAACGTTTTGGTACACCCTTTCAAGTTGGAAATCTTGTATTATTACGCAGACCTGTCAAGGCTGATATGACCAAGAAAATCTACCCCAAATTTGGATTAGTGTTCCTGGGGCCGTTTAGGATTACGAACGCTTATGGAAACAACTGTTATGAACTCTACGATGATGAGAATAATGTCGTTTACGGCAAGTTCAATGCTGCAAATTTAAAAAGATACTATCCTAGAGTAAGCCAGTAATAATTCAATTTCGTGTTCAAGAGAGTTGAGATACTTGTAACATTGGGTTTAAAAACAATTTGCAACTGTTTTTAAAACGTGGTGAGAGGAGAATGCCCCCGTAATTGAATTATATAGAGACCACGGTGGCTATATTTGAAATTATAATGAAAGTTATGGTTGTCATAGTTATGACGTGGGTAGTCATGACGTAAGCACGGATGACGTAAATGTTATGCCAGCAAGCTACTTGAGCTGAGATTCTCAGTGACGTCAGCATTTAGTCGAGAATGTTCCAAGATTTACGACGCAGTCGCAGGAAACGAGGAATTCTGCTGAGGAAGAAACTATGCTATTGGAGGGGAGGCTTGAACCAATCAACGATAGTTTAAAGGAAGACGGAGATTGCTAAAACTATGGTATTTTTATTACTTTTGGAATGCAGAATTGTGGAAATCCATTTGCAGTAAAGGCATTGATTTGGAATTTTGGTGAAATTTATTTTCAGTTTTTGAATTTTGAAAATCCGTCATGTATTAACGAAACTGGAACTTCTAGCGATGACGCAGTATCACGCTTTGGAAGGGATGGTAACGCCCCTCGTGAAGTTAATAAAAGGGCTTGCGCAGAAGAGAGGAGGCTCTTTCGTTCTCTGATCATTCTGAGATCTCATTCTCAGAGCATCGAAGTATAATTGTGAAAGTTCTTTTCTTATACATTCATTATAGTGAGACGTCGAAGTGAACAGCAGTGAAAAGAATCGTCTTTATAACGCGTGGCGAGGCCACTATATTAACGAGATCCAAGTCAAACTAGGTGAAGTTGAAACGGACCTTAGAAAGCTTCTACAAGTTTAGCTTCGAACAGTTAGCGGTCACCGATAAGCTAATTGTATTGTGCAGTGCTACATGCAGTTATAGAGAAAAGCTGAACAATTTCGACCGATTAGTTCGAAAGATATTAGCAGTTTTATACGACTGAGAAAAGTGATTATCTCGCCACAAGAGAAGCACTTTCGTATAGCCAGAATCAACGCAAGGCTGACGCTGCGAGTGGAATAGAAAGACTTCAGATTGCTTGGTTACACAACGATACAGTATAATGGAGCAATTGAATACGGCAGTTTGTTCTTCTAACACTACAACCGAAGAGCAGATGGAAGGCTAAGGCGCTTATTGCAATTGGGACATACTTCAACGGAGTAAGATAGCGACATGGAACTTCGCTAATTGCTATTCCACACAAGCGAACATGCGGTGAATACCATCTACACCCATGTTTCGTAATTAAAGGCTGAATACCATCGAACAGCCATAGAAACAATTTCATACTCTGAATATGAATAATTTCTTCGGAAATTTCTACAAAACTTCATGGCGATTGTCTACTGGAACTTCAGGGAATTTTTCAAGAGAGGTCAGGGATATCCCGACTCGCAAAGAAGATTATTGCCGGAAGGATGTCTATTCGTCTTCGAGGAGCAGAGCGATTCACGGAGAAGGAAGCAGTTCGATTCTCTGAGGGTGCTATTTCCTATTTCGAGGATGGAGCTCAGCTCTAACTTGGTGAAATGGATCCATCAGCAGTCTTCTTTGGGGAATTTTCCTCTGGAACGTCAATCGGCAGATAAGGTAGTCGTGAACGTTTATTGTATTTGAGTTTACTAATGATGTTTGAGCAACCATTTTTCCCATATTTTTATCCTCATGTTTTTGCCCTATTTTCTTGTTGAGATTCTTATTCTCAGTTCACCTTGATGAGTTTTGCATTTTTCGACGATTTATTAAGACATTGTTATGTCATGGGCATAGTTAACGATTTTGAATCAGTTGAGACTGATATTTAGAATTTTCAGTAATTAATATATTTTTGTAGTCACGATTTGACTGTAAGTTAATGATTTTTATGGCAGATTTAAATTCAGACAGCATGTCATTTTATTAAAGTAATTCTACCCCAGTTTTAATTACTTTGAACAATTTTCTGTCATCATCAAGAAAGAAGAACATTTAAATGATTTTAGAGCGTTAAAATCTCTTACGTTGTCGACGATCTTGGAAATACTAGTCGTTATTTGTATTGATTGCAACACAGACATTTATCGTCAGTTATGAATGAACATTGCATTATAGACACTTTTGTGAAAGAGTAACTTTAATAATGAATTATTGAATGCATTAAAGTCAAGTACTTTTGTTAGGAGTTTTTCTCAATTAGAGATTTATATAACGATGTTTGCATTCCCCAGTCTAATTGGATTCTATTCGACTATTTTGCATTTTAGTCGCACTTTATTTGAAGATAGTATTTTCATACTACAATTTCTTTTAGGATGTTAATCTTAAAATTTGATAGACCAGACAGGCGTATATAAGCGTATTCACTATTAAATTTGTTTGTGATTGGCAAGTTTTGACTTCATTTCGGTTCATGAATGAAATCCACGAAGGTTAAATAGAAAAACAGTTTTGAAACAATTAATGATTATAAAAATTTTTAAGTGGAACTATGAATGTATAATCGCTAGTGCAGCGCGTGTTGAAAGTCGCTGAGATATAATGCCCTTGAATATGAAGGAAGTTCCCACAGGAATAAATGTTAAAGAATTATTTGTGGAAGTTTTGTAAGTTATGTGGAAGTTGAATGCCATATAGATTAATATATGATGATTTTGGGCATATTTTTAATGCAGTTTATGCATTATCGTGTTAGCGAAGGATTTTCCGCTGGAGTAAGATTGTAATAGTTCGTTGAAAATTAATCAAGTGATTTACTGTTAGAATTAACACGAGTTTGAAAGAATTTGAGATAAGATTTTGAATGAAGGTTGCCGTCACAAATCATTATTAAAACCTTTATTAAACCAGATTGTGACATTAACATGTATAACTAACCTTCATTGGTCGATTATATTAATCACGATTATGAAAATTACCAACCGAATGGACATGTGGTCAATGTATTTCTGAAATTAATAATTTAAACAATTTAATGTTAATATTGTAAATAATTGCTGTAAATATTTTGAAAATAATGTAAAACGAGAGTGATGTTAAAGGCGTGCTTATAATATTTTTATTGTCTTTGACAAACATTATAAACAATTTCTAATTGTTATAAATAATTTATGTGATTTTGTTATAAACATTTAAGAGCTAATTAAACATTTGGATTGAAGTTAACAAGTTTAAGAAATTAACATAATGATTCAATAGGATGTGAGCAAAGTACTTGAAAGATTTGCGTAAATATAATGTGAGTTGTCTTGTAGACAGTTAAAAGCTTGAGAGAGCAAGCTATATTCTTACGTAACTTAGCACGTGAGAAGGGTGTGCATTTGACCAGTATGCAACAGGTTCGAGGGTAGCTCGCAGCTGGGCCAACATCTGGTTCACAGAGAGTGAGGTCGTCCGCACTCCGGCCTTGCGACTATAAATACCATTCTCATGTTTATTAAAAGGAAACCAAATGCTCTATATATGTCACACCCTGATGTCCTTTTCCAATCCAATAGTGTTATGAATATTACGTTATTTGGAGCTCTTGGGAGCTAAAATGTTTTATATCATGTTGTATGATAATTTTTGCAAGTCCTACTGAGGACGTAGTCAGATTGACTTGGGCTTCTGATAGCCACGTTGATTTTGTTGTGTTAGTAAAATCATACCCTTTATTAGAAATAAAGCATTTTGTACAGTTCAAAGTTCTCGTCTTCGTTTTTGGTTCATTTTTAAATGTCATGGTGGAGGTTATTGTGTGAACAGACTTTTAGTGATCCTGTTGTCAACTCAAACCCCGAGATAATTAAGAGGTAAGTAACGGTAAGTATGAACCCCCGTCTATTTTGGTGTGTTCCACAATGATTTCCTGTGAACTTCTGTGCTCTTATCTCGATAGTATCTGTCAGTGCCATTTTCATTGATGTAACTGTGCCGGAGCGATTGATAATTGGCAATCCGATTGAGGGGGCGGATATCTGACAGCCTACTATCCAGGTAAACGGGGACAGTACCATCCCGGCATTTGCCCGAAGACGAAGTGGGAAACCACGGAAAACCATTTCGAGGATGGCTGAGGTGGGAATCGAACACGCTCTACTCATTTGGACCACCCGAGGCTGAGTAGACTCCGTTCAAGTCCTCATACCACTTTGCAAATTTCGTGGTAGAGCCAGGAATCGAACCCAGGACCTCCGGGGCGGCAGCTAGATGTACAATATTAATAAATTAATATTCACGTTATTGTTTACATACAGAAAGTTTAGCTTCATGGTGGAGCACAGTGCAAATGAGGGAAGGGCTCTTGCGTTTCAGCATTAGACTCGGCGCAGTGTCGCCGGCCAAGCTGCATTTAAATTCTAACGAATAAAACTTACAACACGTTCGAGCGTCACGGACGAATACTTTTTTTTTTTTTTGTCGTTTACCCTCCAGGTTGGTGGAACCCACGGACTCAGCGAGGGAACTCACCACTACCGCCTCTACGGGCAGTGTCCTAGAGCTGGGAACATCGAATCGGAAGGGATACAACTGGTGAGGTGGGATTGGCACCTCGCCCAGGCGGCCTCACCTGCAAAGCGAACAAGGGCCTCATGAGGGAAGGTAAGGGATGGTTAGGATGGATAGACAAGGAAGAGGGAAGGAGGCGGCCGTGGCCTTGAAGACGGTACCATCCCGGCATTTGCCCGAAGACGAAGTGGGAAACCACGGAAAACCACTTCGAGGATGGCTGAGGTGGGAATCGAACACCCTCTACTCATTTGGACCACCCGAGGCTGAGTAGACCCCGTTCCAGTCCTCGTACCACTTTTCATATTTCGTGGCAGAGCCGGGAATCGAACCCAGGACCTCCGGGGCGGCAGCTAACCATGCTGACCGCTGGGCTACGGAGGCGACACGAATACTGATGTTACAATATTGTACATGGCTCCAAAGCTGAAGAGACCAGAGCAAATACATTATAGAAAACACAAAAGACAATAAGCGATGTATCAGTAAAAGAAAAAATGCTGACCAAAGTTTGACTCGAACTCGAAACCTTATATTCCTCACGACAACGCGCTAGCGACTACGCCACAAAGACGAGCCGGAAACGGGTGCTGGAATAAGACTACAAAAGTTTGGGGATTGATTTTAAACGTTCAATTTTGAACACAATGAGGCCCATTTGGCAAAAACGCTCGAACAGGGGCATAATAGTTTTTTATGAAGAGCAAACCCTCCAAATTTGAACGCTTTTCTAGTGAACCACATGGCGACGTCTCCTCCTTGTTAGTGATTTAGTGGTTCAGATGTTTCTGGCGATGAACTGGATAATGCTGGTGCACAGTTCTCGGGGAAAGATGGACGCAAAAACTGGTACATCCATTGCCCACAATACGTTGCAAAAACCAGACACAAGCCTTCCCGGAGTAATAGATGAGACAAAAATTGTTACCTCCTGCAGTGAGGTGTGGAGATTGTTTTTTCCTCAGGAAACTATTCAAGAAATTGTGGATTCCACTAACATACAGGTAGGTTGGTTGGTTCTTCAGTTTACGGGCTGCGACAACCCGGTCATGTAGCCCCGTGTACTTTGGGTGTGTGTAGAATCTGTCTGATAACCGGTGTTAATTGTGATGGCTGTGTTAGTGTGCGTATCTGTTTCTTAATTCAAGTAAGGACTGCAACTTTGAATTTTTCAAACAGTTCCTACTTTTGCCGCCAAATGCCACCGTCAACGACTACTAGGCCTAGTTCAGAACTTAGCTACTAGACGCCACCGCAGTCGGCTCTTGGCAACGAACGTAGGAGCCTAAGAGCGTTGTTTACATTCCACTAACGTACAAATGTCAATATTGCGTGAAAATTACGCTCGAGAAGGGGACGCTTGAAACACTGATTGTGAAGAAATAACTGCGTTATTTGGCCTATTCTATCTCTCTGACGTTTTGAAGGTTTCTCATGTGAATGCAGAAGACTATTCAGCAATCTCTGCCTTATTTCTTTCTAACAGCTCCCACTGCTGTCAATCCTTTCTTCAGCGAGTCTAACGCTAGAGAAACCGATGAAAAATAATTATCCACAGTGAAGTTCCTTCCGTAAATGTCAATAGGATGTGCTTGTCTTTGACAACCTCTGCAGGCTTGTTCACAACAGAGTAAGGTCCAAAGGATTGCTTTCCATTATAAATTTCCCTTTTGTATGTCTCGCTCTTTCTCTTAGTCGTTTACCCTCCAGGTTGGTGGAACCCAAGGCTTGTAGAGAACAGGTTGCCTCGTTCTCATAAGGTCTGTGGTAACATCGCTCCCCTGCTGCGTGACGTCATCAGCCGACCCGTGCTGAGCGGATGGAACTACTGTTACGACTAGCCTTGCACTACTGCAGAAGGTAACCACGGGGTTGATGTACAACATAAGAACTCGTGATACTCGTAGCTATAAATGCAGTTTAATATAATAGAGCTTTAAATAATCAGAGCGTGTAAATACACTTTTTGTTTACCATTTCCTCTTCTAGTTTGTAAGAGAGTAGTTAGTTTTAGTTGTAGGTTTCATTTGATCATCTTTCATTTTCACTATCACCCAAACCATTAGGGTCCGATAACCTAGAGTTAGGCCCCTTAAAACAACAATTATCATCATCATCATCATGAATAATTAAATGTAAAAGTTATTCGAATCGACAAAAAACGAGAATTCTGAAGCTTCAAAATTGAGTCATAATTGATAAAGTTCAACATAATGTACAATACACAGCGCCGTTTTAATTCTATTAAAATTCATGCTCAATTATACTGTTGAGATTAAGTAGGGAAAACTATTACCGGTACATTTGCTCACTGTTCACGAACTCAATCGAGCGTTCAAGCCTGAAAATATATTCACCTGGTGTATTTTTTCATCTTCTTGGATATTTTGTCATGAGAGACTGAACATTCATTACTCCTCTTGTAGCTCCCCTGTGTTGTCTTCAGTGCATTCATGAACTTCATTCGTATGAAGGTCCTCTGTCGAACGAATGTCTCTACCACTACACGATTTATTTCAGGATATTTCTTGTAAAGAGATTCAACCAAATTGGTAATGCACAATTTACCCCTTTTTATGCTCTTGAGACCATGGTACTTCTTAAATTCATCTTCTAGCAATTTTGCCTCTTTTTTCCAGCTTTCAGAAGGCTCTACGAGTCCACCGAACGACAAACTTTTGATCCATGCATTTTGTGGATTCATAGTCTGCGATTCAGAGCTAGTAAATGTATAGCTACCAAGGTTTGGACATGTCGATCTAAGCTTTTTTGCTACCCACCCAGAAAGGTAAAACAATGCATTGGCTTCCATTTCAGTTAGGGGGTGCTCAATTCGTTTTCAGGAATCGAAGATGCAATCATTTCTTTGGTGACATCTATTTCGCTATCTTTCTCCGGATTATCCTCTTCCTTCTTGCATAATACACCAGACATTCGAAGCACTTTGGCTGGAATATATTCGGAATCATCTTCGGTTCCTGTATTAGAATTATTTTGAAGGAGTCCTTGATTTCGCCCTAAAATAATCATTCTTAAACGATATAATGTGTCTAAAGGAGAAGGATGATCATTCGTCCTAATCTGAGAAAACAGATTTTCTAAAGCGTCCTGGTTGAGACGGTGGGTGAGTATGTACTCAATACCATGGACACTCTTCAAATCTAATAGCAGATACTTCAAAGATTTAATTGATGTGATGATTCCTCTCTGAAAAAGCTGTATATTTTTCTTGCCACAGCATCTCATTGTTTCAATTAATTCAAGCATGTCGTTGAGAATTGCGTCTTGAGATTCCAGATCTTTTCCATATGGGTTCTTGGAAGGTCTACCTGAAGGTTTGGGAGTGTATGTATTCATCACATCGTACCACCTATCAATTATTTCAATACATTTTCCAGTTTCTTCAGCCAGCTGAGGATCAGCTCCCGGTTTCATAAATTTCAGAGCAGTAGCTGTCTTGTGCGACAATAACTGACACGCTTTCCTCACATTTTGTCTCTGAGTCTTTTCCACAGTGATGTGACTCTCGTTCAGATTATGCAAAATTTTGAGATCACTTTTCTTCTGATCATTTAATAATGCTACGATAGGATTTCTATTTACAATCTGTCCGCTCTTTAGCTGGAACCCAGTGTCTAAAAACCAGTTCCGCACTAGTTTCAGAAGATGTGGCGCGTCAGCAAACATGTATATTTTTTCTTCCGTAGAGGGATGAGTGAACCAGGTTTTTTCAGTACTAATTCCTAGTTCCTTCCAAAGTACAACATTTCCACCCCCCATGTCGCTAACACATGCTTTTACAATGTACCCTATATCGGAAAATTTTAAAATAATAGAGTTTAAAATCTCGCAGGTTATTTTCACGTCAAAATCAACAAAGAGAGGCACCTTCCATTGAGCAAAAAGTCCCCGAGCCATTATTATTTGCACATTGGAGTGAGGCCCGATAACTTCATCTCCTTTCCGGTCATATTCCATGACGCTTTTAACTTTCATTTCATCAAAAAGAAGAACCGTAATTTTTTCTTTCTTGCTCAGAGATGAACCAGCAACGCACAGAAAGCGGAAAACATCTTGGAGAACACATATCGACTGATGATGCCCACTTTTGGAGTGTAGACAGTCCAGGCAAAGGAATGTTCATTTTCTTCTTCAGAAAAAGATATGAACGCTTACTAATATATCTCAGGGAAAATGCAAGAGATATTTCATCGTCTGTCGATTTAACTTTCTTTTTCTTACTTAAAAGGATGTCTATTTGATTTTCGGTGAAAACTGAACCGAGTATTTCCCGGGCCTTTTTACGCACTCTGGTTTCATCAATCCTTTTTCTCTTCATTTTACAAAGTTCCCTTTTAAGCCTGCCAATTTCTTGGCTTTTCAGTACGATTCTCTCCTCCAGCTCTGCGTTCTTTTGTCGCAACTTTTCATTTTCCATCTTCAAAACATCTATTTGATTTTCCTCCGTTGTAGTTTGGACGTCATCAAACACTTCTTGAACAGAGTACGAGCTTTCTAAAATTTGATTCACAGTTCTTTTATTTTCTCTCTTCTCACTACGTATTTCACGTTCACGTATCTGCACCTGGGTTTCTTCGGGTATATCAGTTCCTAATTTAAGTGAAGGCACAGCAGTCTGTTTTAGTTTTCTCTTAGGAATTAAATTAAATAATTCTGCTTTCAGGTCCCTCTCATAGTCATCCTCCGTAAAATGTTCAGAGCATATTTGTGAAGTATTCGGATTCCACTTCCCGTCTCTTCTAGTACACAGCACCCATTTTTGCCTAATTAAATTGTCTTTAGGGAATGAATGATACTTTATATGCGCACTCCCGGGATCCCGCTTCGTTTTAATAAGACTGTTTGTACACAAAGCCACCGTGCATCTCATTCCAGGCATCGTAGAAAACTGAAAGAAATAAAAAACATCAAAACTATCAGGTCGTACCACGAAGCTAATGATACACAAATGGCTCTTTCATTTACCGAGCACTTACCTATTACTAGGGGAAACGTGTAGAGCAGTACATAATGAAGCACTATCAAACACCACTAAATAATGACACGTAACGAGAATAGATAAACACATCAACACAACACCATAAAGAATAGCTGAAGCTGCCAGCTTACTGGAGACTGTGGTGTTGGCTGTTGCCGGGTCTGAGCAATACGTCATCAGCCGGGGGAGTAGAGCGCATGCGTGCGGAACGAGACAACCTCTTATATACGAACCTTGGGTGGAACCCACGGACTCAGCGAGGGAACTCACCACTACCGCCTCTACGGGCAGTGTCCTAGAGCTGGGAACATCTAATCGGAGTGGATACAACTGGTGAAGTGTGATTGGCACCTCGCCCAGGCGGCCTCACCTGCAAAGCGAACAGGGGCCTCATGAGGTAAGGTAATGGATGGTCAGGATGGATAGGCAAGGAAGAGGGAAGGAGGCGGCCGTGGCCTTGAAGAAGGTACCATCCCGGCATTTGCCCGAAGACGATGTGGGAAACCACGGAAAACCACTTCGAGGATGGCTGAGGTGGGAATCGAACCCCCTCTACTCATTTGGAACACCCGAGGCTGAGTAGACACCGTTCCAGTCCTCATACCACTTTTCAAATTTCGTGGTAGAGCCGGGAATCGAACCCAGGACCTCCGGGGCGGCAGCTAACCATGCTGACCGCTACGCTACGGAGGCGACCCTTTTGTATGTATGCTTAATAAATGCGAGCGTCCGCCAGATTTAGACTGCTCTGATTTTAAACGTTTAATTATTCTCATTGGTCTGGGAGAATTAAAGTATCTTTTATGTAAATACAGTACAAAAGTTTGGTGCTTTTCAGTCAGTCAACACGAATGTACCCAAAAAGAGCTGGGTTTTGCCCTAATCCTGAAATAAATTACATGAGATTAATAAATACACTAGGATGAGCTCAGAAATCACATAGGAACAAAAGGGGGGAGAAAAGGAAAAACCAGTTTCGTCCAGTTAACACCCGGGTTAGTCGACCAAAACTGGTGCCAGAGTAAACACGAAACTGCTCGAAGTTCCAGTAAGGAAGACAAACAGGATAAGTTTTTTTTTATTTAGCCAATTTACCCTCTAGGTTGGTGGTTCCCACGGACGCAGCGAGGGAACTCACCACTACCGCCTCTATGGGCAGTGTCCTGGAGCTTGGAACATCTGGTCGGATGGATACAACTGGGGAGGTGTGATCAAAACTTCGCCCAGGCGGCCTCACCTGCAAAGCGAACAGGGGCCTCATGAGGGATGGGAAGGGATGGAAGAGTGGGATGGATAGGCTAGGAAGAGGGAAGGAAGCGTCCGTGGCCTTACAGTAGGTGCCATCCCGGCAATTGCCCGAAGACGAAGTGGGAAACCACGGAAAACCACTTCGAGGATGGCTGAGGTGGGAATCGAACCCCCTCTACTCATTTGGGCCACCCGAGGCTGAGTAGACCCCGTTCCAGTCCTCATACCACTTTTCAAATTTTGTGGCAGAGCCGGGAATCGAACCCAGGACCTCCGGGGCGGCAGCTAACCATGCTGGCCGCTACGCTACGGAGGCGACACCTGGATAAGTATCAGCCTGTATTACTACAGTATAACCATAGTAGATTTTGTATAACCATATAATCGGCCCTAGGTAGCAGGTTCGTATCCTGGCGCAGTCAGCTGGCATTTGAGGGTGCGCAAAAGCGAGGGAGCCGTGTCAGTAGATTTACTGGCACGTTAAAGATCCCCTTCGGGGCGAAATTCCGGCACCCCGGCGTCTCTAAAAGCCACAGTAGTTAAAAGGGACGTTAAACCAATAACATTATTATTATTATTATTATTATTATTATTATTATAGCCATATAATCACCCCAAGTTCGTTTCCCACCTCAGCCATCCTCGAAGTGGTTTTCCTTGGATTCCCACTTCGTCTTCGGGCAAATGGCGGGATAGTACCTTCTTCAAGGCCACGGCCGCCTCCTTCCCTCTTCCTTGCCTATCCATCCTGACCATCCATTACCTTCCCTCATAAGGCCCCTGTTCGCTTTGCAGGTGAGGCCGCCTGGGCGAGATGCCAATCACACCTCACCAGTTGTATCCACTCCGATTAGATGTTCCCAGCTCTAGAACACTGCCCGTAGAGGCGGTAGTGGTGAGTTCCCTCGCTGAGTCCGTGGGTTCCACCAACCTGGAGGGTAAACGACTAAGAAAAAAAAAAAGAGAAGAAGAAGATAATCACCCCAAACAGACAAACTCCGGATTTTTATCACCATTTTAGCATTTCACCTAACATTAGATACACTACATTTAGCATACACCGACAGTTGCATTACCAATACTGCAACTAAATAATTGTACATATTGTAAATAATTTTCACCTGTATTCTCAAACATAGGCCTAGATGTTATAGCCTAAGAGTAACGGATCTGATGATGATCGCTTGACGATCGAAACTGGTCATTCTAGTGCATTTATTAATCTCATGTAATTTATTTCAGGATTAGGGCACAACTCAGCTCTTTTAGGGTACATTCGTGTTGACCGACTGAAAAGCACCAAATTTTTGTTTACTTAGTCAACACTGAAAAATTTCTTCAAACCTCACCATAAATACAGTATGTATTAGATACTTCACGAAAGAAAATAAACGTATAACCGTCCCTTTCAATACATTCATTTGTGTATAAAGCTTCAAATTACGAAGGTGAGCGAAAATCTCACCCATGACCACGGCCTGGTTAAAATGACCTCACATTTGGAGAGTAAGAGGTCAGAACCTAAGAATGCGCGGCTTGATCATTATACACTTGATAAAAAAAATACTTCTCACACAAATGGGGGATTAATAAGGCACAGAAATGTTTATTTAAACTTTATAACGAGTGGGATTATTCAAACAATAATATTTATTATTCCGTTAGTCTATTACAGTTCGATAGTATTCCGTTTGTTGATAGTACTTTTGTTAGATGGTAGGCTGCGATCCCAGCATTTGCCTGGTGTTGAAATAGAAAACCACTGTAAATCATTTCAAGAAAGGCTCACGGCGGAACTCAAACACACTCTTTTTCCAGATTTGATAATAGCCTGGCCCTCATCTCGGTAATGAGATGCGACGTGGTGGATAGATTTTACAGCCGGACGCCCTTTCTAACCTGAATCTGGACAAGAAATTGGAAGTACGTGATGCGACCGACGCGACGCCGACAGTGAAGTTTGTCTACCGAGTCCTAGCGTTGCTTCATAGCAGAGTTGCTGTCGCTATTTTAAAGAACACGCTAGATTAAATCAAACCTCGTGTGATGGCTAATTTCATTTGGAGGGATCGTGCGAGGAATATCGAGACTAAGCTAATCTAAGGCTCTGGGGTTTTACGCTGCGGTATGAACTCTCGACACGTATTATCGATAAACCATATCGAGAAGTGAACTGCCTCGTGGCGGTCACTAACGACTGTCTGGAGAACTGATGGAACTTCCCGCAGAGCTCGTGTGTATCATCTGGGGGTGATGTGTTACTAAATACGAAGTAACGAAATTGGGGATTATGTATGGAACAGGATTTAAGGTAAGGTATGGTTAGGGGCGAATAAAAATATGAAAAATATATTTTTGGCGTTTTAAGTTATTTGCAATGTAGAGAACAGGAATTGTCAAAAAAGTCAAAAAGATATGAAAAATGGTTATTTTATAAGATATAAATGACTATGCTGCACCCTGAAAGACAACGCCCTCATTTACGGAGATTTATGTTTGTGCGTATAACTTCTGACCTATTATAGATAGATTTCTGAACTCACTTCTGGTCTGCTCTGTTGAGCGAATACTTTGTGTTGGTAACAATGACAACTTCCTGTATTGTTTATGTTACTAGTGGTTACTGAACATCGTCACAATATTAATAATCACTGTGATTTTGTACTGACTATTTAAGAAATGGTTAGTTATTGTTGTTTTTAAGGGGTGGAACTACGAGGTTATCTGCCGCCCCCCCCCCCTATTGAAGTAATATTGTTTAAGGGGCGGAACATCGAGGACATCTGCCCAAATTATTAATAATTGAATCGTTGATTTGAAGAGGAAAACAAGTCCACTTATTAGCAAAAAGATAAGTTGAAATTCGCATTTATTTATTTATTTATATTGTTTTTATTTATTTATTTATTTATTTGTTTACTTATTTATTTGTTCATTTATATATTTATTTAAAAGCTAAAGGAAGTAGGAAGCAAAATAATTAGCGATGAACGAAATGATGCAAGTTATGGGGCAGAAATGTTCTAAGAATTGTCAGAGGTAACAAAATGTAATGAAAAACTTCAACTTCATTTTTCTCAGTTGAACATTTTTCGCTACTTTGGTACCATTTGTAAGATAACTAATAAAGATAGGTCCATATTTTTTTCTTTATGTATGAACATCATCTTAATGAACAGTAATAGGGGGATATCCCTTTAAATAATACATAAAATGAAATATAAATATTTTTTGACATAATTTTTGATTAAAACGTCGAACCTTATAACAAATCATATTGGCAAAAGTATTTTGTTTTTGTCAATAATTCTTATTATTGCAGACAATGATCCAAACAGTAATCCCTGAAAATTTAAATTGGCTAACCCAAAGAGATTTTGAGTAAAATGTACCAAACAATTGCAGATTTAACATGGGCGATAGGAGGCAGGTTTCTCTTACCTTCATTGACAGAACAATGCTTGAATGGGGTGTAGAATCTATCTGATAACCGGTGTTAATGTAGTGTTTGTAACTAGGGAGCTAAGATTGGGATGGAAACAGTTGCGGTCAGAATTTACACGGGGAAACCACGGAAAAAAGCACATCTTTCATTCCTTTCTTCTTTTCTTCCTTCCTTCCTTCCGTGTTCTGCAAGTAGATGTAGGGGAAGAGATGACCTTACCCCGTGTGGTCGCGATAACCAACAACAAACAACAGAAGGGTGGCACTTCCCCCTCATGTTAGCGAGATGCCTGGGAAGAAACACGTGTTCCACCCTCCCTGTTCTAGGGTTACATATTGACACACTTGTCCCCACCAGTCACACGAAATTATATTACAATCTCTCTAAATAACAATTTTTAAATTAAAAAAATCTTTTGTCTGAACATTTTTTAGAGTGTTATCATTTTAAATGATCTTGTCGACTTCTTCGTTACGCTGGGGTCTGGCGTTACGTTACGGTGACGGGACGAAATCTACCCAGATGCACTGAGGTGTGTGACGTCATAATACTGCTTGGTGCAAGTGTACCCCGACACACTCTAATTCGTTAGTATAAGACATAAATCCCCGATTCTTGGATGTCACGGGTAATCTCGAGAACCACCGGATGGATTTTGATGCGATTTTCACCATTCTGTAAAGGATATCTCGAGGAAAGATTCTGTAGAAAATAATTTATGTATGATCAAAGGAAGCCAAGCAGTAACGATTTCAATGAAAAAGTCGAAAACAAACTTGGCGTCCGTGCGCTTCTTAAGCTTACGCTGGGCAAACCGTTAAAAATATCAATATACTATGAGCGTAAGAATTGGTCAGCTTGAAAAGTTCTACAAAAAAGTCCACAAGAGCATATCTCTATCTTCAATACATCACCCACTGTAAGTGTTTTTAGACTGGATGGAAGGGGCACGTCCCCGCGCACTCTGGTGAGCGTGACGGCATTCCGCGCGCTGGACCTTGCTTTGCCCTTGGTTTGCACTTGCCGTTCGCGAGTAATTTGAAACAAGGTAAGCAAGATAATTATGATGCAGATAATTTTCTAACATGTTAAGAGTCTTTGGCTTCGAGCGAAGCGAGAAGCCTCCAGCCTTTCTAGCATTTTTCAGCATTTGTAGCATTTAAAATGATACAAAGTCTAGTCTTTCAGACTGACTGTCACTTTTTAGCGTAACTGTGTATTTATCGCGGATGAGTTGTTCAGTGACGGAACATACTTTCTCTCTGTTATGGGCAGGTGGAGCGAATGACATGGCAATTCGTATTCAAGTAGATCGCACAACTAGGGCTCAAAAACATTTATGGAGTACAAAGGTGCGAGGGGAGATGTAGGCAAAATGTAACCTGAAATTGCATATTTTTAAAAATTGCATATTATGATAGCATAGAGCAGTGTTTCCCAAACTTTTTTGTGTGTGTACCACTTTAAAATATGAGAATCGCTCGCGTACCATCTAATGGTTGGGTGATATAGTAACTATAAGCCCCCACCACCATTACGTAGCAGACCAAAAGACGGAATGTAAATAGTGTTTGTTCGAGTTGGAGTTGAAGTTCAAATAATAAAAAGTGTGTTCAGTTGTTTTATTATTTATTTCAATAAGTATCCAATTCAGATATTCAGAAATGCCACTACAAATACAGGGTCATCGAAATATAATGCCAACATTTAAAACATGATAGCACCGAAACCCTTTGTGTTAAACGTGTAATTCTTTCACTGAACGCCAGCTGGTTAAAGTAAGTTTAGTTTTGGAGGGGACGTGACCTTGCTATGCGCACACTAGATGCGCAGTAGCCAAGGTCCGTTAGGGGCGCGCGCGCCACTGACTGCACCGCCCGACGAACTGCACCTGATAACAAAGCTGTCATTCGATGGTTTAATCAGTTTAAGGAAACAGGGACTGTAGAGAAAAATCTAGGCCAGGCCGACCACCAACATCAGCATTGAACGCACGCTTTCGCAATGGCTGGATTGGTACGTGCAATTATTTCAGGAGTAACTGTCAAGATGGCGGCAGAAATTCGCTCCCGCAGGGGCTCCAAATCCCGATTTTTTTTTCTGCATACACAATGTTTTAATGTACACCCAGAAAAAAAAAATCCAAAGGGGTGAGGTCAGGACTTCATTGGCGCGCGCGCCCCCGGCCGACCTTGGCTACTGCGCATCTAGTGTGCGCATAGCAAGGTCACGTCCCCTCCAAAACAAAACTTACTTTAACCAGCTGGCGTTCAGTGAAAGAATTACACGTTTAACATAAAGGGTTTCGATGCTATCATGTTTTAAATGTTGGTATTATTTTTCGATGACCCTGTAATATTAATAAAAGAACTCGTAATAATTAAATATAGAAACCAAAGTTCTACTAACAACTTCAATGTGAAGCCAACTTAAGAATATCTGGTTTAAGATTGCTGAGACACAAACGAAGATAGTTTTCCACTGTAATGAGTCTATTCCGGTAATCATTCTTGAGATAAACAAGTGAAGAAAATCCAGTCTCACACAATTAGGAAGTAGTGAAAGGAAGTAAAAATCTAACTGCTTTGTCAGCTATGCTTGCATAGTTTTCACGCCTCTCAACCCAAAAGTACACAAGAGCCATTTTTGAAAAAGTTTGCGTTAGTTCTGAATCTCAATTCAATTCATAAAACTACTCCTTATCTTTGCCCTTAAAGTCCTCTGGCAACGTATCAATGATTTTATATTTATATTTTATATTTTTATATTTTTCGTAACGTAGGGTAAACTATACAGTCACTGGCACTCTGACAGTTATTGGCACGGCTTGCATTTACTTGAATATAATAGTATTTTTACAACAATAACATTGCCACAGAGTGTTTTATCTTTCCATTCTATTACTCCTTGGCCTCCATACTTCATCTTACTGCCACCAGGTGAACAGTTTTGAAGTGAATGTTGGAACAAGTTTGTGATGTTCATCACTGCTGGTATTTTGTTGACTACAGTTTTGTTAAGATCACTAGTTCCAAACTTCGATGTTCGGAGCTCAGTATACAAGCAGTATTTTAAGGGTAAGTGTAAAAACATGTTGAATTCGCCTTACTGTATTTGTTCTGTGTTGATGAAGCACTCTAACCTATAATTATTCCTTGTAATGGGGGTGCCAATTACTGTATTAAAAATAACGATAAAATGCAGTAGTTGGCATTCTGTGCCAATAACTGTGATTTTGGTTTTCACAGTCTTGTTCCATGTCTAAGGTCTTGAGCAATGCGTTTCAAGTGGGAAAGAATATTGTTCTACATGTTTGATTAAAAACAGGGGGCACACAAAGAGAAGAAAGGTGCCAACAACTAAATTTAGGTGCCAAGTACTGTCTGTTTGCTCAGTATGCCTTCCTTCGGAGGGGAAGTAAAGCCGGCGGTCCCATGTCATAGATTTATGGCATGTTAAAGAACTTTCCACTAATTACACCTGTGTGAAACTAAATTGTATAGGTTAAGAATGTAAACAACGCTCTTAGGTTGCTACGTTCGTTGCCAAGAGCCGACCGCAGTGGCGTCTAGTAGCTAAGTTCTGAATTAGTCCTAGTAGCCGTTGACGGTGGCGTTTGGCGGCAAAAGTAGGAACTACTTGAAATTAAATGTCTCCAGTCCTCACTTGAATTGAAAACACACACTAATACAGTCATCACAATTAACACCGGTTATCAGACAGATTCTACACACACCCAAAGTACACGGGGCTACATGACCGCGTTGTCGCAGCCCCTAAACTAAGGAACCAACCAACCAACTGTCTGTTTGCTCACTTAATATTTCATAACCGATTTATAATATGTTAGGGCTCTATATTTAGTTTCTTAATATTTATAATCAATATTCATAATGTACAGAACACGAGACAAAAAAAAAAAAAAAAGAGACAAACAGCAGCAGATTTTCTGTTCAAAATTATTCATTTAATTGCTTAGTGTCCTTAAAGTGCCAATAACTGTACAGTTTACCCTATCTAATACTTTTTATATTTTTCGTAACAACATCGCGTACCACAGTTTGGGAAACTAAGGCCGGAAGTTCATGCACTATTAAATGAATAAATTTGCATGCAAAAATGCACTAATGGTCAAATATGCATTACAACTCGAAAAATATGCACTATGAAATAACTACGGCAATTATTACGATCACTCCGTATTATGTAGCGTTTCTATTTTGAATATAAAGAAAATATGAAGCCGCCTCCCTAGCGTAGCAGTCAGCATGGTTAGCTGCCGCCCCGGAAGTCCTGGGTTCGATTCCCGGCTCTGCCACGAAATTTTAAAAGTGGTATGAGGACTGGAACGGGGTCTACTCAGCCTCGGGTGGTCCAAATGAGTAGAGGGGGTTCTATTCCCACCTCAGCCATCCTCGAAGTGGTTTTTCGTGGTTTCCCACTTCGTCTTCAGGCAAATGCCGGGATGGTACCTACTGTAAGACCACGGCCGCCTCCTTCCCTCTTCTCTGCCTATCCATCCCCATCTTTCCTTCCCATCCCTCATTAGGCCCCTGTTCGCTTTGCAGGTGAGGCCGCCTGGGCTAAGTGCTCATCACATCTCCCCAGTTGTATCCAATCCAACCAAGTGTTCCCAGCTCTGTGACACTGCCCGTAGAGGCGGTAGTGGTGAGTTCCCTCGCTGAGTCCGTGGGAACCACCAACCTGGAGGGTAAAATTGACTAAAAGAGAAAAAATGAACAGACGGACATATAACTACACCTTTTTTTTTTTAAATATCTCAACTAAGAAACAGTTCTAAATAGTAGAAAATGTTACTTTATGGTACTTCAAGCGGTGCTGACCATCAATAATTATATATTATGTTAATTTTTAAGTATACCTGATATGTAACTTTAATAGGCATTGATTTTTTTTAATGAAAATCATTTTCAATATTTACATAGTGAATGCTGATTTAAGAGAGACAGTCAGTCTGAAAGACTGGACTTTATATCAATTTAAATGCTACAAAAGTTGAAAAATTCTAGAAACGCTGGTGGCTTCTCTCTTCGCTCAAAACCCAAGACTCTTGACATGTTAGATGATCAAGAAACAATCAGACCGCTAGAAAGTTACAAATCATGAGGGAGCTGGAGCGCGCGGTGAAAGGAGGGAGCTAACTGGATGACGTCACGCTCGCCGTGTCGTTGCCGTCTCGTAACTCCAGAGCTCACCAGTGAACTCAGTACACATGCACCAAGCGGTACTATGACGTCACACAACTCAGTGCATTCTCGGTACATTTCGTGACGTCGCCGTAAAGTAACGACGAAGTCGACTGGATCTTTTAAAATGATAAAATAATTGATATTAACTTGCAAAAAGGACTGAAATGTACCAGGTATTAAAATAATGTTGGTTGGTTCTTAAGTTTAGGAGCTGCGACAACGCGGTCATGTAGCCCCGTGTACTTTGGGTGTGTGTAGAATCTGTCTGATAACCGGTGTTAATTGTGATGACTGTATTAGTGTGTGTTATCTGTTTTTTAATTTAAGTACTGCAACTTAGAATTTTTCAAATAGTTCCTACTTTTGCCGCCAAGCGCCACCGTCAACGACTACTAGGCCAAGTTCAGAACTTAGCTACTAGACGCTACCGCAGTCGGCTCTTGTCAACGAACGTAGAAACTTTGTTTACATTCTTAACCTATCCAATTTAGCTTCACACAGGTGTAATTAGTAGAAGGTTCTTTAACATGCCATAAATCTATGACATGGGACCACCGGCTTTACTTCCCCTCCGAAGGAAGGCATACTGAGGGATTTTTAACGCTTAGGTGGGAGAATGTGAGAAAAGACTAAACTATCTCGAACTGATTTTTTTCGATTATGTGTATGTTGGTATAGAAGTGTGTGTTATATTCTTTGACACACCCAGTGGAAAGCATGGAACATGGTTGAAGCTTAGGTTAATATAATGTTTGTATGTGAATAAATTGTGGTTCAATGTCTCATTAGAAAGAGTCTTCTCGTTAAGTAATTGTTTAGTGTATTCCCATGATAGACTCTCGGTGTAGAAATCGAAATATACGTCTTTAAGACCATGAAGTAACAAGAAGGGCTTCTCAAGCAGATATATGCACTTAAACAGATAATGGAGAAAAATATGATGCGTTGTGTCAAAATGACCAAAATATGCATAAATATTCAAAAATATGATTTTGAATGAACGTCCGGGCCTTACTAATTAACATTCATCTTCAAATACATTTTTCTAGAAACATGATTTAGTCATATTCATGCACTTTTTTCTCAGAACCTATCACAGATTTTGACTTAATATTTTGCACAAGTAAGTTTAATAAAGGTTTTGGTGGATAAATTAAGGTAAAAAGAACAAAAGCAAAAGCAAAGCCAAATCCATGGAGGCCGCATGTGCCAAAGTTACGATAGACGTTTTCAAAGAATTCTAGTGTGAAGTTTTGGACCATCAGCCGTTTAGTCTAAACCAGCACTGAATGATTTTCACCTTTTCCGAGAATTGAAGGTATGGTTGGGCGGCAAAAAGGAAACACTTCAGGAGACTCTCCAGAAGTAACCACCTCAGTGGCGGCAGAATATTTTGCCGAGGTCATTGGAAAGCTGGTGTAACGATACGATAAATGTTTCAATCGTTTTGGCGATTATGTTGAGACGTAAGAATAAAACAAGCAAACATTTAGTAGTAAAATCAGTTTGGTATGTCAATCTGTTATATTTGTACAGTCTATCGGAACTTGAAAAAGAACAGCCCTCGTATTACATGACAGTGAGTGTACTCTTGACACTGGATGTGAGGTCGAGCATGACATGACAGTGAGTGTACTCTAGCGGTGACAATGACAAACTCTCCCCATTCTCCAGCTGTTCGGCTCCCACCGCCTGCTATACCTATGTAAAGTAGTGTAATTCACACCACGAGAGCTATCGGATTACAGGCACAGCATCTCTGGACCAACTCTCTTCAAGCGCTTCTTAAGCTGCGGGCCAATACATATTTTGACTGTGGTTCCAGCATGTAACCACGTTACCACGGTGGGTAAGTGGTTATCGTGTCGGACTGCCAACCACAAGTTCACAGGTTCGCTCCTGGCCGTGATAAGTGATTTTTGAAAGGCGACAAAAATCACGATATGCATGTCAACGATGTTGGCATGTTAAAGAACCTATTTGAATTCAGTAGGCCGTGTTCATAATGGCAAAATTAATCTCGGGATTTTCCGCCAGCACAAAGTTCCTCGTTTCTCTAATAGAGAGCGCGCCTCGCTCGGAAGTAACAGGCTCCATCTCGGCAACGCTGTACAGCTTTCCCCGGTGCGGCTAGCTGGTGAACCATGTCTTATTTCCCCGTACAAATACAAACCGATATAAAATAAGTGAATTAATTTACGTATTTCACAGTCATACAGCATAACCTTTTGATGTATAAGGATTACAACGCGACCAAGAACTACATTTTCCAACCACCCCGAGCCTAGAAAAAGTTACCATACAAAAATGGATAACAACTTTGTTTCTTGAACACAGAAAAATTGAAATTAAGAAACCAGTTATAAAACATTCCAATGTATATTGTGTTAAAATTTTGATTCGATCTGGTGACGGATTTTTGAGAGAATAATTCTTAAATGTGACGCATGTTTGAAACACGCTTAAGAACGTGCACTTTTTGTGTTCCAACAGCGATAAAAAATATTAAAATATAAACTAAAAATTCAAAACCTACATGAACTAACGTAAAATAGAACGACGAAAATAATGATGTTATTGGATTTTATGTAGGTCTATTGGTTACTTTAAAAACAACTTTCAAACTCGAGTGCACATAATATTTTGGTCGACAGTAATCTATGAATGTGTAGCTGTGATACACTTAGCCCTAAACTACAATAGAATTGTAAACTAATATGAACTACAAGTAGGCTACTCTGTTGTAATCATTAAAAGCTATAACAACAACATACGATATTGTTTGTCTACTGTTGATACTGTGGAATGCTCTGAGTTCCAGTGTAACGGGCTCAATCAGTTCAATACAAAATATCATATTTTAAATTATTGTTTGACAACAAACTACACTCTCTATTGTTTTATAATTGTACACATGTGTTCGAAAACACAGCGGTTTTAACTCGGGGAATGTTGTTGGAACGCTCTGAGCCATGTCGAGTAAATATTATTGTTATCATTCTGTTAATTTATTCTCTATAATAACTTGTTCTGTCATCGTCCAGTGTTTGTTTTGGGTTCAGTCCGTGTTAACCAACACTAAATCAGTAACTTAGTCAGGTGATCACACGTTTGATAGCTCAGTCCTCACCTCATAGTGTAGTGCTTAGCAGTCATGACTCAGCTGGGAATCGAACCTACCCTCTTTAGGTAAGGTGAACACTTTATCACCGAAAAAATAACATTGAATAATAAAAATATTAATAACAATATACTCTGCTGTTAAACAGCGTTCTCGAGACAGTTATCCATGAGTGGCGAAAACAAATAAGTCCTGAAAGAGTTCAAATTGGATTCAGACTACAAGAACAAGAATCTGTCAATTGACTGTCTAACTTTTGCAGACTATCTTGCAGTTTTCGCTGATTCCTTGGATATGGCCACGAAGCACAAGCATCAAAGGCAGGCCTCTAGATATATTTACGACAAACGGAATTTGTAACAATCAGCAATCCGCTGCCAAGAGAGCTACAAGCGGTTCCTGGAATAATCAATCAGGTTGGAAAATTGAAGTATCTTGGTGAATGGATAGAACCTTGAAGCCTTGAAATGGCCCATCATTTAACAACAAATGTCTATAATGAGAGTTCTATACCCTTGAATGCAAAAATAAAACATTACCGCACTGTCATCCGGTCAGAAGCTTAATATGTCTCGCCATGAACAAGAAAGGGATGATGGAGAAATTGGAACCTAAGAGCGCTAGTCAAATCTAACCTATAATTTAGTTTCACACAAGTGTAATTAGTGGAATGTTCTTTTACATGCCATAAATCTATGACATGGGACCACCGACTTTACTTCCCCTCCGAAGAAAGACATTCTGAGGGATTTTTAACACTCTTAAAAAATCCGACAACTTCGGCCGGGTTTGAACCCTCTTTCTTGGGCATAGAAGCTCAGCATGCTACCAACTACGCCACCGAAGCCACGGAAAAAAGAGAGAAAGGAACAACACAGTCTACGGATGTAGGAATTCTGGGCTAAAAGTTAACAGTTGAAATGACGTGGTCCTTAGTTGGCCGAAACGATAGAAAAACAAGATTATCCAAAGGATTCAAGGAGATTTGCTGATGACATCGTCATCTTAGCCGACACACCAGAGGATTTGAATGTATCTTTAAATGGTATGGATTCTGTCTTGAGGAAAGAATTCATGATGAAAATCAATAAATGTAAAACCAAAATAATGGAACGCAGCCGAAATAAATCAGAAACCCCAATGGTCGTCAAATTAGCAAGTAAAAAGCTAAAGGAAGTAGGAGACTTCTGCTACTTTGGAAGCAAAATAACCAGTGATGGACGAAGCAAAGAGGATATAAAAATAGGATGGCTCAGCCAAGGAAAGCATTTCTACAGAAAAGGAATCTCTCATCATCAAATATAGTTTAGGTATTAGAAAGTATTTTTGAAAGCCTTTGTCTGGAGCGTGGCGCTCTATGGAAGTGAAATTTGGACTTTTGGCGCAGCAGAAAAGAGGAGAATAGAATCATTTGAAATGTGGTGTTACAGGAGAATGAAGAGGTATTAAGACGAGTGTGAGAGGAGAGATGTTTCTGGTGACTGCTAAAGAAGAGAAGAGGGCTGTTTTTATCATTTCAAATGATCTTGTCGACTTCGTCGTTATGGTTGGGGTCCATCGTTATGCGTTACGGACACGGACACGGTGACGGACGTGACGTCATGCAGCCACGCGGGAAGTGACGTCATGCAGCTGCGCGGGAACGTGACGTCATGCTCACGCGGGGAGCGAGAAGCAGACGCTAATGATTATTGGAGCCTGTTGAAAGAGGCCTGGCGTCGAGCGACCTGGGGCTTTGAGTGAGCGAACACAAGAATACAGGGTGACTTCTAAAGAGATATACAAGATGCCATATAAGAATACAGGGTGCCTCCTAAAGAGGTGTGCAGGATGTCAGAGCAAAAAATTACAGTCAGTCTGAAATAAGAATACAGGGTGCCTCCTAAAGAGGTGTGCAGGATGTCAGAGCAAAGCATCGAACCAGTCCCAATATTCCATCCCTACTCTCACTCAAAATAGACCCACCTCCCTAATGTTCAGCCCGCCACTGCTCGCTCCCAGGCTCTACAACTCATCTCCCAACTCTCTACCGCTACACTAGTCTAGCCAGATCGAACACAGGCCTGCCTGGGGCAAAAACACTCCTTTTCAGAGAAATAACAACTCCGCAACAAGCTTCACGAAAACCCAAATTAAAATAGAAAATTACATTCTACAAACACCAAATTCAGTAAACTTTCCTCATTTCAGTTACTCTATACTTTAAACAGACTCCTCATGGAGTAGGCTATTGTCTAATCATGTTCACCTCCCCTTCACCTTTACCATAAATTTCATAAACTCTATTTAAAAATCAGAAACTCACTCCACAACTCTGTAAATCAGTGTTCTTCCCTTATTTCAGATACACTATTCATTAAACAAACATATAAGGCATAGTCATGACCCCTTCATGGAGTAGGCTATTGTCTAAATCTGGACACTCATACTACATCCTTACACTAATTCAAATTTACGGCCAAATGATCCTTCTGACAGGGAGGCAAAGGTTTCCGCCGGCTTGCCTGGGATGATGGGCCACAAAACCGCTGTCAAAAAGTACACAATTTACGCTTTCTTCAACCAAACACATCTCTAATACGAGTACAAGAAACACATTTCTTCCCGTGACCCTTAAAGAGGTGCCCGCGCGGGAAGCCTAAGTTAATGGGCAATGCAGTCTGTTGAAAGAGTCCTGGGGCTTCGAGCAAAGCGAGAAGCCCTCCTGAGCCTTTCTAACATGTGTAGCATTTGTAGCATGCGTCATTTAAAATGAAACAACGTCTAGTCTTTCAGACTGACTGTGATTTTTTAAAGTAAGGGCCGGTTTTTAAAGCCCGTAGTTAGTGCGCACGTCGCAACAAAAGTGCGCCGCACCTCCCGGCATCCTTTGCGAACAAGCAGGCGTCAGTTGCAGCTGTGTAGCTAACCTGTACGCTGAACCGTGCATCTTTACAATGTTCAAGATTAATTATTGATTCGCCCGCCGCGTGTGAGGTACGATCTGTAATACGTTCTTTTGAGTGCAAGAAACATGTCGGCTGCAGACATTCATCGTCAGCTTTGTGAGGTAAAGTGCGAAAATGGGTACGCGAATTCAAAAGTGGCCGTGAAAATGTTCATGACGATGGACGCTCAGGTCTGTGATCACAGATGACTTGGTGATTGCAATTGACACGAAAATTCACAAGGACCGAAGATTCACGATAACCAGAGCAGTGGCAAACTTTCATGCAGAGGGATTTCAGAACCTAGTTTTAAGGTATGACAAGTGCCTAAATAAACAAGGCAACTATGTAGAAAAAAAGAGGAAGGTATGTAAAACCTAAAAATAAATGTGGTTTCAAAATAAAATGTTCGGTTAATTTTAAAAATCAGCCCTCACTTTGGCAGGACACATACTAAGCCACCCAGGAATAACAAACATAGTTATGGAAGGAAGGGTCGAGGACAAGAACTGTAGGGGTAGAGAAAGGTAAAATAGATTGTCTGGGATGTAATGTGTGGTAGCTATGTAGAGATGGAAGTGTTAGCTCAGGACAGGTATAAACATGTCAAAATACTAAAGACTCAAATGAACGAATTATCTGAGAGAAATGTTACATGGATCATTTGAAAATAACACACTTCTCTAACGAATGGTGGTGGAAGTCATGTTTCGTTCGCCAAGTGAGCATCATCAGATCCAAATATACAAGACAATCTATTTTGGACACTCTTGTGTTGATCGACTGAAGAGAAATTGCCTTCCAACATTTCATCCCTAAGGAATTTATTTACGATCCATAAATCTACACAGATGAGACGGTTACAATAATCATATATTAATTATTAAGTATGGTTTACCCATTGCCAATGTTACTGGCATCCTTATTGGTGAGCACCGTGTGCTGTGAAGGGCCCAGTGGGGTGTGAAGGGCCCTCATGGCCCTGTGTTGTTAGAGGGCACGCCTCACTTTTGTCTCGCGTCACAAGTGCAGGTCAAGAGCACAGTAAAATCAATCCCAAGGATTAGTCATGAGCAGGGGAGCTTTCTTGTTATTGCATAATTAAGTGTGGCTTGCAAAGAGTAACACCCAGTGCCCGAGACAAGAAAATCAACCATAGAATATTAGAATCCTCAAGGTCCGTCCGGGAAATGAACATAGGACACTTCGTTCAAAATATTGCATCCTACTAATTTGAAGCAATTCACAGTGCTGCCCAATTAACAATTAATTGGCAATACATTGATATTGTACTGCAGCCTTAGCAAATATTATTCTTTGTAAGTTGCACAACCCTGTTGTAGTTGTTTGACTGGTTTGATGCAGCCTTCCATGTTCTGAGCTAATCCCTTCATCTCTACATAGCTACCACACCCTACATCCGAGGCAATCTGTTTAACATATCCTAACCTTGATCTACTCCTACAGTTCTTATCCTCGACCCTTTCTTCAATAACTAAGTTTGCTATTCCTGGGCTTCTTAGTCTGCTTCCTACCAACCTATCTCTTCTGTTAATTAGCAGTCTCCTCTCCCAATCGTCTTAATACCTCTTCATTTGTAACCCTATATACCAACCCATCTGATGTTCATCATTCTCCTGTAACACCTCATTTCAAACGCTTCAATTCTCCTCTTTTCTGCTGCTCGAACAGTCCAAGTTTCACTTCCATTGAGCGCCATGCTCCAGACAAAGGCTTTCAAAAATGACTTCCTAATACCTGAATCTATATTTGATGTCAACAGATTCCTTTTCTGTCGAAATGCTTTCCTTGCCTGTGCTAACCTACTTTTTATATCCTCTTTGCTTCGTCCATCACTGGTAATTTTCTCCATAAGTAACAGAAGTTTCCCATTTCCTTGAGCTTTTCGTCTGGCAATTCTGATTACTTTCGGCTGCATTCCAATATTTTTTTTAACATTTATTAATTTTTATCATGAATTCTTTCCTCAAGATAGAATCCATACCATTTAAAAACTCGCTCAAATTCTCTGGTGTGCGGCTAAGATGATGTCATCAGCAAATCTCAGAGTTAAAATTATTTCTCCTTGAATCTTTACTCCTACTTTGAATTTTTCTCCAATTTCCATCATTGCTTGTTCAATGTATAGATCGCGAAAATTTTTTCATCTTGCGCTTCTGTCTCGAGGAGTAATGAGTGAAAAAAGACTTCTTAGACCCCTTAAAACAGTTATCATCAGCATGCATAACAGTAGACCTCTCTATAAGTGCGATGGTGTTGGAGAAGCTGCAATAAGTGTTTTTTTTTGTGGTCAATTTTACCCTGCAGGTTGGTGGTTCCCACGGACTCACCGAGGGAACTCACCACTACCGCCTTTCCAGGCAGTGTCCTAGAGCTGGGATCACTTGGTAATTTTGGACACAACTGGGGATGTGTGATCAGCATTTCGTCCAGGCGGCCTCACCTGCAAAGCGAACAGGGGCCTCATGAGGGGTGGGAAGTGAAGGGAAGATTGGCATTGATAGGCAAGGAAGAGGGGAGGAGGCGGCTGTAACCTTACAGTAGGGACCAACCCGGCATTTGCCCGAAGACGAAGTGGGAAACCACGGAAAACCACTTCGAGGATGGCTGAGGTGAGAATCGAGCTCCCTCTACTCATTTGGTCCACCCGAGGCTGAGTAGACCTCGTTCCAGTCCTCATACCACTCTTCAAATTTCGTGGCAGAGCCGGGAATCGAACCCAGGTGGCAGCTAACCATGCTGACCGCTACGCTACGGCGGCGAAATAAGACGTGTTTGTGCTGTCAAATATTCTTTAACGTACCCCGAGGATTATCCTGGATTGTGTTAGTGTTCGATCGTCCAGTGGGATGATGGTGTAATTGCTGTAATATTGGCGCCCCTGGCACTGTATTAGCGCATGTTATTAATTGTAATCTCGTTGAGGCGACAGCAGTAATTATGTTACGGGCTAATTGTGTTGAGTACCGAGCAAGCTCGACACACGTGTTTGGAAATCCTCGTGCCTCCTCAGTCAATGAGCAAACAGGCAAATATATTCGTACTGATACCTGTAAGTCACAGTAAACCCACCCTTTTGAAACGACACTTGGGAGTTCTATTCTCAGTGTATTTCACACCAATTTTGACATATGCAGCAGGTACTTGGACCACAACAAAACGCGATGAAAGCCGAATCCAAGCAGCCGTGATGAAGTTCCTTAGAGGAATAATTGGGAAGACACGGAGGGATAAAATCAGATATGTGGACATTAGGGAGAGAACTGGGTTCCCAAAACTGCAAGACAAGATACAGACCAGTAAGCTGAAGTGGTACGGACATATGCTGAGAATGGAAGAATATAGAGTACCAAAAATAATATTTATGGAGAAAATACCAGGAAGAAGACCACGAGGAAGGCCCAGAAAGAGGTGGATGGATACGGAGAAGGAAAGCATAGAGAAAAGAGGAGTACAAGAAAAAGAATCGAAAGAAGGAAATGAATGGTGGAGGGATAGACAACTGTGGAGGTCCTTGATTCGCAACCCGACCAAGGGAACTGGAAACTGGAAATGAAGAAGAAGACTTGGGAGCGCTGTTAGCAGAGGGCAAGTATTACCATATCTTGAAACTTACCTATTCTTACGGATTGAACAGTCCTTCAGGCGATGTTCCCATTAACGAGATAGGTGTTTTTCAACATCGGCAGTTTTCTTTGTGTGAGTTTTACTTCCTCCACCCGTCAGAAAAACTTGTTTTCTTTCTTCGGCCAGCTCTTTCTTCGCTTCCTTAATCATATTTTCGTACTTATCCCGTAAAGTTTTGACAGGTCTTCTACAACCTGTCAATGCCTCAAATGTTTGGGTTACTTCTTCCTATGCCTTACACTTCTGCTCCCATGTTATGGCATCAATTTTCAATAACACACCTCTTTTCTTCCACCACCTTGATAAGGACTTCCTCATCTGACGAAAAGAAGTTGCTGTGCCTATTTCTCTTGAATCCTTTATTCGTCTCATTTGGAGATAAGTGTCCTTCCATTTCTAATATTTCTCTTTATAATCGTAACGTAACAAACAGATTTAGCCCAGAACACAAATCAAGGAATATGAAATATAGCCTATATGTTATTGTATATTGGCTTTCACGGCCAGTGAATTAAAACTCATCAATTTTTCTACAGTAGGTTTGTGCCGTGTCTTGAGTGGGGTTTCGCCTAGGACACCAAGCTGGCTCATCAGCGGGCTCCTGGTGTCCCCGCCCTGACCCCCACTGGAGGAGCGATCTGCGTGCTACCTCCCTTTATATGAAGCGCACCTGCGCCTCTTTACTGCGAGAACTAAAAGCTCAAGCAGCCATAACCTCCCTGTGAAGGCTTCCAAAAAGATTGTATATTAGCTTACACAGCCAGTGAATTAAAACTCAGCATTTCTTCTAGGTTTGTGCCGTGTCTTGTGTGGGGTTTCGCCTAGGACACCAAGCTGGCTCATCAGCGGGCTCTTCATGTCCCCGCTCCTCACAAGACACGGCACAAACCTAGAAAAAATGCTGAGTTTTTATATATTTATTATTTACTCCCTGACGCAGATCCACTCATGCCAACTATTGAGAGGTATCAAGAAATCTGCAAATCGAACCAGAAATATGCACCAACTGTTAAAAATTATGCGCAGATCTGCTAATCTACCGTAAACATTAACCGGAACATGGTAAGAACGATCGAATGTTTACCGGGACTTTACTCTGACCGTAAAGCCAACTGCCAGTTAGAGTTTACTGTCACTTTACTGGAGATTGTAAGAACGGGCCTAAGTGTCTTACTGTTTTCTTCATTGCGAATTTATTTGTTCCGCATAAACGTTTAAATATTATGGCAAAAGGAAAAGTGTGGAGAATGAATAGTTTCAAACGTTTATCCCCAACACGCTATACAAAAACTGCAATATATAACTAGTGTAGAGGACGAAATCTACGATTGTTTCTTTCCTTTTCAGATTCTGTAGAAAATGTCTTTCAGTTGTTAACCATGTGCAGGAGTGTTGGTTCTCAACTGGCCCGGGAACCAAATTTGAAGCCCTTAAATACGGATGTGCTGAACATTATTGGGCGGTCCTCAGAATTACTAAATGTACATGCTATCAATAGAAAACATATTTATGTTTCCAGAGGGACTGAAGTTGATTAGTCTCCATTTAAACAATGGAGAATATGGTATTGTCAAAATATAAGTGAATCACATTACACCTAGTGCTGTGTCGTTTAAGTTGGTAACATTGACTCTGCTATAATATTGCGATATTACAAACTACTGTTGGAACTTGAGAGATGTGGCATCACTGTTTGGATATGAGGATATATATATACCAGTGTCACAACATGAGAGATTTAGCATCACTGTTACTACTAGAGAGATGTGGCATCACTGTTTGGATATAAAGAGAAATATACCACTGTTACAACTAGAGAGATGTGGCATCACCGTTTGGATATGAGGAGATACATACCAGTGTCACAACATGAGAGATGTGGCATCACTGTTTGGATATGAGGAGATATATACCACTGTTACAACTTGAGAGATGTGGCATCACTGTTTGGATACGATGAGATATATACCACTGTAACAACTTGAGAGATGTGGCATCACTGTTTGGATATGAGGAGATATATACCACTGTTACAACTAGAGAGATGTGGCATCACTGTTTAGGTATGAGGATATATACACCACTGTTACAACTTGAGAGATGTGGCATCACTGTTTGGATATGAGGAGATATATATCACTGTTACAACGTGAGAGATGTGGCATCACTGTTTGGATATGAGGAGATATATACCAGTGTCACAACATGAGAGATGTGGCATCACTGTTTGGCTATGAGGAGATATATACCACTGTTAAAATTGAGAGATGTGGGATCATTGATAGGAGATATTAACAACCGTTGGAACATGAGGGATGTGGCATCACAGTTAGGACATATAATCGACCATTAGAACTTGAGGGATGCGGAGTCACTGTTTGGAGATATAAACCACCGCTAGAACTTGAGAGATGTGGCATCACTGTTTGGAGATATAAACCACCGTTAGAAATTGAGCGCTGTGGCATCACTGTTTGGACTTATAGACAACCGTTAGAACTTGAGAGAAGTGGCATCATTGTTTGGAGATATAAACCACCGTTAGAACTCGAGAGATGTGGCATCATTGTTTGGAGATATAAACCACCGTTGGAACTTGAGAGATGTGGCATCACTGTTTGGAGATATAAACCACCGTTAGAACATGAGGGATTGGCATCACTGTTAGGACATATAACCCACCGTTAGATCTTGAGAGATGTGGCATTACTGTTAGGACATATAAACAACCGTTAGAACTTGAAATATGTGACATCACTGTTAGGAGATACAAACCACCGTTAGAACTTGAGAGATGTGGCATCACTGTATACACAAACAGACTGATCGTACGCAACCATCGACCGCTCTTCAGGCCGACAGACTTCACCTCCATATTTAATATCCTCAGGGACGTCACTAATGGTAGTTCGCTGTCGTACTGTCATACCAACTGCGCGCGACAAAATGTTTCATTTTCTAGCAAATTGACGTCTGTCCATTACTGGAGTCATTAGTAACAATACGTGAATGTTGCAGGGAGGATGTAAGCGTTCTCAATTTCCGACACTGACCGAGGTTAGTGACGCTGTGAAGTTGCTCATTTATTGTTCCGTTTTCACAGGTTTCCGCTTTACAAAGGGTTGAGTTTTACTAAGAAAAAAAAATACACTATGCAGAAATACTGTGTTATTGCATAGGATTACTATGAAATAATTTCAGTTTTTCACACTTATAACAGGCGGCTTCGGTGGCGTAGTGGGTAGCATGCTGAGCTCTTATGCCCAAGATCGCGTGTTCAAACCTGACCGAAGTCGTCGGATTTTTAAGAGCGTTAAAAATTGCTCAGTATGCCTTCCTTCGGAGGGGAAGTAAAGCCGGCGGGCCCATATCATAGATTTATAAGATGTAAAAGAACCTTCCTCTAACTACACTTGTGGAAGCTAAAATTTTTAGGTTAGTTTGATAACGCTATATTAGTTCCAACGTTTGCCACCAGGTGCTGACTGCGATGGCATTTAGTAGCCGAGTCCGCAGCTAGGTGTCGTAGACGGTAGCATTTGTAGCAGAAAAAGCAGGAACTACTTAAAAAAACAATCGTCTGCAGTCCTTCTACCTGAATCACAGATAATACACACTAATACAGCCATCACAATTAACACCGGTTATCAGACGAATTCTATACACACCCAAAGTACACGGGGCTACATGACCGCGTTGTCACAGCCCCTAAACTAAGGAATCAACCAACCAACACAGTTAATTCTTTAGCCGGACATTTGCTTTTCTCGTGTTCTTCAATAACTCTCCTCCAGTGTAAATGCCTTATGTTTAGAAGTCATAGTACAGTACAGCTCGAATGGTTCTGTTCCAAAAACCGTGATATGGTTGGAGTTTTGTAAATCATTAGAAAAGCACAAAAAAAAGCTTAACTCTAAATTTCAGAATAATTTGTAATATCATGTTGTCGGAAAACTGAAAATAATTTTGAAAAGCGTTTTTCTCTGAATCTACGTATTTTAAGGAAAACTGTTTTTAACAAAAATTGTAGAGGACATTGTCACCTACAATTTGTCTCATTGAGGTCATGTCATACGTTTTGAAATGCAGAAGCTAGGTGGCGCCAAAATTTCCAAAAAAGTATTTCTTCACTTTTTGTCCTAGAAAAAAAAAGGATTTTTCACAAAAGAGTGAATCAGAAATGTGTTCCTCTAAAAATTGTCTGCAACATTTATTTCAACGTTTGTTTCCTCCATCTTACCGTTGGATTGTTATAGCGCAGCAAATGCAACGCTGCATAGTCAAGGCTACTATTGTTACTGCGGAGAGAGCGGTGGGCATAGTTTAGACCGGGACCGGTGTCGGACAATTTTCACACTTCGGCAGACTATAAGTTTGGAACGGTAAGTCGGAGGAAAAAAATGTTTCAATAAATGTTATAGACAATTTTGAGAGGAACAAATTTTTGATTCGTTCTTTTGTGAACAAAACAATTTTTCTAGGACAAAAAGTGAAAAAACACTTTTTGGAAACTTTGGCGCCACCTAGCTTCTGCATTTCAAAACGTATGACATCACCTCAATGGGACAAATTGTAGGTGACAATGTCCTCTACATTTTTTTGTTTAAAAAACTTTTCCTTAAAATACGTCGATTCAGAGAAAAACGCTTTTTTTTTTTTTTAGTATTCCGACAAAATGATCGTGCAAATTATTCTCAAATTTAGAGTTAAGCTTTTCTTGTGCTTTTCTAACGATTTACTAAAAGCCAACCATAGCACGGTTTTTGGAACAGAAGGGGTTTCTTCTGTGCAGCTGTACTGGACTATCATTGTCACTGAATTACAGTACGTGAATAAATGCAGGACACAGTAAATAGAACACCACTAAAGATCACTCAAGTTGACTGTTTTATCTATTGCAAAAGCAATTTGAAGAAGTGGGGATAGGATACAGCACTGAAGAACTTTGTGGTGAAAAACAAGACCCTGAGCACCTTCTGAATTGCAGCATGTTACCAAGACCATGTGATATGCAGGATTTGATATAAGCATATGACTGTGCCATTCTAACAATTGAACACTGGAGACATGAAATTTATTGCAATTTATATGTACTATTATGTTCGACGGTGTCGAAATGTAAACAATATGTGTCAGAAAACTGTATAATAATGAGGCTCATTATAACACTATTTTTCATTATGAAACAGTTTCTCCCACCAATCAGAGCTCAAGAAACAGTTGTTTGACCAATTAGATAATTAGATGCGCTGAGTTCCACGGCCTTTTAATTTAAATTTCACTGCCTGGCTTAGTGTCATAGTAGGGTAATCGAGGAGGCCATGGTCAAATACAAGGCATTCTCTGCGTCTCATGCGCTCTGTTCAGTACATAAAACTGGCGAATTCTCGACAGATATTTATGAATATTTATGTTCGAACATAAAATAGTTATAATAATTATCGTCGAACATAAACAGTCGTATGCAACTCGCCCATAATGGTAATTAAGACACTCGTATGGAAATTATAAAACTCGCATACGCTCGTTTTATAAACATACTCGTGTCTTAATTATTGCCATTATAGGCTCGTTGCATAATGTACTATTGTATGTGTTTTGGACTCGGATAAATAAATAAATTTACTGTACTGTCATTTGTCAGAAGGAAACGGTGTGTATCACAAGAAGGTTGGAGGAAGTAACAGTACATTCCATTTACTTTCAGATGTTGTGAAATGTAGCATACGTGCTGTGTCCTTGAGGGAAAATTAGAGTTAATGTATCCTAGAACTTTGGAGCAAGTACAGTCGCACTCAAAATTTAGTACATAGCTTTGTATTATGGATAAGATAATCCGTCTTAGTCAGTTTATTTACGCCTACAGATCTGGAATATCTTTCTGTTTCCGCGGTAGGCAGTGTTTCGGTTTACAGTGACATTTTACATACAGTACCGGTCAAAAGTTTAGGACCACATAAGGACATCATAAGTCACTTAAAACCTAAACTTGTGGCGCTGGAGCTCTGCGATTTTTTTCTGAGCTCTTACATCTGGTAGAATGCATACTTCCTGATTTCGTTCAATTGGGTCTAGTATTGTAGAAGTTATGATTCTTAGGTCACACCAAAAAAATCACCATTTTCAGGGGTATAATGTATTGTATATTCCAATTGGTTGCAGGTATTGTCCTCAATTTTCTTTTTTCTTTTTTAGACTTAGCAATAGTTGGGGATCATAATACATAGGCTATACATTTTCCGAAAAAAAAAAAGCAGGACCTTCTTTTTTCAAGTCAGCACTAAAATGGTCGATTTTCCCTTGTTCTTATCATGCTTGTCGTAAAGCTTCCTTGCTACCTACCCGTTTCTAACTAGTCGTGTCTAGTAGTTTCACTTTCACACAACAGATGGCTTCCAAGCGCAGATTTCTGGCATTGGGGATTTCGTCGTGAGATTATTTTGTTGCCAGCAGTGCATAGTAACATTTTAGCGCTGGCTTGAAAAAGTATAAACCCGAAAAAGAAAGGGCCTGCATTTTTTCGGAATTTGCATATTTTATACCAAAACGATCCCCAACTATTGCCAAGTCTAAAAAAGAAAATTGGTGGCAATATCTGCAACCAGTTGGAGTATACAATATATTATAGCCTACCTCTGAAAATGGTGATTTTGGAGTGGCCTTCCAATAGTTAAAAAAATCATAACTTACATCTTCAGATGTAAGAGCTCAGTAAAACAATCGCAGAACTTCAGTGCCACAAGTTTAGGTGACATATGATGATTTCATTATGTGGTCCTAAACTTTTGACGAGTACTGTAAGAAATACCTCCGTTCCGAAGTTTGTTTCCCGTTTGTCCTGGTTTCCGGTATATAAAGGTACCGGGTTAGGCAGGTTTTACTGTATTATATTGGGCTTGTGTGGGATAGCAACTACTGGCTGGAGGCGGTGACATGACGTTGTGCTTCTCTCGGGAGTGCTGAGTGATTTCCACGAATTTACAGCAGTTCAATTCAAGAGAATTCGAGCTCCCACACGCATTACATAAGTCATTTGTCGCCTGGTTTCACTTCTACTTCAACAGATTCTCATATGATACATGCGAATAAGGAAGGAAGGAGTGTTAAGAAGGATGCCCGAGATTGCAGGATCAAATCCTGGCGCAGTCATTTGGCATTTGAGGATGGGCAAATGTCAGTTGATTTATTGGCACGTTAAAGAACCCGTTCAGGGCACAATTCCAGCACTTAGGGGTCTCCAAAAGCCTCATCAGTTAATAGCGACGTAAAACCTATCAATAAATACATAAAATATATAAATAAATAAATACATAAAAATACATAAATAAATACATAAATAAATACATACACAAATAAATACATAAATTAATACATCAGTAAATAAATACATAAATAAATACATAAATAAATATATCAGTAAATAAATACATAAATAAATACATAAATAAATACATAAATAAATAAATACATAATTAAATACATACATAAATACATAAATAAATACATAAATAAATACCTACACAAATAAATACATAAATAAATACCTACATAAATAAATACATAAATAAATACATAAATAAATACCTACATAAATAAATACATAAATAAATACATCAGTAAATAAATACACACATAAATACATAATTAAATACATAAATAAATACATCAGTAAATAAATACATAAATAAATACATAAATAAATACATCAATAAATAATTACATAATTAAATACATAAATAAATACATAAATAAATATATAAATAAATACATAAATAAATACCTACATAAATAAATACACAAATAATTACATAAATAAATACCTACATAAATAAATACACAAATAAATACATCAGTAAATAAATACCTACATAAATAAATACATAAATAAATACATCAGTAATTAAATACATAAATAAATACATAAATAAATACCTACACAAATAAATACATAAATAAATACATCAGTAAATACATAAATAAATACATCAATAAATAAATACATAATCAAATACATAAATAAATACATAAATAAATACCTACACAAATAAATACATAAATAAATACATCAGTAAATAAATACACAAATAAATACATAAATAAATAAATACATAATTAAATACATAAATAAATACATAAATAAAAACATAAATAAATACATAAATAAATATATAAATAAATACATCAATAAATAAATACATAAATCAATACATACACAAATAAATACATAAATAAATACATACACAAATAAATACATAAATAAATACCTACGTAAATAAATACATAAATAAATACATCAGTAAATAAATACATAAATAAATACCTACACAAATAAACACATAAATAAATACATCGGTAAATAAATACATAATTAAATACATAAATAAATACATCAGTACATAAATACACAAATAAATACATAAATAAATACATAAATAAATAAATACATAATTATATACATAAATAAATATATAAATAAATACATAAATACATCAATAAATAAATACATAAACCAATACATACACAAATAAATACATAAATAAATACATACACAAATAAATACATACATAAATACATACATAAATAAATACATACATAAATACATACACAAATAAATACATACACAAATAAATACATACATAAATACATACACAAATAAATACATACATAAATAAATACATCAATAAATAAATACATCAATAAATTCATCAATAAATAAATACATAAATAAATAACAAGAATAACCTAGAACAGAAATAAGAAGGAAGGACTAGACCTACTTGTGATTTAACGGGACCGTCAATCTTACGATCATGAGCTACGGTACCTACTGTTTCACAGGACGTCAAATTTCACCTCGATCATCTCACCGGTATTAACCAGGAATCAAACCTGGTGTGGGACAAGTAACCGAGGCTCAGGTACTAGTGTAAAATCTTTGGATCGTGTCTCTTATCCTGAGTTGAGGCATCAAGTCTTTAGAAGCTTATGTAATTTCATATAAATTTATTCAACAATTCCATACAAAAGCTCTCATCAAAATAGAAAGAACAACAACAACGACGAGAAATTGCCTGTTCCACTGATTTATTTTGGGTTTCCTTTGTTGGGCCATAATCGATACAATTACAATAATAACATAACATAAACAATTGACTATCGAAATTCAGCACTAAAAGATCAAAGAGATTAAAATATACACTTCATAAAAGTCAGCATTGAAGAAATAAATAAGAAGTGCGGTGCTCTCAGTAATAATTTCATTTAAATACTCGTATATTCCAATCTTATAGCTGTTTAAAATGTCAAAGGTATATTCAATAAAGCTCCCTTAGCAAAGAGAGAGAAATTTTCTCTCTTATATGCCAGATAATCAAATCTATAATGTTGACCTGTCTCTAGAAGATAGTTCTTCTTCTTTTACGGGCCATGTCCTCTCAAAGCGTGGGCGATCGATTGTATTATCTGTTTCTTTTATCCATAACTGTTCGCCACTCCAAACCACAGACTCAAATTGTTGTGCCAAAGTGTCCTTCTTCGCCATGGACCACGACTTCCATTAGCTTTTCCTTGGAGCTGAAGAAGTTGGAATTTACTGCATCATCATATGACCAAAGTATGCAAGCTTCAATCTCTTTTCAATGCCGAACATGTCTGGTTCTTTGTTCATTGGGTGTAAAACATCTATATTGATCATTTTAGCAGCCCAATGTCTCTTCAGCATCTTTCAATACGTCCATATTGCAAATGCATTTGCTCAAGGTTTCAGTTAGTGACCATGTCTTGTAGTGTAGTAGGGAGATGAAAACTTAGCACCAGAGAAGTCGTGCTCGAAGTGTCATGGAAATACAGTATCTAGACTTGTTAGGGTTTTTTTGTTTTCTGAAAATAATTTCTGACCTGCTCAATTCTGCATCGAATATCTTTAGTAAGATCCCAGGTATGTAAATATTGTATAGTCACTTTCACAAGTCGGTCATTGCCAACATTAAGGATGCTCCAAATAGCACCCCCTTTCCTACTTACAACCATCTGCTTGGTCTTTCTTGTATTCAGTCTCGAGCACATGGTGTTGCTGACTTCAGTGATAGCATTAAACAGTTCTTGTAGACCCATTGGTTGCACCAAAACTTACCTTGTTCATGTTCTTTTATTCTTAGCTCAAATTTCTGCCAGTTTGGCCTACGTATTCAGGTCGGCAGTTTCATTTTATACACTCCACTTTCATCCTCAGCTTTAACCTTATCCCAAACGTTGGCTTACGACTGATTTTAGTTCTATGTAGTCTACATTGAAATCTCTGAAGTAAAGAAAAAAAGGCCCCAGTATTTGAAAGGGACGTAAAGTCAAAAACATTATCATTATTTATCTCTTAGAAAGTACAGAGTGTCCGCAAAGTCTCTCCGCAGCGGCGAGCTACGGGGGTCTCGATTTACGGGACGTGTTAGCTTGGCAGGACATCATGTCGCCGCTTACGCAAAGTCTCTCCGCAGCGGCGAGCTACGTGGGACGTGTTAGGTTGGCAGCACATTCATGTCATTGTATACGCAAAGTCTCACCGCAGCGGCAAAATACGCGGGTTTGGCCACGCCGGACGTGTGAGATTGGCAGCACATTCATGTCACTGTATACGCAAAGTCTCACCGCAGCGGTTAGCATAAGCATGCACTTTTTCCGTGTTGACCTTCAACTGGAGTGATTGAGTGGGGAATACCGGTTCATTACTGCTGACAGTGAGTGCCTGTGCGTGACAGTGTTGACGCTGTAAGTTGTGTTCATGAAGTTGAGTCTAGTGGGAATGCTTACTACTGAAGAGCGTATGGTTTTAGCGGAAGAGGTTTTCCGTGCTGGTGGAAACTGTGATAGTGGTAAGTACCGTATATATCATTGCATTACTTAATTCAACGCAATTGTTTCCTTTGTAACAACATAACATGGATGAACCACCATCCAACACGTCCTCGCAAGGCGAGGCACGCGCTGCGGAGAGACTTTGTGGACACACTGTATTCTTTCCGTACTGAATATGAATGAATTAAATACAATCTGATCACAAAGCATCCTTTCTCTCGCTGACTCTCATCAACCATTGGTTATTATTTATCTCCTAATGGTAGTTTTTTGAAACTTCGGCTCAATTTTTTAAGAAAGCTTCATTCGGAAGGTAACATGAGTGGTCTGACGTCGTACGAATATCTCGTCGCATGTCCGGAAATGTATTACAAGGCTTGCACTGCATGCACTGCATATGATTAAATACCATCAACAGATAGGGGCTTTCAACATAATTGTCATCAGAATCGTGTACTTGTGTGTGTCTGGTGTCTGTACTAGTGAGTGCCAGTGTAACTGGGGCTAATATTGGGCTCACATCTAGTGGGACGTGGGTTGGCGACCACGGGACCCCAGTTGAGTCCGGCATTGCTTCCACTTACTTGTGCCGGGTTCTTCTCCGTCTTTTTTCCTGTCGACCTCTCATGGTCAACTCTTGTTCTCTTCCGACACCGACAGTATTAGGGTATCTGAGGCCTAGGGAGTCTTTCACTTTCCCGCCTTAATTGGCCCTTGTCTCATCTTTCCTGATACCCTCCTTCTTCGAGGGGTCAGCCATCTTTTTCTTTACATGTTATCTTCTGCCTTCTGCACAAGGCCCTCAAGGAGGCAGGATGTATGTAGCCCCACAACTTCTGATGCACCTTGGATTGTGCTACACCCTCAAGGGCTCACGGCTGGTGAGTTTGGGAGCTGGAGATCCCGAGGGATTCCTGAGCTGGGTCCGTTTTGTCCCCTTTTCTCTCTGACCTTAGGGCGGGCCCTCTCCTCCTTCCCTTTCCTATCTGCCTTTCATGGCTCTCCTTCCTTCCAAGTCCCTCAATCGTCATTCTTCGAGGGTTGAGGGCATTTCTTTTCTTCCTGTACTTTATTTGCCTTATCCTTTATTTGTTTTCCATTTCTTCTTCTAGTATGTAAGTCTGTAGTTAGTATTTGTTACAGTTTTCATTCTCATCTCATCTTTCGCTATCGCCTAAACCATTAGGGGCCGATAACTTAGATGTTAGGCCCCTTAAAACAACAATTATCATCATCATAATTTTGGGGAGGAGGTGCCCTGGCCTTAAGTTGACGTCGGAGCATGTTATACCATTTAACTAGCAACCCGCCCTGGCTTCACCCGGGTTCTTTAACAGTCTATCGAGCGGAAGCTTAAAAGGCGCTCGGACGGCAGGCCCCAGACGCAATTCAGAAAAGCAGAGGTGAACAGCGAAACTCCAAACACATATACTCTTCTCTGATGTCTTAGCTAGGCACGACTCGACAGTTTGAAGCTGGGGTGATAGGCTCGCTTACTAGCTCGTAAACTCGCTCCGAATATAGTAATTTAAATTTCCTGGAAGAATTGAAAACGTAAAAACACTTATAGTGGACGATGTATTAAAGATAGAGATATGCTGTTCTTGTAGAACTTCTCATGCTGATCAGTTCTTGCACTCTTAGTATATAGATATGTTTAACTGTTTGCCCAGCGAAAGCTTGAAAGGCGCACGGACGGCAGTTTTTTTAAAATCATTTTAAATGATCTTGTCGGCTTCGTCGTTATGCATGGGTCTAACGTTATGCGTTACGGTTACGGCGTGTATGACGTCATCATGTTGTTCAGTGCATATGCACCTAGTCTGAATTTACTCCTGGGGTCTGGCATTATGTGATACGGAGACGGTGAGTGCGTGACGTCATGCAGCAGAGTGCACCTCCCGCTCTCCGTTCCTCGCGCGGGAAGCCTAAGTTAAAGGGTAATGGAGTCTGTTGAGTCTGAGTTTACTCCTGGGGTCTGGCGTTATGCGATACGGAGATGATGAGTGCGTGACGTCATGCAGCAGAGTGCATCTCCCGCTCACCGTTCCCCGCGCGGGAAGCCTAAGTTAAAGGGTAATGGAGTCTGTTGAGTCTGAGTTTACTCCTGGGGTCTGGCGTTATGCGATACGGAGACGGCGAGTGCGTGACGTCATGCAGCAGAGTGCACCTCCCGCTCTCCGTTTCCCGCGTGGGAAGCCTAAGTTAATGGGTAATGGAGTCTGTTGAAAGAGTCCTGAGCTTTTCTAACATGTATAGCATGCGTCATTCGAAATTATATAAAGTCTCTCAGACTGACTATGTCTTTTCTTCGACTTGATTCACTGAAATCATTACTGCTCGGCTTTCTTTAGTCATAAATGAATGTTTCTCTACGGAAACCTTCTTCGAGAAATCCTTTACAGAATGGTGAAAACCGCATCATTTGTTTTACACTATGTAGAGATTTACTGTAATAAACGTGTTATAGTCCAAACGCATTTCGTTGAGTGTAAACTTTGGTTGGTTGGTTCCTTAGTTTAGGGGCTGCGACAACGCGGCAATGTAACCCCGTGTAGTTTGGGTGTGTGTAGAATCTGTCTGATAACCGGTGTTAATTATGATGACTGCATTAGTGTGTGTTATCTGTTTTGAATTCGAGTAAGAACTGCAGACATACGATTTTCAAGCAGTTCCAACTTCTGCTACCAAAAGCCACCGTCAACGACCAGCTAGTTCTGAACGTTGTCACTAGATGTCACCGCAGTCGGCTCCTGGCCACGAACGTTGGAACCTAAGAGCGTTAGTCACATTTAACCTATAATTTAGTTTCACACAAGTGTAATTAGTGGATTTTTTTTTATCATGCCATAAATCTATGACATGGGACCGCCGGCTTTTCTTCCACTCCGAAGGAAGACATACTGAGGGATTTTAACGCTCTTAAGAAATCCGACGACTTCGGCTGGGTTTGAACACGTGACCTTCGGCATATAAGCTCAGCATGCTACCGACTACGCCACCGAAGCCGCTCCGTGTTATAGTCTAAACGCATTTCGATGAGTGTAAACATTTCAGTTCCGGCAGTCTACTGTAGTAGACAAGTCGATCACATCCTGTGTGAAGCTAAATTGTATAGGTTAAGAATCTAAACAACGCTCTTAGGTTCCTACATTCGTTGCCAAGAGCCGACTGCGGTGGCGTCTGGTAGCTAAGTTCTGAACTAGTAGTCGTTGACGGTGGTGTTTGGCGGCAAAAGTAGGAACTATTTGAAAAATTCAAAAGTCTGCAGTCCTTACTTGAATCAAAAAACAGATAACACACACTAATACAGTCATCACAATTAACACCGGTTATCAGACAGATTCTACACACACACAAAGTACACGGGGCTACATGATGCGTTGTCGCAGCCCCAAAACTTAAGAACCAACCAAGTCGATCACGATCGATGAAAATTGGATCGGGTTTTCACGATCGATATAAAGTGGGTTGGTTGTTCACAATCCATAAAAAGTGGATCTGTTACGGATCGGGAAAAGTGTTTCCCCGATAATCCAAGAGTTGAGAATGTCTGTACTGTCTGAATGGGTAAAGCCAAGTCCACCAGATTGTGATTTCTCTCCCCGAATATTTGATGTATGGAACTGAAATGCAGAGAGAGTGTACTTTCATGTTTTGAAGTTGGTAATGCTCCAGGCTCTATTGACCTTTCACTCGACTGAGCTTGCTTCTAGCATGTCTGGCATTTTGCTTTGAATACACAGAGAAGAGAGAGACTTGCCTCGCTGCACAGCGCTGTGCTGTGCAATTACATTATCGTTTAGATATTTATAATTAGGAGTTATTAAGAAGTTTCCCATATTTGGGGGTAAACTTAGTTTCGCGTTCTACAACTTATATGAGCTACGCGTTGCCATTTTAATATTTTAAGCCTTCATACACCCACCCCCCACTCCCACCCCCACCCACTTTTAACGTTAATATTTGAGTAGCTTGTTTTCAAAACTGCATATCTCAAAAAAAATAATTAAAAAGTTTTATATTTGATTCGGTCACATTTGCCTCAGCTGCATTGGATGGTAAAATCACTTTTGATCCCATTGATAAGGCTGTGAGAAAACATGCTTTTCGTTCAAAACTTAATATATCCATCACTTACAATATATTGAACTAAATGAATATTTTTGTTTAAAATTCAGGCATTTAATTTCTAATTGTACATATTAATATTATGTTCAACAAAAATATCACGATATAGGATAACTATTTGAGATTATATGAAATATCCTTATTTCCATAGCTAAACACAACCACCATATTTTTAAAAACCAAATAGATCCATTCATTTTTATCAATCTTTTATCAATAACTTTTTATATACCGTACTATGTATAATTTAGTGGGCCTCCGTGGCTTAGGCGGCAGCACGTCGGCCTCTCACCGCTGGGTCCGTGGTTCAAATCCCGGCCACTCCATGTGAGATCTGTGCTGGACAAAACGGAGGCAGACAGGTTTTTCTCCGGGTTCTCCGGTTTTCCCTGTCAAAATTTCATTCCAGCAACACTCTCCACTATCATTTCATTTCATCTGTCATTCATTTAATTATTGCCCCAGAGGAGTGCGACAGGCTCCGGCAGCCGGCACAGTTCATATCCTTGCCGCTAGATGGGGGCTTCATTCATTCCATTCCTGACCCGGTCGGTCGACTGGACGCAGGCTGTGGATTTTCATTTTCACTATGTATAATTTGATGCACTTTTGGTAATATGTATGTTGCTTTTTCTAGCTATCATTTAAACTATATATTACTCCATTTCGATAATCCCTTCTGTAGATATACCGTAATGATTTTCCTCTCTCCTGTAAAATTTATGAATGTGAAGATATTCAGTTTTGAAAACAAGCTCCTTATTTTCGTACGAAGGTTTGACTATTCCTTAAACAAGTAATTTTACACGGAATTCAGAAAACACATCGTCTTCAGACAGAACAATCTTTGTGAATTATCAATGAGCAGTGGATCGCTGGCGAATGCGCTGAGTACCAACACAGCGAGAGAAGCAGCTGATCGGCGTGCCCAGTATGGCAGCTGGGAGCGTAGTCACGAATGTGTAATGGCTTTCTGTTCAGGATCAACACAGCGGATGACGTCACTTCGGAAAGAAGGAGGTAAGGAAGGAAAAGAGGAAGGAAGTTAATCGTTAATCTCGCGATCATGAGCCACAGGACCTCCTTTTTACGTGGTATCCAAACCAGAGGACATGCCATTTCACTTTGAAAATCATTGACCGGGAATCGAAGATGGTCCGCCGTAGTGAGAGGCCTACAGCTTGACTGCTGCGCCACCACGCCACTAAGGAAGGAAAGAAGGAAGGAAAGAATGTTAGAGGGAAGAGAAAGGAAGGAAGGATACAATGAAGAGGAAGGAAAGAAGGAAGGAAGGAAAGTAAGAAGGAAGGAAAGTAAGAAGGAAAGAAGGAAAGAAGGAAGGAAGGAAAGAAAGAAAGAAAGAAGGAAGGAAGGAAGGAAAGTAAGAAGAAAGGAAGAAGGAAGGAAAGAAGGAAGGAAGGAAAGTAAGAAGGAAGGAAGAAGGAAGGAAATAAGGAAGGAAGGAAAGTAAGAAGGAAGGAAGAAGGAAGGAAGGAAAGTAACAAGGAAGAAAGAAGGAAGGAAAGAAGGAAAGAAGGAAGGAAAGTAAGAAGGAAGGAAGAAGGAAGGAAAGAAGGAAGGAAGGAAAGTAAGAAGGAAGGAAAGTAAGAAGGAAGGAAGGAAGAAGGAAGGAAGGAAGGAAAGTAAGAAGGAAGGAAGAAGGAAGGAAAGAAGGAAGGAAAGAAAGAAGGAAGGAAGGAAGGAAGGAAAGTAAGAAGGAAGGAAAGAAGGAAGGAAGGAAAGAAGGAAGGAAGGAAAGTAAGAAGGAAGGAAAGAAGGAAGGAAGGAAAGTAAGAAGGAAGGAAGAAGGAAGGAAAGAAGGAAGGAAGGAAGAAGGAAGGAAAGAAGGAAGGAAGGAAAGAAGGAAGGAAGGAAAGTAAGAAGGAAGGAAGGAAAGTAAGAAGGAAGGAAGAAGGAAGGAAGGAAAGTAAGAAGGAAGGAAGGAAGAAGGAAGGAAGGAAAGTAAGAAGGAAGGAAGAAGGAAGGAAAGAAGGAAGGAAAGAAAGAAGGAAGGAAGGAAAGAAAGAAGGAAGGAAAGAAGGAAAGATGGAAGGAAAGTAAGAAGGAAAGAAAGAAGGAATGAAAGAAGGAAGGAAGGAAAGAAGGAAGGAAGGAAAGTAAGAACGAAGGAAAGAAAGAAGGAATGAAAGAAGGAAGAAAGGAAGGAAAGAAGGAAGGAAGGAAGGAAGGAAGGAAGGAAAGTAAGAACGAAGGAAAGAAAGAAGGAATGAAAGAAGGAAGGAAGGAAGGAAAGAAGGAAGGAAAGAAGGAAGGAAGGAAGGAAGGAAGGAAGGAAGGAAGGAAGGAAAGAAGGAATGAAGGATAGAAGGAAGAGAAAAGAAGGAAGGAAGGGACGGCTTTGGACATTAACTTCTTGGGACGACATCCCTGTCCCTAATACAGCTAAACACACAAGTACATGGGGCTAATGACCTACATGTTCCAAACTCCTAAATGAATTAATAACAGCAATTGTCATTATTTTTCAATCGGTCAAAACAGTGGAAAATAACCTGATTTATACATATATATTCTTTATGGATTACAGAAGAGGGAGAAAACTAAGGGATGCCATGTTTCACTCGTCAAACGAGCATCATCAGATCCAAATATATACAAGACAAAATAGCTCTACAAAACTATACCAAACTTACAGTGACACTGTTAGTAGGTGCAATTTTGTCTTTTTTTTTTTTTTGGAACTGAAGATGCTTGCTTGACGAGCGAAACGTGACATCCCCTAGTTTTCTGCCTCTTCTGTAGTTCAGAACTATAATATTTTATTGATAATTGGGATGACATTGATGATGCGTGGGCAGTGAGATGGAATGTTTGGCGGTGCCAGGCTAGGCTCCGCCCGCACGAACAGGGTGTGGTACATCCACCTGGCGATCAATACTCAGCTCTACTCTACCTGCAAGCTACTGTGCCCTGGCTCTTTAATCTGTGACGTAGGAGCAATTCATTCATTTGATACTGTTTGACAATGAACTTCATTGATCTGTACACATTTGGAGAGAAATTGGTTATAATAGTACATTATGCAACGAGCCTATAATGGCAATAATTAAGATACGAGTATGTTTATAAAACGAACGTATGCGAGTTTTATAATTTCCATACGAGTGTCGTAATTACCATTATAGGCGAGTTGCATACGACTGTTAATGTTCGACGATAATTATTATAACTATTTTATGTTCGAACATAAATATTCATAAACATCTCTCAAGATTTCACCAGTTTTATGTACTGAACAGAGCGCATGAGACGCAGAGAATATGAATATTTATCTCCGAACATAAAATAGTTATAATTATCGTCGAACATAAACAGTCGTATCCAACTCACCTATAATGGTAATTAAGACACTCGTATGGAAATTATAAACATACTCTTGTCTTAATTATTGCCATTATAGGCTCGTTGCATAATGTACTATTATTGCACTTTTATTCAGAGCAGCTGAAAATAGTCCTTTTTTTTAGAACAAATACAGTATATAAAAACAAATATCAATCCCAATGACTTGAATGAGGTACATTCTGTAGGTGCAGATGTAATACACACCTTAAAAAAGAAAAATAGGAAATTGCCGAGGCTGAACCATACAACTCGGGAGTGCTTTCTACCAACAGGTACGGGGACTAGTATGGAACAAGGATATACCAATTAAGGCTAAAGAAGTTATGTACAAAGCATATTATGTTCCTATAATGACATATGCAGCAGAAACTTGGACAATGACTAAGAGGGATGAGAGCAGAGTACTGGCAGCTGAGATGAGATTCCTGAGAAGTACGGTCCAGAAAACGAGGAGGGACAGAGTGAGAAATGAAGATATACTGAAAGAACTGGGAGTATAGAAACTAAATGACAAACTGGAGCAGAACAGATTGAGATGGTTTGGACATGTCAAACGGATGAATGAAGTAAGGCTACCAAGACGAGCACTGGAACGACGGTTGACGGAAGAGAGGACGAGGAAGATCAAGAATGCGTTGGATGGACTCGGCGAAGAATAGCATTAGTAAACAAACCTGAATTGGAACACCGTGTGGGTAGGTTTTGGCTAGGGATTAACGTTACCCCCAAGGGAAGATGAAGAGAGAAGGAAAGGGAAGTGGGTTTCGGAATGAAGAACAAGTGTGGGTAAATAGGACGAGAGTCCAATACTAAGCAAACAAAATGAATTTGAATGAGTATTTAGTGACTAGTGTCACCGCGAAGCCCGTGAAGCACCTAAAGTGAGTATGGACTTGGCCGCAGCTAACGGGAAATGCTGCTGGAGCTTGGGCTATTTGCAAGCAAGCAGCGATCGTAGCTTCCCTTCCAAGCCTACATTTGGCTATTATAGGGAAGGGTGGTAGTCTGGCAAGACAAAAAATGACAGATTTACTGTATAATCCTTTCAAAGGAGTTAAGTTTGAACGAATGTTTTGAAAGGCGCAAATAATTTGAATTTGCCGTTATGATTTTAGTTCTTGGAACTGTAGGATCTCCGACGACTGATCGAGTACTCCCAGGAAAGGTATTGGTGAAGCAGTTATAGTGATTTTGGGAACAATTTTGTTGATTTCTTCGAAAATTTTGGTAAGAAAGACAATAGTTGTATTTAAGAATAGCTAAGCTTTTACCTAGCAAAGTGCCGACTAAAAGTTTAGACCAGAAGAGAAACTAAAATTTTGAAAACGAACCACAAGTTTTGGAGAAAATCTCAACAAGCAGGACGCTTGCGGAGCTAGCTTTACTTGCCTTACTGGCTCATTAGAATTAGCTATAGCAGCTAAAAGATGCTTTGAAAAAGATGATACTAGAAATTTTCGTTCAAATGCAACAAGAAGCAAAACTTTTATAATTTTAGTACCGGTATGTAATTTGCTTAAAGATAGCATAAACCGATGGGAAGAGTCAGGGAAACCAGGGTCCTACCTAAGCGTTATTCTGTTGTAATGTATAAAGCGCAAAGTTGAAATTTTGTTTATTTAACAATAAAGAAAGAGTTGACGTAGCAAACAATATAAAATTGATTTAGATTCAAATTAATAACAGTAAACAATTTTAACATACAAAAGTCTGAGACTTAATTCTAACAAATTGTAATTTTTTTTGACAATGTTAAATAGGACGCAAGTTTAAAACTTGCTTCGAGCACAAAATCTGAATAAGATTTTAAATGTTGTGCTAAAAATTGAAAACTTTAAAGTTTATAACAAGAATTACAAATAATTATAGCTTTAACAAGGAATCAGGTAGAATGTAGGCACTTTAAGAATTCCTATTAGAGATCCTAAAGGCTATGAAAAAGCATTTAATATGAGATTATGACAAGAAAAAGAGAGGAAAATTAAGAAGAAGTTTCTATAACTTCTTATATTTAAACAGGGATCACGAGAAAAAACGGGGCCAGTTGCCCTTTCGTGAAACCTGGAAAAGGAAAGTTAGAAAACTCAATTGTGAGTAGAAATAATTTAATTCCCTAGTAAACGAGGAAAACAATAGTTTAAAGAGTGTGCTAGGCACAGATTATACAGAAATTACGATGGTAAACAGCACTAAGATGGGAGGGCACTATTATTGAGTGACACCTCATTGAAGGAAATCTAAATTTTATAATTTAATTATAATATGTTAGTAAGGTATTTGAGAGGAGGAAAATAGGAGGTTTAGGAAAATGTCTTGGCCATATTTATTGCTCTCTTTCGAACGCGACACGGATGGTGGTTGAACGAGCACTGTCTCACTATAGTCTATTGGTATGTTTTGAAAGTTCACTATTGCAGCACAGAATGTTCACAAGAAGAAAAGTTATTGCAATTATGTAAATCACTAGTTGAATTGTAACTTGAGAAGGTTTATTGCGTTGTAGCTTTTATAGGTTGTATTTGAATGCAGTGGGAAGTTTTCCACGAAGGAAGACAAATTAGACTTAGAATAACGAATGCTGTTTAGAAAAATCTTTAGCTAAGAACAGTATTCCCATATTTAGGTGGAAAATACTTGACGGCTTTACTTGCAGAAAGATAACTTGATGTAGAAAGTTCTAGAGCATTGATATCTGTTGAATTGGGCAAAACAAGTCCCCCGGCGGAAAGCTGAATTCTATAGACAGTGGGTACTTTAAATTATCCCTCGGTGTGAGATAGTATCTCAGATAATCAGTACAAGAAATACTTTTTCATTTTGAAAAGTTAGCTGAAGTAGCCACAACTAGATCAGGAAGATCTTTTGAAGGCAGATATTGCATCACATTTATCAATTTCACACTGTCTATAAAATCAGATAAAATGCTATAAGCTATTTAAAACATTTAAAACTTGGTGAAAACCATTGAAGATGTACTTAGCCCATTTTGAAGAAAGACGATGGTCTGGATGACGGTTGAGGTTAAAATTCACAACAAGGCGTAGATATTTAAAATATGTCTCGAGTAGACAGGCGACAAGCCTGAGGTAGCCTCCAACTGGATGTGTTGACGACTGACGCAGAAGTGAGAGCTGCTCGACGAAGCACAGAGGTACCAAGGAAAGAAAGGTGGGTGGGGGGAAGGGACAAAGGAACATACATAAAAATTGCCAACATAACAATGAGAAATTGCTTTCTTAGATATTAATTTTCTTGATGGAGTGATCTTCAAGGAGAAGCTATCAGGCGATGATGACGACGTCTGGAGGATTGGAATGATGAAGAAGTCCTCTTGAGCATGGAGATGTTAGTTGGAGATAGCGACGACATCTTGTGGCTGGATCGGGAAGGAAGTCCTCTTGAGAGTTGAGATATTGAGAAACTTCAGTAGTTAGCTGCTAGATGCCGCTAGGTTGATCATGGAAGATAACAGACTTACAAAGAAAGTAAGCAAGGTGCACAAATAAAAGAAAAAGTAAGAAATCACTGTTGGTGTTTGCGAAAAAGGAAGGAATGAATTAAAGCAAAGAGCAGCAAAAGCTACCTCTGTCTCACCGTGTATTGCAAAGAATACACCAAGTCGGAAGAGGAATGGTGGAACGACAGAACAAAGTGGAAAGGAACCATATTTGCCCCCACCCAGTGTCAGCTGGAAAAGGGGAAATGAAGGTGATGATGATGAGTAGGAAATTTCTTATAAACTTGGGATATATGAGGAAAACGATGATGTATGGTAAAAATGGTAGGTCGGGACTGTAGGGTGGATGTTGCCAGACCTCCCACTTGAAACGCTGCAGCAGGTCGCTCGTTTGGCGGACCTAGCGCCATGTGACTTTCATCTGTTCGGTAAGCTCAAAACGGAGCTCGGTGGTCGACGTTTCCAGACCGATGAGGAGGTAAAGGCCGCTGTCTCCGTGGGGTTGCAGAACGCTGAAGGAACATTCTATGCGGCATTGACAAGTTGGTTGTGCGTTCGCAGAAATGTTTGGAGTCTCTTGGAAACTATGTGGAAAAGTGACGTTGCATTGTATGTCGTTATAGGCGAGTTGCTGTTGTATAGGTGATGTAATAAATGGTCATAACTGGGAAGTGCAACTTATTTTTTGATCCTTCTTCGTATTTTCTAAGGAAACCTTCCTCGAGATATCCTTTAGAGAATGGTGAAAACCGCATCAAAATCCATCCAGTGGTTCTCGAGATTACCCGTGACATCCAAGAATCGGGGACTCTGTTTTATACTAAGTAGAGATATGATTTACACATGGCTGATTCCCCCATTACTGGAATTCTCCGTCCTGTTCAGTATAGGGGCGGGTAAGGTGGCATTGAGTAACTGTGTGATACAAGAGTTACTCTGACAGTTGTAACGGAAGTGGTAACGTACATTCCGGACCATTCAGAGCCAAGATCGATATGTGATACTCCTGGGAACTCGACATCTTGTGCTAGGGGCCAGCGGAACTCATTAAAACATGTAACACAATTACAACCCCACCGCAACACAATGTAGAGCTAGGGGAGGTTGGGGGTGCACTTCATATCTCCCTCTTAATGAGTGCGAGACGTCATCACGGACACTCTAATATACAGCCTCAATAATAATAATAATAATAATAATAATAATAATAATAATAATAATAATAATAATAATAATAATAATATAATATAACATCGTATGGCCATGGGTGCCGGTTGCAAGCTTCGTTATTTGCGCCCAGAGGGCAGCTTGCATGTCGAATTTTGTCGTTCCTTGGAACGCTATGATAGTCAAGGAGTTTAGGTATCTACGCTCCTTGACACTAGCTTTCTAGTAGAGAATGGTTGGTTGGTTCCTTAGTTTAGGGGCTGCGACAACGTGGTCATGTAGCCCCTTGTACTTTGGGTGTGTGTAGAATCTGTCTGATAACCGGTGTTATTTGTGATGACTGCATTAGTGTGTGTTATCTGTTTGTAATTCAAGTACTGCAGATATTGAATTCAAGTAGCTCCTACTTTTGCCGCCAAACGCCACCATCAACGACTACTAGATCAGAACTTGGCTATCAGATGCCACTGCAGTTGGCTCCTGGCGACGAACGTAGGAACCTAATTTGAGCGTTGTTTAACCTATAATTAATTTAGCTTCACACACGTGTAATTAGTGGAAGGGTCTTTAACATGCCATAAATCTATGACATGGGACCGCCGGCCGAAGGAAGGAATACTGAGGGATTTTTAACGATCTTAAAAATCCGACGACTTCGGCCGGATTTGAACCCGCGATCATCGGCATAGAAACTCAGCTTGCTACCAACTACGCCACCGAAGCCGCCCTAGTAGAGAATGGAAGAACTTTGTGTTGGCGGAAAATCCCGAGATTAATTTAGCCAGTATGAACACGGCCTACTGAATTCAAATGGGTTCTTTAACATGCCAATAACGTACTGTATGACATGAGTGTCGTGATTTTTGTCGCCTTTCAAAAAAAAAAACCACATACCATGGCCAGAAGCGAACCTGCAATCTTGGGGTTGGTAGTCCGACTCGATGACCACTCACCCACCGTGGCAAGCCATAATGATAATAATAATAATAATAATAATAATGCGCAAAATCGTCCGAGGTATAATGGGATCAAATTACAAGAATGGTATCCACTATAAAAAATCCAACAAAGAAGTCTACAGTGAAATAGAGAACATTTCATAATCAATCCGTAAAAGGCGGGCACGGTATTACGGTCATCTCAAACGAATAGACGGAAACAGGCTGACTAAAGAGATTTGTCATTTCTTTGACTCCAAACCCAAAACCACAATGCCCTGGTTTATGAATACCAAAGACGACCTCAAAATACTGCATCTAAAACCCGACGACGCCTTCAATAGAGATCTCTTCTGCAAAAAGATACTGACTAATGGGCTAACCCGAGACGAGACATCGAACCCGAAAAGAAGACAAGGTACCACCTGGACAGCGGAGCGCAAGATGGCCCACTCACAGAGAATGAGGGAATTCTGGGCTCAGAGGAAGGCGAAACAAATTGCCAAGTGTAGCAAGACTTAACGTGGTCCTAGATGGCCTCAACGAATTATATATATATATAATGCTTTAAGCTGGCTGGTATAGAGTATACCAAGAGGCACAATCTTACATCAAGAGTTAGCTAAACATGTGGCCTTCTGGACACAAGCATGGTGTACTACAATTACCAGCCTGCAACCGTGCTTGAAAATTAGCATCATAATATGTATTGGGATGGACCTATTTTGACCGACCAGAAAGTCATGGCCAATCGACCTGATATTGTCTATTTCAATAAACAAAACCAAAAAGTCTACTCGATAGACGTTGCTGTACCACGTAGACAAAAAATATGCTAACTACCCAGGCTAAGAAAACAAACAAGTACGCACCGTTGGCTGAAGAAATACGGGAAGTATGGGGACTAAAATGAGTGAGAATTTTACCAGTGGTGATCTTTTCCTCGGGTGTTGTTGCAAAGACGTTGATAATGGCTTTGGAGGAACTGCAAATGAAACACCTGATTGCCAGAATTCCGATACGTGCCATATTGTTAGGCATTGTGAAAACCGAATCTTTTAGACTGATTTGTGCCATATTTATGAGAAATTAAAGATAATGATAATAATAATAATAATAAGAAGAAGAACATGGAACTAAAGCAGTTGTATGAAGAACCCGATGTTGTTGCGGAAGCTAAGACAAGAAGGCTGAGATGGGCTGGTCACGTGTATAGAAGAGAGGAGGGATCTAGACTGCGAGAACTGTGTGAGAATAAGCCAGACGGACGAAGACCGATAGGCAGACCAAGAATGAGATAGAGAGACCAGGTAGCCAAGGTCATCCAGCTACCAGGAGCACGAGAGGAAGATGCCAAAGACAGAACGAGGTGGAGCTAGGAGAATAAGTAAGTAATCAATATAGGTCACAAGAAGGCTGGACTTAAATTAGAATGTCTTGCATTTGCAGACGGCATAGTAGAAATGTTAATATCTAGAGACTGCCACTAAGCAGAGGTTTTGCAAGAAACAGCAGAAAAGGCAGGACTGCAAATATCCTTTGAGAAAACTGAGTACACGAACATAGATCCCAAAGAACCAACATGGACAATGGAGACCAAGTGCTGATGATCAGGTGCTATCAAGTCGGCGTCGACTCCTAGCGAGTCGGTCTTCAGCCATATACTTCAGATCCTTCACTGACATATTCATGTTGGATTTGATGGAGTCGATCCATCTCAATGCTGGCCGCCCACGTCACCGAGACCCTTCCACCTTTCCAAGCATAATTGTCTTTTCCAACGAATCAGAACGTCTCATAATGAGTCCAAAATATGACAGCTGTAATCTTGTTATCAATGCTTCAAGAGACAGATCTGGTTTGAATTTTTGAATTACCCATACATTTGTCTTCTTTGCTGTCCAAGGAATACGCAGTATCCTTCTCCAACACCAGAGCTCAAAAGAATCAATATACTTCCTATCTCGTTTCCTAATGGTCCAGCTTCCACAATCGGAGACCAAGTATTGTGGCATACAGACAGTGCACAAATTCAAATATCTAGGGGAGATTCTGACTCCTAACAACAACGAGAAGACAGCTATCGAAGAAAGAGCAAAGAAGATGGAGATTGCATTCAGACTATGCCAGGTAACTTATAAGTCCAAATCCCTCTCCTATCAAGTGAAACTCAGACAAAATGGTGAAACCTGAATGCCTCTATGCAGCGGAGACAATTGCCAGAAAGGTAATCACCGAAATAGAAAAGAAAGAGCGTACATTTCTGATGAAAATTCTGGAACCCAAGAGAGCAACAATAAATGAGTTTAACCTTCCGTTTGAGATCAAATCAAGAGCTGTGTGAAAAATGCGAGAACATTATTCAACCTCGGTCCGAAAAAGGCGACTGACTTCCTATGGACACCTGAGAAGGTTGGTTGGTTCCTTAGTTTAGGGGCTGCGACTACGTGATCATGTAGCCCCGTGTGTGTAGAATCTGTCTGATAACCAGTGTTAATTGTGATGGCTGTATTAGTGTGTGTTATCTGTTTTCAATTCAACTAAGGACTGCAGACGATAATTTCAAGTATCGTAGTTCCTACTTTTGCTACCAAATGCTACCGTCCACGGCACCTAGCTTGCGGATTTGGCTACTAGATGGCATCGCAGTCAGCACCTGGAACTAATAGAGCGTTATCAATTCTAACCTACAAATTTTGGCTTCACACAAGTGCAGTTAGTGGAAGGTTCCTTTTACATGTCATAAATCTATGACATGGGACCGCCGGCTTTACTTCCCCTCCAAAGGAAGGCATACTGAGGGATTTTTAACGCTCATAAGAAATCCGACGACTTCGGCCGGGTTTGAACCCGGGCACAGAAGCTCAGCATGCTACCAACTACGCCACCGAAGCCGCCTATACCTGAGAAGAATGGAACCGGAACGCCTAACAAATACGTTCCTCATCCTCCAGGGAGAAGAAAGACTCAAGTACCATGGCTGCAAGAAGTTCATCAGGATGTGGTATTGAGGAGGGAGACATTGCAAACAAAACAGTGTTCAGAAGGAGGTGACGGATCTGATCGTAGAGAAACCCAGGAGAACAAGAAGGGTGTTTTCGGATGAGGAACGAGCAAGAGCGAGTCAGAGAGTGAAAGGGTATTGGCGTAATAGAAAACATCAAGAGTCAAGGAAGTTGTGTAATCGTAACCCGTAGGAGATTGAAACGGTCTTAAATTCACCAACTGTACAATAAAAAGTCCATCTCTAGGAATGCAAAGTTAAGACACTATTGTTACGTGCCACCCCCTACTGGCACTTCCGTTAACTGGATTACGGTGGGTAGAAGCACAGCACGAATTGTTCCTTTAAAGAAACGTATTAGCTTTATTGCGGGCCAGAAAGATACACCACACAAATAGCAAATACAGGCAATTAGTATCTCACTCTAGTTTCCTCTTGTAGGGAACACTTGCCTTTCACTTGTCAATAAGCCCCAGAAGTTAATCCCTCTTAATGGGACCGGTGGCCTCGGTAGAACTACCTGCAACACTTCCTTGAATACACCAGCTACAGTTATTTACGATAGCCACTCACTCACCACTACACTCTGCTTCGCTGTCGAGAGAATCAGCTTCACTAGGGTTTCGCAAGTCACGTCACCAACAACTGTCGCTCAGGTCAAAGCACGCACTAGCTCAAAAAAACACTGTCCACCTCGCTAGCCAGATCGCTCTTACATAACAGGCTGGTGACTCAATGAATGCTTCTAGACCCGTCCAGGATTCACGGCTTCTCGAGATTTCCATCATTGGCTGGGTCACGAATATTCTGGACCATCCCTTTGTCCTTGCAGCCCGTTGCGTAAGGCGCAGGTAATACACAGAGGCAGAGCATAGCCCGGGGGCGGCTGTGACTCACGCGGCGAGGCGACGAAACAAACTCACAGCCGTAACACTATCAAACTGTGATTAGACCGGAAGCTCTGTATGTAGCGGAATGCCTAACAAACCGCGCAGCTGGCCCGATCAAGAGACTTGAAGTTAGGAAAGAAAGATCATTAGGAAAATTCTTGGTCCTAAGTTCAAAGATGGAGTTTACAAGCTCTGGAGTAATTCAGAAATATACTCCCACATGGAAAAGATCTCAAGTGTAATCCAGAAACGGAGAAAACATTCTATGCCCACCTCCTCAGAATGCCAGTCAGTAAATTCTCCAACAGTCTATTATTATACTTCCGAGGTTTAAAGGTGATGCCTCTTTAGCTGGTGAAAGTGGATAAGGACTTGTTAAAGTTTGAAATTTCTGAACCAGATATCTTGCTCAGAACCCCATTGAAACAAAAATTCCGTCAGGTTCATCAAGAGAAAGTAAAACCCAGCAAGAGATATGTTCACTCGGATGAATGGAAGACATCCCATTCCGAAAGGATGAAGGCGTGGTGGGCTAACAAGAAGAAAAACAGTTGAGATCTCGCGGACCCTAGTGGCCACAACGATAAATGTAAAGTAAGTAATAATAATAATATTAATAACTAGCTGTTCCCGGCATGCGTTGCAATGCCAATCAAAGAAAGTGTTGACGTTGTAACTTTGTTTGTTGAAGTGCTTTTGGATTCCCCATACTTTTTTTCTTTTTCCGTTAACCACCTCTAAACTATTGCAAAATTGATTTAGTATCTCAAAAAAAAATCATGGGAGCATGCTCAACAACTCACCAAAGTTTCATCGCAATGAAATTAATGGTAGCTATATGAACGCATACGGGACTTTGTTGAATCAATTCGAGCGCTGTCACTCATTTGTTGAATATACTCGTACGCTGCCTATTGTAAAATGGATTTACTAAGTCGAAAACCTTCCCTGGGTTGTAAACAACAAATAATGAAAGTTTCATCGCAATCGGATGAATGGCATATGAACGCATACGGGATTTTGTTTAAACGATTCGCGCGCCGTCACTCATTTGTTGAATCTACTTGTGCGCCACCCATTGAAAAACGGATTTATTAATTCATACACCTTCGCAGGATTGTACTCAACTCACTTAAGTTTTATCACAATCGGATGAATGGTATATGAACGCATACGCGATTTGGTTGAAACGATTCACGCGCTGTCGCTCATTAGTTGAATCTACTCGTGCGCTACCAATTGTAAAATGGATTTTCTAAATCAGAAATCTTCGCGGGAGGGGAAACAACATTTCACCAAATTTCACTGTAATCGCATGAATGGTATATGAACGCATACGGAGTTTTTTTAAACGATACGCGCGCCGTTACTCATTTGTTGAATCTACTCGTGCGCTACCTATTGTAAAAAGGATTTACTAAGTCAGAAACCTTTTCTGGAGTGTGCACAACATTTCACCCAAGTTTCATAGCAATCGTAAGAATGGTATATGAACGCATACGGGTCTTTGTTTAAACGATTCGCGTGCCGTCGGTCATTTGTTGAATCTGCTTGTGCGATACCTATTGTAAAGTGGATTTACTAAGCCAGAAACCTTCCCTGAAGTGTACACAACATCTCACCCAAGTTTAATTGCTATCGGACGAATGGTATATGAACGCATACGGGACTTTGTTGAAACGCTTCGCGCGTCTTCCCTCATTTGTTGAATCTACTTGTGCGCTACCTATTGTAAAATGGATTTACTAAGCCTGAAACTTTTCCTGGAGTGTATACAACAACTCACCCAAGTTTAGTCGCTATCGGACGAATGGTATGTGAACGCATACAGGACTTTGTTGAAACGCTTCGCCCGTCGTCGCTCATTTATTGAAACTACTCGTGCGCTACCTATTGTTAAGTTGATTCATTAAGCCAGAAACCTTACCTGAAGTGTACAGAACTTCTCACCCAAGTTTCATCGAAATGGGATGAATGGTATATGAACTCATGTGGGACTTTCTTGAAACAAGCGCACGCCATTTTGTTGAAGCTACTCGCGCGCCATCTATTGTAAATTGGATTTACTACGCCTATAACTTTTCCGGGACTGTGCAAAACAACTCACCAAAATTTGATCGCAATCGGACGAATCGTATATGAACGCATCGCCATTACGTTTTTGTTTAAACTACTCGCGCGCTATCTATTGTGAAATGGATTAACTATGCCTATGACCATCCCGGAAGTGTTTACAACAACTCACCAAAATTTGATCGCAATCGGATGAATAGTTTATGAACGCATAAAAGACGAACAAACGAACATTCATTTTTATATATTAGACTAGCAGAAGTACCCATTCTTCGAACGGTCTTCGGTATTAATAACCAGATGTTATCAATTGATCTACTGTTGCAATGTTTAGGGGCTTGGTACCTGTTTGTTGGCAAAGAAAAACGATTAGCTAAAATGTGCTCTCAAACTAAATTTACCTAACGTGTTCTTCCTGGCGTGAAAATAAAATTGAAAACCTCGTAGACGAATCGCAATACACGTCACATACGAACTGACCCTAACCGTTGTGTCAAGTGCCCAACTACAGGAAGACCCCTTTTATAAATTATAAAGGCTTGTGGTGCATGAAAATTCAGTTTTCTTTAGCCTCAAATGGCCCAAATTCCTAAAATCAGCAAAAAAACAGTCTACTATTTCAAATCAGGAATTTTTGATAATAATGTTGCGCTTTGGAGATATAATAGACCTTCTGTACGACATATCGCACGTGTAAGTCGCGTGAAAAATCTAGGGTACTCGAACCCCGTAAGCGCATTGATGTATTTTACAGTTTTAATTGGTTCCGTGATAACCATATAGCCATTTGCAACCTTTCACAGAAATGTAATAAATGGAGTGGCATTACTTATTCCAGAAATAGATGGAAAGTTGGACGCCACCTCTTGAGATACTCTTGTCATGGTTAGTGGCTTGCATTCCTTCTTTAGTTTATTAAATGAAATTAGTTTTCTGGGAATATCTAAGAAACTGTTGGGTTTAGAGCCTTAAAATATAGTTTTCTGGGACCCTTTACGGCTCTTGAGGGGCCCTGAGTTTTGTTCCTGACACCAAGGGTTTGAAAATGAGTTTGACTCGTCGTTGTACGCCATAATAATGATAATAATTAAAATAATAGTAATAATAATAATATAACAATATAGGGATAGGGATATAATCGACCTTCCGTACCATACCCGCACGTGTAAATCGCGTTAAAAAATTCTAGAGTACCCCTGGACCCCTTAAGCGCATTATATGTATTGATGAATATTTCAGCTTAATTTGGATCCGTTATAACCTTATTGTCTTTTTCAAACCTTCACAGTAATATAATAAATGGAATTGCATTGCGTCTTGCAGAAAGAGATGAACCTCTGAGATTCTGTTGCCATTGTTACCGGCATGCATTCCTTCATTAATTTATTAAGTGAAATTAGTTTTTTGGGAATATCTCGAAAAATGTTGGTTTTAGGGATTTAAAATGTGGTTTTCGGGGTTCTTTTAGGGTCCCCGAGTTTCATTTCTCACATTGAGGGGCTGAAAATGAGCTTTGTCTCACCCTTCTACGGTTATTTCAGCATGTATTTTAAGGAGGTAGGCACCTGTTATGAGAGGTACGGAGAAGAGTTACATCAATGATTAGTGTCGTGCCTCTGATGGATATCTGCATCATATTTTACGTTAATCCACCCAGCCGTTCTCGAGTTATAAGGACACAAAATATTGTCCACAGACAAACAGACAGACAAACAGACAGACAGACAAAAAAATATTTTTGTGTGCATCCGTCACAAAAGAGTCTGAAACGGGCAAATATGTCAAATTTCCGTGGAAATGCAGAAAAAACAGACGAACATTCATTTTTATATAATAGAGAAGGGATATAATAGACCTTCCTTACCATACCCGCACGTGTAAATCGCGTGAAAAAATTCTAGATTACCCCTTGACCCTTTAAGCGCATTGTATGTATTGATGAATATTTCAGCTTAATTTGGATCCGTTATAACCCTATAGCCGTTTGCAAACCTTCACAGTAATGTAATAAAAGGAATTGCATTGCGTCTTACAGAAATAGATGGACCTCTGAGATTCAGTTGCCATGGTTACCGGCATGCATTCTTTCATTAATTTATTAAGTGAAATTAGTTTTCTGGGAATATCTCAAGAACTGTTGGTTTTAGGGCCTTAAAATGTGGTTTTCGGGGGCCCGAGTTTCGTTTCTCATATTGAGGGGCTAAAAATGAGCTTTGTTTCACCCTTCTACGCCTATTTCAGCATGTATTTTAAGGGGGTAGGGCCCCTTTTATGAGAGGTACGGAGAAGAGTTACGTCAATGATTGGTGTCGTGCCTCTGAAGGATACCTGTATCAAATTTTACGTTGATCCACTGAGCCGTTCTCGAGTTATAAGGACACAAAAAATTGTCCACAGACAAACAAACAAACAAACAAACAAACAAACAAACAGACAGACAGACAGACAGACAAAAAAATTATTTTTGCGCGCATTCATCATAAAACAGTCTGAAACCCGCAAATATCGCAAATTTCCGTGGGTGCTTCAAAAAAATGTATACACACTTTAAACTATCGTAGTTTTCCCGCTCTACAAGGCTAATGTTATATTTCTTCGCCAGGTGGCAGCATAATCGTCCCTCTATGTTATATTGTCAGTTGGAATTTGTAATATCAACATGGCGGACGTACGTTTGAGTTTTGAAGAACGTAAGCAGGTTATTAAGTGGTACTGGAAGTTTGAGAATGTAAATGAAGTTCAAAGACAGTGGAGAAGGGAGTATGATACAGAACCACCTTCAAGATTAACAATTACACGCATACGAGACAAATTCGAAGTTCATGAAACAGTGTGTGATGTGCATAAAGGTCATTCAGGTCGACCTCGAACAGCTACGAGCGATGAGTCATCAACGGCAGTCTTGGAACAGTTTCAACGCTCTCCTAACAAATATTCAAGGCAAGGGGCACGTGAAAGTGATGTAAGTGCTAGCAGCGTGCTACGCATTCTGAAGAGAGGCAAGTATCGTGTTTACATTCCAAGGCTGGTGCAACAGCTAAGTGACGACCATCCAGATCGAAGGTTGCAATTTTGTGAATGGGTTCAGGAGATGGTGATACGTGAACCGGGATTTATGGGTAGCATCATTTGGTCGGATGAAGCCCAATTCAAACTTAATGGAACTGTCAATAGGCACAATTGTGTTTACTGGGGTGAAGAAAATCCTCACATTACAATTGAAAAAGCTGTAAATTTGCCTGGTGTAAATGTGTGGTGCGGTTTGTCTTCAAGGGGACTCATTGGACCTTTTCGATTTGAAGGCACTGTAACTGGTATAACTTACCTAACAATGCTTGCTGATTCCATATTTCCTGCCATTCGTGCATTATACGGTAATGATAATTTTTATTTTCAACAAGATGGTGCCCCGCCGCACTATCACAGGGACGAACGAGCTTACCTGGATCAAAATTTGCTGGGCCAGTGGATAGGACGCAGGGGGCCAATCGAGTTTCCAGCACGCTCTCCAGACCTTACACCACTGGATTTCTTCTTATGGGGCACAGTAAAAGATCAGGTGTACAAACGTAAACCACGTAACCTAGACATTCTTTGGAATGAGATTCAAGCCGTTAGTAGAGAAATCTCATTGGACGTTTTGATACGATGTACAGAATCAGTGGTGACTCGTACTCAGAATTGTATTGATGCTGCAGGTCGCCAATTTGAACAGTAATAACATTTGTTATTTATGTTTCATTTACATTGGACTTTCAGCTTTCTAATTTCCTGAAATTTAACTTTGTAGAACGGTAAATAAATTTTCTATGGAAGTTCAAATTGTGTATACATTTTTTGAAGCACCCTGTATATAGAGATAGATATATAAGATAACAATTTCATGAGATGACTAAATAAGTGGAATTAAATCAGGATTTAACAATCAACCTTTAATCAACTGATTTTGAAATAGGCCTGTCAAGTAGATAAATTATAGTTAGGATACATTATTCAGCCAGCAGGGTTAAATTAATAATCGAACAAGGAAATAATGTAAAAATTACAAAAAGCGTAATAAAATACTTGGACGAGATATTATAAACTAAAGTTTGATGCTTTTCGGTCGGTCAACTTGATTGTACCCAAATGAGATGTGTTATTCCCTAATCTTAAAAAAAACATGAGATTAATAAATACACTTGAATGACCAGTTTCGATCGTCAAGCGATCATCATCAGATCCATTACACTTAGGCTACACAATTTTTATGTTTGAAAGTATGGGTGAAAGTATTTACAATATGTACACTTCTTTAGTTGCGGTATTAGTTGAGATAATTGAACTCAGCAATATGTGCTAGTTATAGTCTATGTGATGTTTTGATAAATTATTTAAAGTAGTGATTGACCTACAAACTTGCATGTTTAGAGTGAATATGTGATTGTAGTTAAATGGTCAATTCAGGTTGTATTGTACAGGCTGCGTATCTGATTGAGTCTTGTGTGTCCTGGTGAGAGCAGTTGTCTTCGTCACTATCTACACTCAACTGGGGAGCTTCCTGTAGGCCAGGGTCTCTTAATACCTGGGTGTTTTCCCTCTCGCATACTTAAGTTTCTGTGTTCGTCGTATAAATGTGACTGTATGTGGCCATGCCTAGTCTCCCTAATGTGGTGCATGTTACTGTATTCAGGATAATCTTCAACTATTAAAGACTTGGTTTCAATTCTCACCACGCATAAGCCAATAGCCATATAAGCGCTGCCCGGTCTAATGAGAATGTCCCGGCACCTTTAATACCGCCGTTAATACGGGCCTCGGTTTATTGAAGATCCAATAACATGTTTCCCTTATTAATCCCTGTTGTGACCGATATCGCATGGTTTTGAGAGCTCTGGCAACGTCGCATAGCAGGAGGAAGGATGCAAGCGGAAGTAACCTGAGGTTGATGTTTTTACGTCATGGACATAGTCGACAGCATGACTAGGCGAAGGTTCCAGAAGTGTAGAGGGCGCTGATGAGCTCCAGGAAAAGTTGAGGTGGAAAGGTCACACCGGAGAAGCGGGTCACTTCATTTTGCATCGCCGTCCAGCGAAGTTCACTTCATTTTGCATCGCCGTCCAACGAAGTTCACTTTCTTTTGTGTCGCCGTACGCCGAAGTTCATCTTTTTTTGTGTGTCGCCGCACGCTGAAGTTCCTAACAAGTGTGTAATAGCAGTCGTACCGTGGCCGCTTGGAACCAGTGTGGTATTCCGACAGTTTTTGGGACATAGCTGAAAGGCTCAGTATTATCTCTTGCGTGGACAGCTCTGTGTTAACGAATACTAAAGCTGAATGTGGCGAGGTGATATTATAACGCAGATCATAATGCATTATGTTGTGGGACACTAGTCATTTGTACAATGAAGTGCGAGCAGACACACGTGGTGTCTCAAGCTTTTACCAGGTACGGGACTGTATGGGCCGTGCGCTATATAACTGACGCCCAGAACATATGAACGAAGCGATGTGCTTTTGTTTGACGACCAGACAAATGAGTATCCAGGGTCAGTGAACTATGAGAGATAAACTGAGTGCAGTCCAAATATAGAGCGACATTCTAGGTCAAGGACGGACGTAATATCTTATGAGTACAGGCTTGTGTAGACGCATACGATATAACCTGTGCCGTTATAGAGTTATTTTCACGGCCATGAGTTGATATTACTTGGCATAGTCGACATGAAGATTGCAGCGATGTATTGGACGGACATAAAGGCTATCAGTACAGACCAGTGCGAGTTTTGTGTCAATAACTTTACGAGCGAAGAGATGGCAAGCTAAGTTTAGTATGTGGAAGCTGTTACGATGACGTGGAAACGAAGGCGAGCCAGGACCATGGACACCCCGAGGGTCACGAGCTGGATCCAGGACGAGAGGGGAGGATGTTCAATGGGAAGAACGTGGACCCAAAACCCCCAGGAAACGTGTCAGCGGAACCAAGACTGAGGTGGCCGAAAGGTACTGAAAACCATGTTAATTCTTAAGTAGTGGTTAATGGGTAGTGGTTACTAAGATTTGGACAGTTGGGCAAAAATCGAAATAGAAGTTAATCAATAAGGATAAAATGCGATATAATGACATGATTAATAGGATAGTAAATTTTAAGTTTTCTTTTGAGAGATTAAGGCAGTTTTCTTTAGGGTTTAAAAGTAAATATATGGATGCTTTAAAATATAATTTGAGTACAGGGATCTTTCAGCGTGTTAAGTCGCTGTGTTCTTTGAATTGGTGCAACCTGGATGACAATTTATGGTTTGAACAGGCTTAAATTACAAGGGATTCATTTACACTTAATGGGCCACTTTTTGTGCGCACAACATATTTATGCTAAACACTCACACGTCACTGAGGTGTCCCTTTACATGCTAACATGAGGAGATGCGTTTGGTAGGTGACTGATACAAAGTTGTGTAAATAATGATACTGCATTGATAAAATAGCAGGGTTGCATAATACGAAGTTATGATGAAACTAAAGGTTCTCGCTATAGCGAGGTGAATAAAATAAATGATTATAATTAATGTTACGTGATAGGTTCAAGTATATGAAATTTTGAGGCAATTGTCTGTTGAAAAATAATACAGATAGGCAGAGGCCATCTACCTAAATGTTTATGGTGTAGTTATAAATATGTGAAGAGCATGCAGTGATTAATAAATGAAAAAAAAATATCTGGGATCATAAAGATGTTAAAATGTAAAGTGATGAATGTAAAAGCCAACAACCAGTCATTTTTCTGAGTGAGGCACAGCTGAACGAAAACCAGTGAAAATAATAATGAAAGTATTTAATACATGAATAAAAGGTCTGAAAATAAATTCTTTAACGCTAGTGACATCCATATATAAAACATTCTTTTTCCTATTTTGGTGATTACATTTAGTTAGAAGGAGATCGAATGAGGCAACAATTTTTTTCTTTGAATATCTTTTCAAATTTATGCACCTGCTCATTTATGGACTATTAGCGGAGAGGTGACATAGCATTTTGAAGTAATGGTTGTAATACTAGAATGATAAAGCTCTGATCTCCGTAAGTTATTTTGTATCCAAAGATTAGGACGCCCGGAGATTTTTGTCCTCATTAATTTGAATTTTGCTTCTGCGTCATTTATTTATTTGCACATCAAGAGTAATTTTGAGAAGTCTCCGAGCGGAAGTAGGCTTCTGAATGTGATTCTATGTATTTAGTGGTGTGGTTCTGTAATAAATGGTGGATGAGTTTTATCTTAACAGCGGAGTTTTTTGTCATTCTTGTTCGTTGTCATACTTGTGTGTCCACCGGATCAATTTTGAGATTTAACCCCAGTTGTACCCATCATTATAAAGACCCCGGGATTGCTTGAATCTCGTTCCCGACACAATTTTTTTTAAGGCCAAAATTGATTCGGACATTCAAGATTTTTTTTTCTTTCGCGATGTACCGAATTCTGGGTGAGGGTTGAAGTGTGTGTCGGGCCACCCAATCCAAAGCCAGATTATCGGGCACAACAAGATGGCGCCCACCGTGTAATGGCCTCGAACTGGGAATATCGTACCACGCAGTGGTATAGCCGACATCTTGAACTCGAAAAAATTGGAACACCAGAGGAGAGTGACAAGATGGTGGACGGCCATGTGGCACAAATGGAATGGAGAGAAAACCAATTGAGTGCTGGTACCCCATTTTATTGTGCGATATGTCTGTCAGTCTGTTAAAGTTCACTTTGTAGGATTTTTGTGTGTGTTTGAATGACATAAAACGAAGCGATTCAGTAACGTTAGATCGCTGTGTTTAAGCGATACCATCCACATTTATTATTTCCACATTATATTAGATTTCGATTCCACTGTCAAATTGAAGTAACCACTAGTCCTTAGTCTAAGTTAGTCACTAGTTGTAACAGCTTCCATGTTTATTTGTTGTGAAATATGGGAGAATTTGATGAAATTAAGGGATTGATAGGACAGCTAGGAGAGAAGCTAAAGGAGTTAGCTAAAAGTCAAAAGAATATGGAGGAAGGTTTGAAGACTCAATGGAAAGACTATGAAGGTGGTATGAACACTAATCTAGATGGGTTGGATAGACAGTTGATTAAGATGCATGAAGGAATAAATACTAAATTTGAAGGTTTAGACACTAAATTTGAAGGTTTAGACACTCAATTCAAAGGTTTAGACACTCAATTCAAAGGTTTCGACACCAAATTCAAAGATTTAGATACTAAATTCGAAGGTTTTGAAAAAAATCTTGGAATTCAGTCAGGGGACTTGCAAGGAGGATTGGAATTATTTAAGGAGCACCAATTCGATATGAAACAGTACATGGAGAAGGCTCAAGCCGAAATGACGGATTTAAAGGAACAAATTAAGAGGGATAAGGTCGAAATTGAAAGTAATATGGGGACACAGTTGAAATCATTGGAAAAAACCGTTCAAGAGGAAATGGATCGAAGCGTGGAGGCATTGACCGCCAAGATGGAAGAAAGGGATAAAGCAATCAACGCAGAGGTCTTGGTGTTAAAGGAAGAGGCGAAAGTAATACAGCAGAGATTAGCGAATGATACCAGGAGCATGACCGATAAAATGTCTGAATTCACCATGGAGCAGGAATGCAAGATGGAAAGTCCTAGGAGTCAGATGGGGGAAATGAAATTAGAGTTAAACGACGAAATTAAAACACAGATTGCAACAGCGGTTTCGACAGTACAAGATAAAGTGAGTATTGCTCACGGAGAACAGTTAAAGAGAATTGTTGAATTAGAAGGAAAGATGGTAGAAGCAAAATCAATAGATGTAAACAAGGAACCAAGTCCGACAGGAACAACATTCACACCATTCAGTTACAGCTCAACTCAACCGATTACCATCATTAGGAATCAGGAGGACCGCCCAAAAACATTTTCAAATTTGACTGGCATCACACCCATAGAATTCCTCCGGGACCTGAAGGAATACATGGATGAACATAGGGTTCCTAAAGAGAGAGAAATGAGGGTAATAGAAAGAGCTCTTGAAGGCCAACCGCTAAACTGGATGCGAGCTTTTAGGAATCAGTTCAGAGGGTACGATGACTTTGCGAACGCTTTCCTGAAGTGATTTTGGTCCTCAGAAGAACAACAAAGTATAAGGGCTGAATTATACTCAAAGAAATACGCGACTACCAGGCCAACACAATACGCTGGGTATTTCACGAATCAGGTAGCCAGGCTACAATTTTTGGATCCACCGTTGGAGGAGCAGGATTTGGTGCATGCCATAATACAGCAATATCCGGTAGAAGTCCAGCGTGTATTAATTGCATCGGGTGCAAATAGACTCGAGGTGTGTGACGAGATTTTGAGGAAACTAGACCACACGAGCAAGATGACGGAACCTAGTAGTCCAAGGACAGAACAGAGAGAGGCAAATATGGTGGTAATGGATCGTATGGCGCAGACGGAACCTCAGCGAAGTTATGGAAGGAACGATAGAGATGGAAGGGATGAAGGAAATGGCTTAAACAGATACAGGAATCAAGGAAAGCCATATGACCGGAGGCCATATTATCAGGATAGAAGTGGACGATTTAATCAGAGGGACTACGGAAGGTCAGGATATAGAGGGAGAGAATCGTGGTCACGTGATCGGAGACCATACAATAACTGCCCAAGATACGGGAATCAAGAAAGGCAAAATTATAGGCCATCATTAGAAGAACGTCACCAAGAAAGACGAAGATACATTGAACAATTAAGGGAAAAGGAACAAGAAGAAGAAGAAGAATCTCAGGCAAAACAGCATGAGGAATCGAAACCAGGCACCAGTGGAGTCAAATCAGGAAAGAGAAGCTGACAGGAAGGAAATGCTGAGTTTGAACAGGGACTCACAAGCAGTAATAACGATTTTTTGCCCATTAATAATGATTTTCGCCCAGATGTCATGACAGTCCAAATTCAAGCCATTCACAGCATTACTGATGATGATAGGAGATATGAAGGCCAAGACGAAGAAGAAAGTAGAATGAGTGAAGAATGGATAGAGCTACCGTTTCAGGAGGAGAATACCACAGAAGAAGATGAAACTGAGAGAGTTATAGGCAAATTCAATGCAGCTAGCCTTAAAAGGTACCACACGAGACAGTAAGCATGCGATATGGAGAACTCATTGAAGAAATAGATTGTTAACCCAACAGAATAATAATAATCGAGATGTTTCACGCTTATTATTATTCCTGGTTGAGGGGGATTTGTGACCGATATCGCATGGTTTTGAGAGCTCTGGCAACGTCGCATAGCAGGAGGAAGGATGCAAGCGGAAGTAACCTGAGGTTGATGTTTTTACGTCATGGACATAGTCGACAGCATGACTAGGCGAAGGTTCCAGAAGTGTAGAGGGCGCTGATGAGCTCCAGGAAAAGTTGAGGTGGAAAGGTCACACCGGAGAAGCGGGTCACTTCATTTTGCATCGCCGTCCAGCGAAGTTCACTTCATTTTGCATCGCCGTCCAACGAAGTTCACTTTCTTTTGTGTCGCCGTACGCCGAAGTTCATCTTTAATTTTGTGTCGCCGCACGCTGAAGTTCCTAACAAGTGTGTAATAGCAGTCGTACCGTGGCCGCTTGGAACCAGTGTGGTATTCCGACAGTTTTTGGGACATAGCTGAAAGGCTCAGTATTATCTCTTGCGTGGACAGCTCTGTGTTAACGAATACTAAAGCTGAATGTGGCGAGGTGATATTATAACGCAGATCATAATGCATTATGTTGTGGGACACTAGTCATTTGTACAATGAAGTGCGAGCAGACACACGTGGTGTCTCAAGCTTTTACCAGGTACGGGACTGTATGGGCCGTGCGCTATATAACTGACGCCCAGAACATATGAACGAAGCGATGTGCTTTTGTTTGACGACCAGACAAATGAGTATCCAGGGTCAGTGAACTATGAGAGATAAACTGAGTGCAGTCCAAATATAGAGCGACATTCTAGATGAAGGACGGACGTAATATCTTATGAGTACAGGCTTGTGTAGACGCATACGATATAACCTGTGCCGTTATAGAGTTATTTTCACGGCCATGAGTTGATATTACTTGGCATAGTCGACATGAAGATTGCAGCGATGTATTGGACGGACATAAAGGCTATCAGTACAGACCAGTGCGAGTTTTGTGTCAATAACTTTACGAGCGAAGAGATGGCAAGCTAAGTTTAGTATGTGGAAGCTGTTACGATGACGTGGAAACGAAGGCGAGCCAGGACCATGGACACCCCGAGGGTCGCGAGCTGGATCCAGGACGAGAGGGGAGGATGTTCAATGGGAAGAACGTGGACCCAAAACCCCCAGGAAACGTGTCAGCGGAACCAAGACTGAGGTGGCCGAAAGGTACTGAAAACCATGTTAATTCTTAAGTAGTGGTTAATGGGTAGTGGTTACTAAGATTTGGACAGTTGGGCAAAAATCGAAATAGAAGTTAATCAATAAGGATAAAATGCGATATAATGACATGATTAATAGGATAGTAAATTTTAAGTTTTCTTTTGAGAGATTAAGGCAGTTTTCTTTAGGGTTTAAAAGTAAATATATGGATGCTTTAAAATATAATTTGAGTACAGGGATCTTTCAGCGTGTTAAGTCGCTGTGTTCTTTGAATTGGTGCAACCTGGATGACAATTTATGGTTTGAACAGGCTTAAATTACAAGGGATTCATTTACACTTAATGGGCCACTTTTTGTGCGCACAACATATTTATGCTAAACACTCACACGTCACTGAGGTGTCCCTTTACATGCTAACATGAGGAGATGCGTTTGGTAGGTGACTGATACAAAGTTGTGTAAATAATGATACTGCATTGATAAAATAGCAGGGTTGCATAATACGAAGTTATGATGAAACTAAAGGTTCTCGCTATAGCGAGGTGAATAAAATAAATGATTATAATTAATGTTACGTGATAGGTTCAAGTATATGAAATTTTGAGGCAATTGTCTGTTGAAAAATAATACAGATAGGCAGAGGCCATCTACCTAAATGTTTATGGTGTAGTTATAAATATGTGAAGAGCATGCAGTGATTAATAAATGAAAAAAAAATATCTGGGATCATAAAGATGTTAAAATGTAAAGTGATGAATGTAAAAGCCAACAACCAGTCATTTTTCTGAGTGAGGCACAGCTGAACGAAAACCAGTGAAAATAATAATGAAAGTATTTAATACATGAATAAAAGGTCTGAAAATAAATTCTTTAACGCTAGTGACATCCATATATAAAACATTCTTTTTCCTATTTTGGTGATTACATTTAGTTAGAAGGAGATCGAATGAGGCAACAATTTTTTTCTTTGAATATCTTTTCAAATTTATACACCTGCTCATTTATGGACTATTAGCGGAGAGGTGACATAGCATTTTGAAGTAATGGTTGTAATACTAGAATGATATAGCTCTGATCTCCGTAAGTTATTTTGTATCCAAAGATTAGGACGCCCGGAGATTTTTGTCCTCATTAATTTGAATTTTGCTTCTGCGTCATTTATTTATTTGCACATCAAGAGTAATTTTGAAAAGTCTCCGAGCGGAGGTAGGCTTCTGTGTGTGATTCTATGTATTTAGTGGTGTGGTTCTGTAATAAATGGTGGATGAGTTTTATCTTAACAGCGGAGATTTTTGTCATTCTTGTTCGTTGTCATACTTGTGTGTCCACCGGATCAATTTTGAGATTTTACCCCAGTTGTACCCATCATTATAAAGACCCCGGGAATGCTTGAATCTCGTTCCCGACACAATTTTTTTAAGGCCAAAATTGATTCGGACATTCAAGATTTTTTTTTCTTTCGCGTTGTACCGAATTCTGGGTGAGGGTTGAAGTGTGTGTCGGGCCACCCAATCCAAAGCCAGATTATCGGGCACACTGTATTACATGCATTTTAAAATTGGCTACTTTTAACTACAATCACATATTCACTCTAAACAAGCAAGTTTGGAGGTCAATCACCACGTTCAGTATTTTAGCAAAACATCATATAGACCACAACTAACAAATTTTGACGAGTTGAACTATCTCAAATAATACCGCAACTAAATAAGTGTACATATTGTAAATAGTTTCTCCCATATTTTCTGCCATAAAAAATTTGTATCTCAAGTGTAATGGATCTGATGATGATCGCTTGACGATCGAAACTGGTCATCCAAGTGTATTTATTAATCTCATGTAATTTTTTCAGGATTAGGGAATAACCCATCTTATTTGGGTACAATCGAAGGGGAGCGTGATGGCGCAGTGGCTTAGCTGCTCGTCTTCCAACCGGACGGCCGGGGTTCGAATCCCGGTGAGAGAGGGGTGGAATTTTCACCTGAAAAATCACGTGGCGTCAGGAAGGGCATCCGGCCTCAAATCCCCGGCCAAAACCAAAATGAGCCTTCCTGGCTCCGGCGACCCCAATTAATTGGGAAAAGCCGAAGGAAGGAAGGATTTGGGTACAATCGTGTTGACCGACTGAAAAGCACCAAACTTTAGTTTACTAAGGCAACACTGGAAATGGCTTCAAACACCATAAAGATATAGAACAAGAAGTTCCGTAACGAACTAAAGAACCTACTTTTCTTAAAATTAAGATTCATGCCAGTGATTAATCTACAGTATATGAACCTATCTAGAATAATGACGAAATTAAGTTGGTAATATCGAAATGTTTAATTAGTTAGAAATATACCTGGTATAATGTAGCCTAATAGAGCACTACAGTTGGCTGCCCTGGCGACTGAATATATTCTTAGTTCCATCTCTTAAGGTACAGAATACAGAATTTGGTTGAAGTCCAATGGACGTTACATGCAGTTAGACATTGGATCTATCAGCACGCGTAAAAGCATGTTGGCAACAATGTCATGAGTGTGTGAAATAATCTGAAATATTATGATATCTTGTGCCAATTTTGGATGAAATCCATTTGTTAGTACAGAAGTTACATGTATTTTAAAATTGGACATATCAGTAGGCATAGAATCATGTTGGCAGCACTGACTTATATGAATTACTCTAAATTAATCTAAAATGTCTGGTACTATACGTGTGCATAGTTTAAAGCTGTCGGCTTGCATACTTTCTGATATATTGGTATTTGGATAAAATATAGTGGGAGCAATTATTAACAGTTGGCTCTTAAGAATACGCTCAGTCATATGTGTTTATGTACACATATTACATACAAAATTTGGTTGAAATCCAATTGATAGTGTAGAAGTTATATGCATTTAAAAATTGGGCCTGTCAGAAGGCTTAAAATTATTTTGGCAACACTGTCATGTATGGCCTCCTGGAAATTAAACTGAAATAGTATTATCTACATGTGTGCCAATTTTGGAATAGCTCCCATGCATACCTTCCAAGATATCCAACATGGAGCTCAAATGTCTAGTGCGTATTTTCAGCCGTTGGTAGCACTGACATCATTTTCAAATATGGACGTGAGATATTCCGGTGCACATCTTTACTCATACTAAATTTGGTTTTGATTGCTGCAGCCGTTTAGGAGTTGATAGGGGGGGAGGCACATACACAGCCAGACAGACACACATTTTCTCGGATCGATCTCATAAGTCTACTTTTTCCTCATTTTTGCAAAATGTGAAAAGTAGGCCAAAAATTGAAGTGTTCATTCCAAGAACCAGACACGTCCAAGCGTTAAATTGTTCAGACTACAGAATAATGCGAGGGAAAAACAATAGTTTTCAATATAGTTTGCGGGATATTCATACAGTGCATTAGTACCATACGGGATGCAAGCAGAGGAATATAGACCTTCCCGACAACACGTGTTAGTTGGGTTGCATATAACAATATTATTAAGGGCAGCTGATTCATCTCGTATATACAAAAAGAATGTTGCGTGATAGATTGTCTGCTCTGAATGCGTTCATATACCATTCATTGGATTGCGATAAAACTTGGGTGAGTTATTGTGCACACTCCCGCAATGGTTCCTAAATTAATAAATCTATTTAAAATTGGCGACGCATGAGTCGTTTAAATGAGTATTGGCTCGCGAATCGTTTCAAGAAAGTACCTTTTGTGTTCATAAACCATTCATCCGATTGCGATGAACCTTGATTGAGTTGTTGTGTACATTGTCGCAACTGTTTCTGAATTAGTAAATCCATTTTACAAAAGGTCACACAAGTCGTTTCAACAAATGAGTGTTGGCGCGTGAATCGTTTCAACAAATGATCTTTGGTTAGCTGCCGTCTCCACGCCTACGAACGTTTTTAGTAAGTAAAGCCATTTCACAATTTGTGGCACGCGAGTCGTATCAACACATGAGTTTTGATGCATTAATCGTTTCAACAAATGAACTTTGGTTAGCTGTCGTATCCACGCCTACGAAAGATTCTTAATAATTAAAGCCTTCTCACAATATGTGGCGCGCGATTTGTATCAACACATGAGTTTTGGTGCATTAATCGTTTCAACAAATAAACATTGGTGAGTAGTTGTGCGCAAGCCCCCATCACAGTGTCTTAATTAGATTATCCATCTTACAATAGATGGCGCGTGGGTCGTTTCAACAAATGCACTTTCGTCAGCTGGTGTGCAAGCTCGTGTAGGTTTCTGAATTAGTAAATCCATTTTACGGTAGGTGGCTCATAAGACATTACAAAAAATGTATTTAATACAACTTAGTGGCAGTTTGAGTGTTTCCAAACGTTTTAAGTTTCCGGTGAGCCTCGCATTGGCTATGACCATCAACAAAGCACAGAGACAATCCCAACGAGTGTATGGACTAAATTTGGAAAAGCTTTACTTCTCACATGAACAGCTGTTTGTGGCCTGCTTACGCGTCGGAAAGCCTCCTGATTTATTCATGTAGACACCAGACAGTGTATTACGTCCGCCTTACGCAACGGGCTGCGCGGACAAAGGGATGGTTCAGAATATTCGTGACAAAGCCAGTGATGGAAATCTCGAAAAGCCGTGAATCCTGGACGGGTCTAGAAGCATTCATTGAGTCAACAGCCTGCTACGGGAAAAAACAAGAAATATTGTGTACTCAAAATCATTACAATATACACACATCAAAAAAAGTTTTGCATCACCTCGGTTCCCAGATATCCGGCATATAGACGTTGACTGTGTATATTGTATCCAAGATACAGTCCCTTTGACTGTTCATAGATGTCACTAAAACTGCTCAAAGATGTAAACAACCATGCATGAGCAGGGCCTATTAGACGGAGGGGGTACGACAGCCGATCAGTTCCAGTCATTCCACCAGGACGAAGGTACGCTGCTCATGTTGTCTGTAGTTCTACCATGCCTAGAAGGTCAATACCGCAGTTCGATCGCGTCCGCATTGTTACTTTGTGTCAAGAAGGGCTCTCAACAAGGGAAGTTTCCAGGCGTCTCAGAGTGAACCAAAGCGATGTTGTTCGGACATGGAGGAGGTACAGAGATACAGGAACTGTCGATGACAGGCCTCGCTCAGGCCGCCCAAGGGCTACTACTGTAGTGGATGACCGCTACTTACGGATTGCCGCTCGGAGGAACCCTGACAGCAATGCCACCATGTTGAATAATGCGTTTCGTTCAGCCACAGGACGTCGTGTTTCAACTCAAACTGTGCGCAATAGGCTGCATGATGCGCAACTTCACTCCCGACGTCCATGGCGAGGTCCAGCTTTGCAACCCCGACACCATGCAGCGCGGTACAGATGGGCCCAACAACATGCTGAATGGACCCCACGGAATTGGCATCACGTTCTCTTCACCGATGAGTGTCGCATATGCCTTCAACCAGACAATCGTCGGAGACGTGTTTGGAGGCACCCTGGTCAGGCTGAACGTCTTAGACACACTGTCCAGCGAGTGCAGCAAGGTGGTGGTTCCCTGATGTTTTGGGGTGGCATTATGTGGGGCCGACGTACGCCACTGGTGGTCATGGAAGGCTCCGAAACGGCTTTACGATACCTGAATGACATCCTCCGACCCATAGTGCAACCATATCGGAAGAATATTGGAGAGGCATTTGTCTTCATGGACGACAATTCTCGACCTCATCGTGCACATCTTGTGAATGCGTTCCTTCAAGATAACGACATTGCTCGACTACAGTGGCCAGCATGTTCGCCAGACATGAACCCTATCGAACATGCCTGGGATATGTTGAAAAGGGCTGTTTATGGACGTCTTGACCCACCAACCACTCTGAGAGATTTACGCCGAATTGTCGTTGAGGAGTGGGACAATTTGGACCAACAGTGTCTTGATGAACTTGTGGATAGTATGCCACGGCGAATACAGGCATGCATCAATGCAAGAGGACGTGCTACTGGGTATTAGAGGTAGTGGTGTGTACTGCAATCTGGACCACAAATGCTGAAAGTCTAGCTGTATGATGGTACAACATGCAATGTGTGGGTCTCATGAGCAATAAAACGAGCTGAAATGTTGTTTGTGTTGATCTCTATTCCCTTTGTATTTAACGGGTCCGGAACTCTTGGAACCGAGGTGATGCAAAACTTTTTTTGATGTGTGTATATATATATTGAACCCTTATTGAATTGCCGATCAATAAGTCTTCATGATTTTTATTATTATTATTACTTATATCCAGGCAGTGCCTGTTGAAGTGGACAATTGAAGGCAGGTAGTGTGTCGCAACGCTTGCAACAGAGGTGGCGTGATAGTTATTTCTGGGGACGACCTGCTAAGCCAAGTTCAAGGACAAATTCTGAGTGAACGCGCATACAATTTGGCGTCATTATGGGCGTGCCAGAGGTGAATTTCTACCGATACCCGATTGAATCAGCGAATCAGAAGAGAGGACGCCTAAACCACGCAGCGAAGTGTGTGCCATAAAAAAGACGCTGAAAACACGTGTATGAAGAACCGCCGATCGGATGGAATTCCGCATAAGTGCATTGAGACGTTTAGATAAAAAGAAGAAGTTTGATACTAGTCCCAAGTCTGTGAGTTGAAAATTACAGATTATTTTCTCAGATTGCCCCTACTCCACTCCATTCTGCCAGTTTCTCATAAATTGATCGGTGATGAGTAGTTTGTGACACAATTTGATCAGGCGCCGAAAGGCTTAGTTCACGCCAGTTTGAGAAACATTCTATTGTGCTCTTGGGAGCAGAGTTCATGCCAAGCGGAGGGGAGATCTCTAGTTGAGATAAGTGCTACCCGGCATAAGTATTTTGAGAGACTTTTAAAATGCCAGCTACGTGGCTGACTAGACTGTAATATTTTTCTGTAATATTTTTGTGTTATATTTTGTGATTTCCGCCATTGCCCGGTCCCAAGTCCGGGATGAGAAAGGAGGAGGGTTCGATGGCAGGCTTAACAACAAGCCGGTCGGTAAAACAAATTCTGTTGTATCTCAATGCACTGGCTAGAATAAATATTATGGATGAAACTGCTAGGGCGTTCCCCGCTGTAGGCGACGCGCATCATCATCGCCCGAATGGTGTGGGAAATGTGCAAGGGCTCCCCACTCAAGGACGGGGTGGGCTAAAGAAGCGAGTCCAACAAATCAGAATGGCAACCATTAACATTGGTACTCTTACGAGTCGAAGCCGAGAACTTGCAGATACCTTGAAGAACCGACAAGTAGATATTGCCTGCATCCAGGAAACCAAATGGTCTGGCTCAAAATCCAAGGATATTGGTGAAGGATACAAATTATTCTACCACGGAAAGATATCAGGCAGGAATGGCGTAGCTATAGCTGTGAGTACAAAATTCAGAGATCATGTCTCTGAAGTAAACCGTCTTTCTGACCGATTGATGTCTATTAAGATCGACACTGGTACGAAAACCTTACGTGTGGTTTCATGTTATGCTCCACAAACTGGGTGCACGGATGATGAGAAGGATGAATTTTGGAACAACCTCGAAACTTACCTACAGTTTGTTGAAGAAGAACTCCTGTTCATTGGTGGTGACTTAAATGGCCACGTTGGAGGGAATAGAAATGGTTTCGAGAGAGTACATGGTGGACAAGGCTTTGGAGAGCGAAATGAGGATGGAAACGAATCCTGGAATTTGCTGAGGCCTTAGACTTAGCTGTGACTAACACCTTTTACAAAAAGCGACCATCGCACCTCATTACCTACAGTAGTGGTGGAAGAAATACGCTGATTGATTATTGGCTGGTACGAAGGAGTGATCTGAAGTTTGTCACTGATGTAAAAGTCATACCATCAGACATTATTGCACCCCAACATCATCTCCTTCTCCTCAATTTTAGGATTCGCCTTGATCTCGGCAAGAAAAGTCTTAAATCTACATCGGAACGAATTAAATGGTGGAAATTAAAACAACATCACATCCAGCTGAAAACATCTATAGGTTCTTTATCTATGCCAGAACAAGGTCAACACGTTGATGAAATCTGGGCAAAGGCCTCCACACATATTACGACTTGTGCTACTGACATCATGGGTAAATCAAAACCTGGACGCAGTTTTATCAATAAAGAGATATGGTGGAGGAATTCTCATGGCCAAGATGCCATCAGGATGAAGAAGTTAGCGTATAAGACCTGGCTCCAATCGGGACTGGATCTTGATCGTCAGCAATATAGAAGATTGAAGTCGGTGGCAAAACAGGAAGTGGCAAAGGCTAAAGCAGACCATTACAAGAGCATGTACGAAGAGCTCAACACACCAGAAGGAGCAAATAATATCTACAGACTAGCGAAGAATCGCCATCGTTCCACTCAAGATGTTGGACATGTTATGATCATTAAGAATGAAAATCAACAACCTCTACGGAAACCTAATGAGATCCTTAACCGATGGAAACAGCACTTCGAAATTATTAGCAACGAAGAATTTCCGCATCCGCCACTACCAGCTGTGGATCCTGTACTTGGTCCAGTACCAGCCATCACGGTTGCCGAAGTGGAGACCGCTATGAAGAAAATGAAAAATGGAAAGGCAACTGGACCGGATGATCTCCCATCGGAGGTGTGGAAGATGCTTGGATCACAAGCAGCTCAGTTTCTAGCAGATCTCTTCAACAAGATCATCAATGAAAACGAAGCTCCTCTTACTTGGCTCAGCAGTGTAACAATACAAATATGGAAAGGTAAAGGAGATGTGCACAACTGCTCAAATTATCGACCGATTCGCCTGCTTTGCCACACTATGAAGATATTTGAGCGTATCGTGGATACACGCCTTCGTGACATAATCAAGATTGCCTCAGACCAGTGTGGTTTTATGAAAGGTACAGGGACAATCGATGCTATTCACGCCGCTCGTCTTTTGATGGAAAGGCACCTAAAAAAGCGGAAACCACTCCATATAGCCTTCTTGGATCTTGAAAAGGCCTTCGACAGGGTACCTCGTGATCTAATATGGTATGCACTACGACAGCATGGGGTACCAGAAGCATATGTTCAATGGGTTCAGCTTCTTTATCGGAATGTCACCAGCTATGTCCGATGTGCTTCAGGAAACTCCGCAAATTTTCCCATCCGATTTGGTGTTCATCAGGGGTCAGATTTGTCCCCACTCCTGTTCATCATCTGTCTTGACACCATCGCAGCCGAACTACTGCAACCACATCCCTGGACCTTGCTCTATGCTGACGATATCATTGTAGCCTGCAAGTCTCGCCAAGAATTGGAACAACATGTTCAATGTTGGAAAATTGCACTAGACACCCATGGCCTACGACTTAATATTGGGAAGACAGAGTATATGGAGTGTGGAGTACCAAGTGAAGGATCTATTCACAATGATGGCACTGAACTCCGAAAATCATCTGCATTCAAATACTTGGGTACGCTAATCTGTTCAGATGGCCGAACACTCCCAGATGTCCGAAACAGAGTCAACGCTGCATGGCTGAAATGGCGCCAAGTTACTGGAGTCCTTTTTGACCGGAATGTGCCACTATATCTGAAGTCGAAAATTTACAGAACCATCGTTCGACCAGTAGCACTGTACGGTACTGAATGCTGGCCAGTAACGAAGAGACATGAAAAACAACTACATGTCATGGAGATGAAGATGATTCGCTGGACACAGGGACTTACTAGACTGGACCACATCAGGAATGACAATGTTCGAGCTACATTTGGTGTGGCTCCAATCCATGAAAAAATGCGGGAGAGCCGTCTGCGTTGGTATGGCCATGTACTGCGTAGCAATCACTCTTCAGTCGCGAGAACTGCACTTGACATAAGTCCAGAAGGCCGACGACCACGAGGGCGACCGAGAAAGCGCTGGCTGGATACTATGCGGGAGGACATGCAACTAGTGAATGCCACAACTAGAGACGCTCAAGATCGAGCAGTATGGAAGAAAAAGTGCAGATAAACAGACCCTGCAATAAAGCGGGATTAATGCTAGGAAGATGATGATATTTTGTGATGTATATGTGCGTGTGAATTAAGCAAATGCTTAGATAGGACCAGTTCGACGTGGAATAATCGCCCAGGTCTCTTGAGTGAAAGTCAGTAGCTCATAGCGATTTTAGCAGGGTAGAATTTTAATTTTGAACATTTCTTTTTAAGAAGCCACGCCAAGATGTCTACAGCAAGGTCGATTGGTGGGATGATGTGCTACGCCTCTACCAGAATGTCGACAATGACGGAGTAATTTTCCCGTGGGGAATGCTTTGGAATGGAGGTTGATTTTCTGCTAGCTGGACGGTGATGTACAAACCATTGATTTATTCAATATGTAGCTAGATTAGACGCGGGAACGTGTAAATAATTTTATTCATGGTCTTTCTTGTGTTTTTTTAGATTTCGTGCGCCAACACTCTTTTCTTTTAAATGTACGTTGGCACGTGGCCAAAATTTTGTGTGATTGTATATTTTTTCTTATGAGTCATTATTAGTATGCACGGCGCGTGCATTTGGATTTTATTTATGCGAATGCGGAGCTCGTCATGGTCGATAAATGGTGCTGTATTCAAATTCATTATAAGTAGGAGAAGGGGGTAAAAGTTGTTAGATGTTTTACGAACAGGTTTTTATTCATACTAGGGTTGCCGAGCGCAACACGTTAAGACGTCACTGTAGAACACATTTTTGAGTTTTTTTATATCCCTTTTTAGGTTCTTCAGTCACAGACAAGACTGGGAACGCAAGTCGGTGGAAATATTTATGTCTTTTATATCAGGTTTCTGTCAAACCCATACGTGTGATTCTGGTGTGTGTATTGTGTCAAGGTGTGCGTATTTGATTCTTCGTGATGAGGGGTAAAATGTGTCTACTGCCCTCAAATTTTGATGGTATTTCATGGAAAGGCGGAGCGCTTTTGGAGGCTACTTTACCTTGTCCTGTGCTGATTCTTGGATGTCCTTGGGAAATGCTAAGATATTTTTATTTGACACACACACGTACATTATGTGCTATTGGGAGCACGCATCTTCGAGACTCGAGCCATTGCTACGGCAGGTCAAGGTATGTTTACACGTGGGTTGACAGATGTGCAGCTTCCACCTTGCGCCCATCTATGTCTGGTGATTCATCGTTTAGGCAGTCCAGCTGACCGACTGACCCCTGTAAGCTATCTGTAGCAAACCTGTTCTTTTAATGATCGTTGGATCATATATTAAATTGGGAGTTCGCCATGTCCGTTACGAATTACCGCATATCGTATGAAATGAAATATTTGTTTTATGATGTAAATGTTGTCTATGAGCCTAGTGATTTCTGTGACTCATTTCATTTGCTTATGTTAGATAGTTGTTGATTGTGAAACCGTTGGGTGTATTTCTTATTTCATGTAAAAATGGCAAGCGGCCATGTGTGTATTTTTTTTATTGGTCACGTGTTGATTTACTTGTGTTGATTTAAAAAGTCCTAATTTTAGGCGTTAGTGTGGATTGCTACGGCAATTCTTTGATTTCAATTTCATGCGGAAATTATTTTGTCTTATTCAGTCTAGGAAGTGTCAGATTTAGTTTAATTAGTGTTTAGTTGGTTCCTCGTGTCTGTCTAGCTCTAAGACAATGCAGATTCGTCCCCTGAAGGTTTACTGGATGGTAACGGATCTCGCATTATATTGTACACATCGTACCGCATGTAGGAAAGCCGCACACGCACATGTCATTGCAGTAATTTGGGACATTTGGTCCAGATGTTGACGATCTCTCCTGAGATCAGGCCTAGTTTGACATTTTTATTAATTCAAGAGGGTGTCATTTGGGAGTCCTTGTGTTTTTGCTGTACATAGTGTAAATTTGTTGACCTGTTTATTAAATTCATATGTTTTAATCCTGGTATTCACTTTTTCCTGCATGTTATTTTGTTATATGTTACCCTGCATGTTATAAGAAGCGCTTAACAACAACTTTACGAAATGGACTGTTACACCCCCCGAAATTGAGTCTCATATGCTTCATTGCAAGGGTTCATATATAAAAATGGCTGCCCAAGTGGGGTTTGTTTTCGTTGTTTTATTGACCTCATACTTATTTCGCTGAGAAATGATGCCAGGTTAGCAGGACAAAAGTAAATTAAGTAAATTGAGGCGAAGTTATACCGCCATGTGTATCAGTAAAATCACTGAGTTCTTAAAGTTAGAAATGTCGAACAAGGTTAGAAGTTGATATTGTGTTTGATGATAACTTGTTCTGGCGCCCGGCTTAAAATTAGAAAAATTTGCATATTTAGTGAACTCAGTCAAAAGCAGGAAGGTGTTGCCTTTTTCACATTTAATTAACGTCGGTTAATTAAAGTGTTTTTCGTAAATTCTGTTAGTTATGAATTTAAAAGCAGATCACAAGGGAGTTATTTGTTGTTTGGAAATAAGAGTCATTATTCAGTAAGAGCTTGATTACTGAACATTTATTTAAATTAGAATCAATGTAATATTTAAATATCAAGACATGTGTGTGTACGACTGAAATCCCAGTGCATGACCCTATTTTCTCTGAGTATATTTGTGTGTTTTGCGATGGCTAGCATCGAGGAGATGAAAGTGTTGTTGAAGCAGATGTCCTCGCAGTTGTCTGTGCAAATGTCTGCAAAGACGGAGGAACAGTTGAAAAGCATGAAGGAGGAGATGAGTGAACAGAGCGATACACAATTACACGAGTTGCGTGAACATAGTGATAAACAGTTACACGAGTTGCGTGAACACAGTGATAAACAATTACAGGACGTGAACAGTAACATTACGGTCCAATTGCAAATCTAGAAATTGGATAGCGACAAACAAATACACGCGTTGCGTGAACAGAATGATAAACAATTACACGAGTGTTTGTTAACAGAATGATAAACAATTACACGAGTTACGAGAGCATAATGATAAACAGTTAGATCGCATAAACCACAAGTTATCGGAGCAGGCAACCTTACAAACAGTTCAATTAGATAGAATAACCCTTGAAATAAATCATAATACCAAATGCAACTAGAGAAACTGGCGGGGGAGGTGGCAGAGAATAATTCGAGACAGTTAGGCGAAATCAAGGAACTAGAATTGAAATTTGATGACAAACTAGTACAGGTAGAAGAAATGGTAGCCGCCAAACTGAAACAAATAAAGACTTCATGCGAAAACAATACGGCAGGGATTAAAAGCACGCAGGACGAATTACAGGGGCAATTCAAGAGAATAGAGGCGAAGAATATAAACATACAAGAGCAGATTAATTCAGTCGACAACAATGTGTTAGGATTGATAAAGGAACTTGTCAAACTGGAGATAAAAACGGAGAAGGAATGGAGGCACTTGCGCAAGAACCTGGAAGACCAGTTAAGTAAAAATCAAGATCAAATACGAGAAGAAATGGAAGAACAGTTAATTAAGAATCAGAAAGAAATGGAAGAACAGTTAATTAAGAATCAGAAAGAAATGGGAGAACAGTTAATTAGGAATCAGAAAGAGATAGGAGAACAGTTAATTAAAACTCAGAAGCAGATACAAGATCAAATAGGGGAACAGCTTGAGAAGAATCAGGAGAACAACGAAGAAAAAATTAACAATTTGAAGAGTAGAATCCGGAAAGATTGGAAACAGCAGGTGAATGAGACTAAAGGGGATAGGCTGACGATATTAAAGAGGCTAGGGGAGAATAACTCTAGAATACAGGCTCTGGAGGAAAGTATCAAGTCCAAGTTTCAAGAACACGCGGACTTCAACGTTAAGAATAAGATAAGATCTTTAGACATTGCCACTTTATTCTCTTCAGAAAATGCAGTAGGGAAACACGGAAGTATTGGAAGTCCGGAGGGGTCGAAGCTAGCTGAGGATACGAGCCGGGATCAGAGTCCAAAGAAAACTTGCAACACATTCCACAATTACAGAGGGGAGACGTCAACTCCACAACCTGGTGTGACACCTGCACAAGTCATACAAGTCATTAGGGGAAATGATTTGAAACCAGACAAGTTCAGGGAAAATTCAGGATCTACTCCAAAAGCATTCTTGCGCCAGCTGGATGATTATTTTTATGACCAACACGTCAGTCCCGCAAAACAGCTTCGTTTAGTGGAGAAGTTTTTAGATGGCTCATGTTTAATCTGGTTTCAAAGCTTCAAATATACGTTGAATGACATGGTCCAGTTTAAAGAAGCATTTTTGAGGAAGTTTTGGAGTTCTTCACTGCAGCAGGGGTTGAGGATGGAATTATATACCAGAAAATACCATAGTACACACCCTACAAGGTTTTCTGAGTTTTTTAGTCAGCAGCTAGTAAAATTTCGAGATTTTGACGTACCTCCGTCAGAGGAAAACATGGTATTAACTATAGGCAAGCAGCTTCCGATGAACATACAGCAATATTTAGTGGCAGGAAATATAAAAACCGCAGTTCATACCGAGGAGATACTCCGCCACTTGGACGAAACGAGTATGGTTAGTCCACAGACAGGGAGACGAAATATGGAATGCGTGAATACCGCAGAAATAGCTCAGGGGCATCAAAACGGTCAAAGTCAGAACAATCAGACGAAGACACAGTACACTAGCACACAATTTACGCCCAGACGGCAGGAATTCGACGGTCGAAACCAATACAACAACAATAATAATAATAGGAACTTCCAAAATCGCCATGATTACTACAGCAATCACCTTAACAATAATAATCAGAGGACGTACCAGCGAGAATACACTAACTGGAGAGGAAACCAAAGGCAGGATAGGCCATATCAGAGGAACGGGGACGGTAGATGGAATAATCAGAGGAATTATCGGCAAGAAAACCAGAGAGACTACCGTAATGATTTGAACGAGCGTTACGATGAGTCGCAAACATATCTGGATGAATTAAATGCAGAAGAGGAAACAGAGAAAGAGAAGTGGGGACGAGCCCTTAAAAACAGAAGAAATCCCGACAATCACAGTAACGAGGAAGCAGAAAAGGTGACAAGACAGGAGGAGACGCGGAAAAATAGCAGAAGAAATTCGCGGGACGAAGTTTCAGGCAATGGTCAGGAAATATGGTAAAGAAGACGGTAACAGAAGACGGCAGGTCTGGCCGAAGTTGTAATTGTGAGAGTGAGAGAGGGGAGGTCTAGCGAGACGGGTGAATGACATCTCAGAGGGGAACACAGCAGCGAGAAGTGCGCACGTTAATTGGGACTGTGGAATGCACAGTCAGGCAAACGAGTGAGGTACTTAAGTGATGTTATCTATACTACAGTGGATAAGTTTTTAAAATCCAAATCAATCACTTGCTTCGAATTTCAAAACCTTGCTGAGGATAAATGAACCCTTATTGATTTGCCGATAAATAAGTCTTCATGATTTTTATTATTATTATTACTATTTATATCCTGGCAGTGCCTGTTGAAGTGGACAACGGAAGGCAGGTAGTGTGTCGCAACGCTTGCAACAGAGGTGGCGTGATAGTTATTTCTGGGGACGACCTGCTAAGCCAAGTTCAAGGACAAATTCTGAGTGAACGCGCATACAATTTTGCGTCATTATGGGCGTGCCAGAGGTGAATTTCCAACCGATACCCGATTGAATCAGCGAATCAGAAGAGAGGACGCCTAAACCACGCAGCGAAGTGCGTGCCATAAAAAAGACGCTGAAAACACGTGTATGAAGAACCGCCGATCGGATGGAATTCCGCATAAGTGCATTGAGACGTTTAGATAAAAAGAAGAAGTTTGATACTAGTCCCAAATCTGTGAGTTGAAAATTACAGATTATTTTCTCAGATTGCCCCTACTCCACTTCATTCTGCCAGTTTCTCATAAATTGATCGGTGATGAGTAGTTTGTGACACAATTTGATCAGGCGCAGAAAGGCTTAGTTCACGCCAGTTTGAGAAACATTCTATTGTGCTCTTGGGAGCAGAGTTCATGCCAAGCGGAGGGCAGATCTCTAGTTGAGATAAGCGCTACCCGGCATAAGTATTTTGAGAGACTTTTAAAATGCCAGCTACGTGGCTGACTAGACTGTAATATTTTTCTGTAATATTTTTGTGATATATTTTGTGATGTATATGTGCGTGTGAATTAAGCAAATGCTTAGATAGGGCCAGTTCGACGTGGAATAATCGCCCAGGACTCTTGAGTGAAAGTCAGTAGCTCATAGCGATTTTAGCAGGGTAGAATTTTATTTTTGAAAATTTCTTTTTAATAAGACACGCCCAGATGTCTACAGCAAGGTCGATTGGTGGGATGATGTGCTACGCCTCTACCAGAATGTCGACAATGACGGAGTAATTTTCCCGTGGGGAATGCTCTGGGATGGAGGTTGATTTTCTGCTAGCTGGACGGTGATGTACAAACCATTGATTTATTCAATATGTAGCTAGATTAGACGCGGGAACGTGTAACTAATTTTATTCATGGTTTTTCTTGTGTTTTTTTTAGATTTCGTGCGCCAACACTCTTTTCTTTTAAATGTACGTTGGCACGTGGCCAAAATTTTGTGTGATTGTATATTTTTCTTATGAGTCATTATTAGTATGCACGGCGCGTGCATTTGGATTTTATTTATGCGAATGCGGAGCTCGTCATGGTCGATAAATGGTGCTGTATTCAAATTCATTTTAAGTAGGAGAAGGGGGTAAAAGTTGTTAGATGTTTTACGAACAGGTTTTTATTCATACTAGGGTTGCCGAGCGCAACACGTTAAGATGTCACTGTAGAATACCTTAGTTCTATATTTTTGAGTTTTTTTATATCCTTTTTCAGGTTCTTCAGTCACGGACTAGACTGGGAACGCAAGTCGGTGGTAATATTTATGTCTTTTATTTCAGGTTTCTGTCAAACCCATACGTGTGATTCTGGTGTGTGTATTGTGTCAAGGTGTGTGTATTTGATTCTTCGTGATGAGGGGTAGAATGTGTCTACTGCCCTCAAATTTTGGTGGTATTTCATGGAAAAGCGGAGCGCTCTTGGAGGCTACTTTACCTTGTCCTGTGCTGATTCTTGGATTTCCTTGGGAAATGCTAAGATATTTTTATTTGACACACACACGTACATTATGTGCTATTGGGAGCACGCTTCTTCGAGACTCGAGCCATTGCTACGGCAGGTCAAGGTATGTTTACACGTGGGTTGACAGATGTGCAGATTCCACCTTGCGCCCGTCTATGTCTGGTGATTCATCGTTTAGGCAGTCCAGCTGACCGACTGACCCCTGTAAGCATTCTGTAGAAAACCTGTTCTTTTAATGATCGTTGGATCATATATTAAATTGGGAGTTCGCCATGTCCGTTACGAATTACCGCATATCGTATGAAATGAAATATTTGTTTTATGATGTAAATGTTGTCTTTGAGCCTAGTGATCTCTGTGACTCATTTCATTTGCTTATGTTAGATTGTTGTTGGTTGTGAAACCATTGGGTGTATTTCTTATTGCATGTAAAAATGGCAAGCGGCCATGTGTGTATTTTTCTTGATTGTTCACGTGTTGATTTACTTGTGTTGATTTAAAAAGTCCTAATTTTAGGCGTTAGTGTGGATTGCTACGGCAATTCTTTGATTCCAATTTCATGCGGAAATTATTTTGCCTTATTCAGTGTAGGAAGTGCCGGATTTAGTTTAATTAGTGTTTAGTTGGTTCCTCGTGTCTGTCTAGCTCTAAGACAATGCAGATTCGTCCCCTGAAGGTTTACTGGATGGTAACGGATCTCGCATTATATTGTACACATCATACCGCATGTAGGAAAGCCGCACACGCACATGTCATTGCAGTAATTTGGGACATTTGGTCCAGATGTTGACGATCTCTCCTGAGATCAGGCCTAGTTTGACATTTTTATTAATTCAAGAGGGTGTCATTTGGGAGTCCTTGTGTTTTTGCTGTACATAGTGTAAATTTGTTGATCTGTTTATTAAATTCATATGTTTTAATCCTGGTATTCACTTTTTCCTGCATGTTATTTTGTTATATGCTACCCTGCATGTTATAAGAAGCGCTTAACAACAACTTTACGAAATGGACTGTTACACCCCTCGAAATTGAGTCTCATATGCTTCTTTGCAAGGGTTCACATATATATAATACGCTAAGGTGTATGTTTCACAAAATTCAAGGTCCTAATCCAAAGGAAGTTAGAAGGTGTGGTTTGTACCAAAATCTTCCAAATCGTCTCAATAGTACAGGGAAAATCTTGCGTTTCTTCATAAGTCAACGGAAATACGAGTATATTTATTTGTTTATAAAGTGCTTTTAAACAAATAAACAAGATGTTAGCCCCTGGCTGAACTGTGTCGCGTACAGCAGCATAGCACTAGGTCTGGGCGGGTAGTCTGTACGCATGGGGCGCACACAACCCATTATGCAACCAGCAGCAGTGATGAATTGATCTCTGATTTCATAAATATCGACAACAAACATATTTATAGAAGCCTGCATAACAGTAAAGCCATGCGGGTGGTTAATTCACATACGAGAGTTCTCGCACGGGTCCGCTAGTAAACATAATTACAACCAAAATGCTTTCTTTCTCTGATTGGCATGCACCTGCTGAGACCACTCACCTGGAAGGCGGCTCCGATAGAATCCATGTCTACTGCCCCCGCCGCCGCTCCGAATATCCGCCGGGGAATGGAGACGAGCGTCTCCCGCCATCCTGGAACATCCCTCACATTAGCAACTCATCCTGGAACTTCCACAGGTGTGGGAGTGAGTATCACAACACTGACATTGTGATTACAGTTTAAAGTGTGTATTTCTAGTTCATTAAAATCATCTTCAACTGCTATTAAACTAAATCTTGCGAACTTTCATTTATTTATATTTAAAAATAGTTCATAGTTCTAGCCATATCCTTAACATTTTCAATGCAGTTTTTTAATTTTTATTTATATATAATTTTAATTATAAATTTTCAAATTAGCCTATTATTTTTAGTTTTTAATTTCTTTATTTTAAATTTTTTAATTTCTAACTTTAAATTTTTTTAATTTATAATTTTTAATTTTAATGTTTAATTTTTAATTTTTAATTTTCAATTTTCAATTTTTAATTTTTAATGTTTAATTTTTAATTTTTAATTTTTAATTTTGAATTTTGAATTTTGAATTTTGAATTTTGAATTTTGAATTTTGAATTTTTAATGTTTAATTTTTAATTTTTAATTTTTAATTTTTAATTTTGAATTTTGAATTTTGAATTTTGAATTTTTAATGAACTTGTATTTTCTGAACATTTGTATATCAAAAATAAACATAGAAACAGAATAAGTGTTGAAGAGGACTTAAAAGTGAAGTTAAGTTCAATTTTTCTTGATATTGATATTATTTTTAATCACACCTTAATAATGACATTGTCATCTTAGCAGCTTCATCTGAGAATTTGAATGACTTTGTAAATGGTATGAACTCCATCATGAATAAATAAATATCTACTTAGTATAAAACAAAGTCCCCGATGCTTGTATGTCACGTGTAATCTCGAGAACCACTGGATGGATTTTGATGCGGTTTTCACCATTCTGTAAAGGATATCTCGCGGAAGGTTTCTGTACAAAATAATTTATTTATGATCAAAAGAAGACAAACAGTAACGATTTCAATGAAAAAGTCCTCTCGGCATGCCGGAAGGCGGAGGTAGATTTCATCGGGCAAACTTGGGGATAGGCGAAAATAGACAGAATATGTACGTTTTCGTAGAAGGATCAGACCTCATTTATTGCGAGAAAGTATTTTATAATTGGAGCTTAATTAACTTTGTTTATCGTCATTTTATGCATATTTTAAACATTTTATTGTCTTATGGGGACGGTAACCTTCTTGTCATTTGGGGTACATTTTCATACTTGTGGTCACACTGTCCTTATGCAAGGTTTCGACACTGATGTGTAACTATGTAACGGTCTGTTACTTCTTCACGCAAAATTATATCTCCCGCAGAGATTTTGGTTGGTTCCTCAGTTTAGGGGCTGCGACAACGTGGTCATGTAACCCCGTGTACTTTGGGTGAGTGTAGAATTTCTCTGATAAACAGTGTGAATTGTGATGGCTGTATTAGTCTGTAATTCAGGTAAGGACTGCAGACGGTCAATTTCAAGCAGTAGTTCCTAATGTTGCTACCGGATACTACCGTCAACGACACCTAGCTTTGAAATTGGCTACGAGATGCCACCGCAACCAGCAACTCGCAACGAACGTTGGATCTTCCCCTCCAAAGGAAAGCATACTGAGGGATTTTTAGCGCTCTTAGAAAATCCCACGACTTCGGCCGGCTTTGAACCCACGAACTTGGGCATAGAAGTTCAGCATACTACAGTTACGTCACCGAGGCCGCTTCTCAGTTAGTCAGGTGGAAAACTGAATGTGATCGCGTGCAAGTTCGTTGTCAAGGTAACGTCTGATGGCTCATCCCTCATCAATTTAGTAGTGTTATCATGGCAACCTCTGATAGCTCTTGGCATTTTCTTATAATTCCGAAATCATTTTCCTCATTCCTTGGCGTAATGGTGGGTCATATCAAAAGTTCTTTCAGACAAAAGTTTTAGATAATTATTAGGGGAATATTGTCCATTTTGTACGGTTTTGATATTGTGCCTATTAAGAGAGATATGATTAATGTTTCCCGAAAAACCCACTTTTTCCCACCCCTTTGGTCAATGGCTGGTGCTATCAAACAACTGTTCAAACATAATTTTTTGGGCCTTATTCGACACATAGTATGAACTTTGAATGGATTCGATATTTCAAATATTAAGAGAGTTATAGCGATATTTCACTTTTTCGAAAAATGACCCCCATTTTCACCCCCGTCGATCGATTGTGCCCATTAACGAACTCGACCGAGATTTTATAGGGTTACATATGATGTAAAAAATTCAAATTGATTGGTGCAAAATTGCGGTAGTTATCGTGTCCACAAGAAAGTGATATTTGTATATATATATATATATATATATATATACATAAATTATATATAAACTTTTTAACTGACGGTGGTTTTGGGGTCTAGGGGACGTGAAACGTGAAGATATGTCGAAATATTCCGGAAGTCGAAACATGGTACCCATTGCAATAGTTAGCTTTCTAATGAAATCTACCTAAAAGTTGCAAGGAAACCTTGTGTCCGTGCGCTTTTTAAGGGGCCTCATATACCGCGAGTGGGAGGATACGCACACAGTTAACAATTAAATAATAACTTCACCAATATGTAACATAGAATTATGAGAGCCTACAAAGTTATGGTCAATACATTGGGCTGTCATTACATATATAAAAGCGAACAGTAGCCTATATAAAGTATTGCGTGATTTGTTGATAGGACAATATTTGTGATTTCTTGCAACGCTATGAATCACAAAAAACACGATTTAACAAGAAATACCAGTCTGAATGGAATATTTTATCATTTTAAATGATTATGTCGACTTCGCAGGGGTCTGGCGTTACGTTACGATGACGGGACGAAATGTGCCGAGAATGCATTGAGGTGTATGACGTCATAGTACTGCTTGAGCTTCCTCCTTTCCCCGCGCGCTCCGGTGATCGTGACGTCATGGCTTTGAGTTCACGCAGCATTTGTAGCATTTGAAATTATATAAAGTCTAGTCTTTTAGACTGACTATCAGTGTTTTTAATGTGTAACATCTTTCCACTCGGTAGCTGGACATTTTTAGCCTACTCTTCACATTTTGCATTAATGAGGAAAAAGTAGACTTTTGAGATCGGGCAAATGTGTCTGTCCTTCTGTCTGTCTGGCTGGCTGGCTGTGTGTGTGTCCCCCCCCCCCCCCCCCTATCAACTCCTAAACGGCTGGAGCAATCGAAACAAAATTTGGTAGGAGTAAAGATCTATACCTGAATATCTCACGGCCATATTTGAAAATGATGTCAGTGCTACCAACTGCTGAAAAATTGCAATTGAAATTTGAGTTCCATGTTGGATATCTTGGAAGGTATGAATGCGAGCTATTTAAAAATTGGCACACGTATAGATAATAATATTGCAGTTTAATTTCCAGGAGGCCATACATGGCAGAGTTGCCAAAATGATTATAAGCCTGCTGATAAGTCCAATTTTTAAATGCATATAACTTCTACACTATCAATTGGAATTCAACCAAATTTCGTATGTTGTATGTGTACATAACCAGAAATGACTGAGCGTTTTGTTAAGAACCACCAGGGCTGCCAACTGTTAATAAATGCTCTTAATTTATTTTATCCAAATACCAATATATCACAAAGTATGCAAGCCGACAGATTTAAACTATGCACACGTATAGTACCTGACATTCTATATTAATATGGAGTAAATTATATACGTCAGTGATACCAACATGATTCTAAGCCTGCTGAGAGGTCCAAATTTAAATACATGTAACATCCATACTATTATTTGGATTTCAACCAAATTTCGTATGTGCTATGTGTACCGTAACAGATATGACTATGCGTATTCTTAAGAGCAACCAGGGCTGCCAACTGTTAATATGTGCTGTCTCTATTTTTGTTATCCTAATATCAATATATCAGAAAGTATGCAAGCCAATAACTCTAAACTTTGCACATGTGTAGTACCTGGCATTCTAGACGAATTTGGAGTAACTAATATACGTCAGTGCTGCCAACATGATTCTAAGTCTGCTGATAGGTCCAATTTTAAAATGCATGTAACTTATATACTAACTAATGGATTTCATTCAAAATTGGCACAACAATAGATCATATTATTTCAGATTATTTCTGATCAATACATGCATGACATTCTTGCCAACATGATTTTACGCGCGCTGGCAGATACAATGTTTAACTGCATGTAACGTCCATGCTATTCATTGGACTCCAACCAAATTTTGTATTCTGTACCTTACGAGATGGAACTAACAATATATTCAGTCACCAGGGCTGCCAAATGTAGTGCTCTATTAGGCTACATTGTGCCCGGTATACAGTATTTCGAACTAATTAGAAATTTCGATATTACCAACTTAATTTCGTCATTATTCTAGATAGATCCATTTAGATTAATCAATGGCATGAATCCTACATTTTAAGGAAAGTAGGCTCTTTAGTTCGTCACGGAACTTCTTGTTGTGGGAGTGATTTTGGAAAAGGGACGGAAGTATGGGACGGAAATGGATGAGACGGAAGTGCATGGGACGGAAACAATGAGCGCGCGTGATGGCAGAGATCAGTACAACCACGTACTGTAGGCCATGTGGCTATGGGGAATGTATATCGCATACAGTTTAGTTCAAGGTTTGGAGACCCCATTTAAGATATTCCTACAATAAATCATCTTCAAGTTGTCGTTCTTTGGTGTGAAAATATTCATTTTATCATCTTTGCTGAAAACAATTACGATTTATTAAATCTTCATACTTTTGCCTTATGCCCATTAATGTAAGCAGTCGATGTACTGTCGGCCATGTGGCTATTTGGAATCAATATCGCATCAACAAACACTCCAAACAACGTAGGAATTCAGTTTATTGACGCCGACTACTAACAATAATTGAAACTTCGTTGGTCTAAACTTATCACTGGGAGAAACACATTTAATATACCTTCCGCACACCTAATTTTTAATCGCGCCTATACTTGGCAGTGCACTGATCGGCAAAAATAAGGTCATTGTCAATAACATCGCTGGCATGCGTTCACTAACTGGCTGGTATAGAGCGCAGCTCGCATCAAGTAGGCATTGGATTGCTTCCGCCACGGCAAATAACAATTATGATTCATTACGGTCAGGATTTGGCAGTGGAGTTTTACAAGTAGTAATTTCAATGACCAACAGAGTTCACTGTCAACAAGGTATTTGCGCTCCCGGGGCACACATAGTAGGATAACATGTCACATGTTACACATCATATGCGACTACTGTAAGGCTCGTATATATATATTTCATGCAAAGAAAACGCCTGAATACTGAGGATGAACCTCATTCATGAAATTTTATTAAAAAATAATTGGGATATAGCCTACTTGGAAAAATAAGCAAAAATACTAATGAATATTTGAAGAACAAATTAGATATTTAAATAAAACACTAGTTGAAACCCGTCAAAACATGACGGTCAAAGGGAAAATATTTACTGAAGAATCTCCTTATATAGGCCTAATGTACATTCTTTGTACGATTATTTTTTGGCTCTATTGAAACTATAAGGGCGTCAAAAGATTGCACTTTTAACATTGCAAAATACTGCTGGCAATGACTGAAAAATTGATGAGGCAAATTGAGACCTGTACGTTCCAGAGTTTCCCCTTGAGCTTTATTGATTTTGATAGAGTATGCCAAACGAATTGGAAAATATTGCCTCTTAAAAGAATTATTATAGTGTTATATCGGATGGTATTAAATCAAGTCGAAGGATTAGACCTCTTGGCCTAATTTTTACTGCACTTATTATTTCCAAATCCAAGCAATATGGTTGCATTTAGGAGCCCTTGGGAAACCTTCAGATTTCTAAGCAGCATAACTATGGGTCAAGCGTTTAGAGTATGTGGAGGCAAATCTTATAATTCCAAGGAATTCAAGAACTCTGAGGGGTCTAATACAACTGGCCGCAAACCGTCGCTTATAATTTTGGAATATAACGAAGAAATGCGATGATGTGCAAAACATAACGGTCATTGGGAAAATATTTACTGTAGGACTTTCTTATATGCATTCTCTGTTTGATTACAGAGAAAGATCGACTTTGCAACATATAACTGGCCATTACTGAAAACTTGCGTTACGTTACGTTTGCGTTAACCTTTTTCTCCTCCAGGGTTGTCTTTTCCAACGGATTAAGCGAGGGGTCCCACCTCTACCGCCTCTAAAGGCAGTGTCCTGGAGCTTGTGACTCTGAGTCGGGGATACAACTCGGGTGTGTGACCAGCACTACGCCCAGGCGGCCTCACTTGCAAAGCGATCAGGGACCTGATGAAGGGATGGTAAGAGCGGGAGGGTTAGGCAAGGAAGTGGGAAGGAGGCGGCCGTGGCCTTACGGTAGGTACCATCCCGGCATTTTCCCGAAGACGAAATGGGAAACCACGGAAAACTACTTCGAGGATGGCTGAGGTGGGAATTGAAACCCCTCTACTCATTTGGACCACCCGAGGCAGAGTATACCCCGTTCCAGTCCTCATACCACTTTTCAAAGTTCGTGGCAGAGCCAGAAATTGAACTCAGGACGGGGCGGCAGCTAACCATGCTGACCACTACGCTACAGAGGCGAGCTACGGAGGCAACGACTGAAAACTTGATGAGGTAAATAGTGACCTACACGTTCGAGAGTTCCCCCTTCAGCTTTATTGATTGTGATAAGGTATGGCAAGCGATTGCAAATTGGTGCTCTAAACGAAAACGGAAGTGTTTCATCGGATGGTGTTAAATAAAGTCGAAGGATTAGAACTCTCTGCCCAATATTATCTGCACTTATTATTTCCAAATCCAAGCAATTCTCATGCATAATTCTTACAATTAATCTGGCACCAATTAGGAGCTTTTGAGAAATGTCCAGATTCCTAAGGAGCATAACTGTGGCTCTAACATTAGGAGTATGAATATTTGGAAGCAAAATTCCGAGGAATTCAAGAATTCTGTAAGAAGTATCTGGCTTTCATATTCATTATTTAATCTGTAACAGTGGTGTATGCTTTTGTTACCTTAGTGTTTTAAATATATAGATATGGCAATGTCAATCGCGCCGAATTTCTTAGTTTACGGGAATGCTAAGAGTAAAATATGTTTTGTCAATGGAATAGCAATACCAAGAAATAAAAATTCGGAAAAAAAAAGTGACGGAGGTGGGACTCGAACAGCTCCCATTGCGCGATGCATAAATTAAAGAGTCTCCGACGCTACGACCTGAGCTACCGAAACACTGGTAATACCACGCAATATTAAGTTAGTTAAACAACATAGGCCCTACACACTTAACTGTCAGTATAAATATTTCAACATTTTCCGTCGTGTATAATTGTATTCCAGTATATATCGTGGGAACGTCATAAATAATGTTCACTTCTTTTATACTTCTAATAAATAACTATCAAACGCGATTGTACGCATGCGTGAGGGCCAAGAATTCTATATTAATTTAAAAATATACGAATTCCTTAGTTTAGGGGAACGCCAAGAGTTAAATATGTTTTGACAATGGAATAGCAATACCAAGGAATAAAAATACGGAAATAAAAAAAACATGTCGGAGGTGGGACTCGAACTACTTCCATTGCGCGATGCATAAATTAAGATTCCTCGCTTCTACGACCTGAGCTACCGAACCACTTGTATCAAGACAGTTTGATGACATAGGCCCTACACACTCGACTGTCAGTTTACGTGTTTCAACATTTTCCGCCGTGTATAAATGTATTCCAGTAGCCTATACATCGTGGGAACGTCACAAATAATGTTCACTTCTTCTATATTTCTTATAAATAACTATCAAATTGAAACGCGATGCACTTGTAACCGACATGACTGTCATGAGGCAAGGTGATTGTACGCATGCGTGAGGGGCAAGAATTCTGCAATTTTCTATATTAATTTAAAATATATACGAATTCCTTAGTTTACGGGAATGCTAAGACTTAAATATGTTTTGACAATGGAATAGCAATACCAAGAAATAAAAATACAGAAATAAAAAAACATGTCGGAGGTGGGACTCGAACAGCTTGCATTGCGCGATGCATAAAATAAGATTTCTTGCCTTTACGACCTGAGCTACCGAACAACTTGTAATAATTCGCAATATTAAGACACTTTAACTACATAGGCCCTAAACACTCGACTACGTGTTTCGACATTTTCCGTTGTGTATAATTGTATTCAGTATTAAGCTATCTAACCAGTATACACACTCAACCTGCAGTTTAAGTCCTTCAATTTGTGGTTTATTTAATATAATTCTATTTCAATGCATATTGTAAAAACATAATTAACATTATTGGAGACCCTTTTTAATTCTCATAAACAAAGATCTCAGTTAGACGCGACCGGAATCGCCATTTTCCTTGTTGAGAAAGGCCATTGTGCGCATGCGCGGGAGTGTCAAATATTACATATTTCTTTAATCATTTAAAAATATACCGTAACATATATTTTCCTTTTAAAGAAACTCTGCAAATCTGCATGCCAAGAGCTTTCGTTAGAATGTCTTACGAAGCCAATCGGTTAAGTCGTTTTCAGAATCTCGTGTGTACAAAAAACAGCTTAGTGTTTTAAATATATAGATACTATTTACACAAAACAATTCATGGTGGTTCATCCTCAGTATTGATGTGTTTCTATTCATGAAAGAAAATGCATTCCATTCTGACTGGTATTTATTGTTTAATCATGTTTTTTTTTGGCATTCATGGCGTTGAAAAAAAAATCACAAATATTGTCCTTTTAATAAATCGCGCAATACTTTATATGCTGTTCCCTCTTATATATAGGGGCAAATAACCTCGTAGTTCCGCCCCGTAAAACAACAATAACTAACATAACTAACTAACCTCTTATATATCTAACTAGCAGTAGTGCCCGGCTTCGCCCGGTGGATTTATTTGTTTTATGGATGATAATGAATACTACTACAGAACTGGCACATGATACTTAATCTAACAGAAAATAAATATTTTAAAAATATAACTTTTGTGGTGGTGGTGGTGGTGGTGGTTGTAGTGGGGGTGATAAGTAGTACAGTATAATGGACGTAACATTCAGGTCATTTTCCCGTAATGTTAATAATGAATAGGGAAACGGCCATTTAATAACTACAGCACTGAAACATGTAATTTACAAACGAATTTAAAAAAAAAGATTAGAAAGAGGAGTAAGTGAAATGAAAGACACTGCCCAGGGCCTATATCTCATTGGCTGTTAGAAATGTTGAGGCCAATAGTGCCGTCTTTTGTCGCATAGTGTCGTAGGAAAATAATCAGAACACTTTGGAAAACTTCGGCTGTCCCGAGCTCCTGACATAGCAATAGTATCATTTATCGCCACATAGCGCTAAACGATAAGGTTCGGAATAAATGAAGGTAAATTTGAAAGCACCAACGCTTATTGCAGCTGATAACCTCAATGTACTGCACCAACATCATTGCACTTATACAGAGGCATAATATTCTCATGATACTAACTGTTTTAGTGGGCCTAAGAAATCTTTTTGCACTAATTACTCTTCGTGACTGCAATTTATAAACAGTGCAAGATGCAACTATTTTGACAATTCTGCACCAGAACACTGGTAGGGGAGACGTGATGCAGCCCTAACCGCCAGTCAACAATATACATATTAAAATACTCTTACAGTTACACTACTACGGACATGAATGGTTCTAGGACCTTAATACGTGGTTTTCAAGTTCATTTTGTCTGTTATTCTAAATTTAGGGAATGGAGAGCGTTGTCCAAAATATTAAGTGGACAGTGTTACCGGCAGGGTTTCAAAGTGTATGTAAAATTTGGTGCAAATAGGATAAACGGTGTAGATTTATGATAAAGGGCCAAAATGCAGGAAATGGAGTGGTCTGTCCGAGATTTCAAGTGGACAGTGTCATCCGCAGGGTTGCAAAGGGTAATTATCAAAATGTGGCTCAGATCGGTGTAGATATGTGCCAAAGGACCTAAATGCAGGGAATGGAGTGGTCTGTCCGAAATTTCAAGCAGACAGTGTTACTCGTCGGGATCCAAAGGGTGAAAATGAAAATCCACAGCCTGCTTCCAGTCTCCGACCGGGTCAGGAATGGAATGAATGAAGCCCTCATCTAGCGGCGAGGATATGAACTGTGCCGGCTGCCGAGGCCTGACGCACTCCTCTGGGGCAATGATTAAATGAATGACAGATGAAATTAAATGATAGTGGATAGTGTTGCTGGAATTAAATTTTGACAGGGAAAACCGAAGTACCCGGAGAAAAACCTGTCGGCCTCCGTTTTGTCCAGCACAGATCTCACATGGAGTGACCGGGATTTGAACCACGGACCCAGCGGCGAGAGGCCGGCGTGCTGCCGCCTAAGCCACGGAGGCTCGGGTTCCAAAGGGTAAATATACAAATTTTGGTTCAGATCGGTGAAAAGGTGTAGATTTGTGCCAAAGGGCCTAAATGCAGGGAATGGACTGGTCTGTCATAAATTTCATGTAGACAGTGTTACTCGCAGGGTTCCAAAGGGTAGGTATACAAATTTTGTTTCACATCGGTGAAACGGTGTAGATTTGTGCCAAAGGGCCTAAATGCAGGGAATGGAATGGTCTGTCCGAAATTTCAAGTAGACAGTGTCATCCGCAGGGTTCCAAAGGTTAAGTATACAACATGTGGCGAAACGGTGAAACGGTGTACGTATCACTAACCACAACGCCAGCGCATGCGGATAAAGCTGTTCGGGAGCACTTGTTCTTCCGAATTACTGAACAACAATCAATCTTTAAGGTTACCTGAGAGGTGTAGCCTAATGCTACATAGCCTAAACTATTCTTCTTGAATCTGGCTATAATATACAAAAAGAATGGTTCGAATTCGACTGGTAGTTCCAGAGATTAGCGCGTTTAAACACACAAACACACAAACTCTTCAGCGTTATTATATTAGTATAGAAAAAATCCCTATGTATTGGCTATAAGTATATCAGTTTTCATAATTCTACGTTACATATTGGTTAAGTTATTACATAATTCCTAACTGTGTGCGAAAATTCCCACTCGCGGTGTATTAGTTAGTTATTTATTGTTGTTTTAAGGGGTGGAACTACGAGGTCAACGGTGTATGAGTCCCCTTTAAGCTTACGCTGGGCAAACCGTTAAACATATCCATGTACTCTGAGTGTAAGAATTGTTCAGCATGAAAAGTTCTACAAAAAAGTCCGCGAGAGCATATATCTATCTTCAATACATCGCCCACTATAAGTGCTTTTTACGTTTTCATTTCTTCCAACAATCTCCATTCAATTACTGACGCGACAGTTTACGAGGTAGCTATGGGCGAGCTTATCACCCCACTTACAGCCTAGCTAACGGGAGAGCTTATTACCCCAGATACAGCCAGCAGCAAACTCGGCTTTCCTTCATTTCGTCTGTGAACTATTCTTTCCGCAAAATACACAGTCAAGTTAAGATTGGACGGAAGGGGGATTTGTGTTTCATGCACCTCGCCATTCTTAAAATTACGTCTGACAAGAATTCGTTGCACATGCATCTCCATGATAATATAATTAATAGTCATAATAATCATGCCGAGACGTAAAACGGATATAGGTCGTAATTCATTAACATTGAAAAGAAGAGTGCATATCACGCAATGCATTCGTAACTATTCCCGTGCGAAGCCGGGGCAGGTTGCTAGTAAATAAAAATAAATAAAAAAGATACAGTCAGTCTGAGAGACTAGACTTTATATCATTTCAAATGATGCCTGCCACAAATGCTACACATGTTAGAAAGGCTTCGCTCGAAGCCCCAGGACTCTTTGCACTCTGCTGCATGACGTCACGCACTCGCCGTATCCGTATCGCATAACGCCAGACCCCCCCCAGGAGTAAACTCCGACTCAACAGACTCCATTACCCTTTAACTTAGGCTTCCCGCGCGGAGGCTGCATGACGTCACGCACTCGCCGTCTCCGTATCGCATAACGCCAGACCCCAGCAGAAAACTCAGACTCGGTGCATATGCACTGAACAACATGGTGACGTCATACAAGCCGTAACCGTAACGCATAACGGTAGACAAAAGAATAAGGATGAAGTCGACAAGATCATTTGAAATGATAATAAATAAATAAATGTAAAACAAAAATAATGGAACGCAGCCAAAAGAAATCAGAAACTCCTATGGACGTCAAATTGGCAGGTGAAAAGCTAATGAGTAGGAGACTTCTGTTACTTAGGAAGTAGGCTGGCTCTGGCAGGGAAAGCATTTCTACAGATAATCTGTTGACAAAAAGTCATTTTTGAAAGCCTTTGTCTAGAGCGTGGCACTTTCTGCGACTGAAACTTGGGCTGTTGGCACAGCAAAAAAGAGGAGTGTTGGGAACTGCACTCAGAGGTTGGCAGTGGTCTAATGCATTGTGCTGTCCCCAGACGGCGCAGGTGCTGCGTTCTCCGTGACTGTTTTGGAGGAACGGCGCTGTGGTTGTTTATTATATGTTCGTTGTTGTTGAAAACTATGTGGAGAAAACTACGAGAGAAGAGCTGACGTTTACCTCACGGAAATAATACGGTGGGAACACACCACATAACTCAAAAACACTGATAGTCAGTCTGAAAGACTAGACTTTAAATCATTTTAAATGCTACAAATGCTACAAATGCTGCGTGAACTCAAAGTCCGTTGGCAAAAAAAAATAAAAATAAAGAAAGAGCAAGTGCAAACCAAGGTCAAAGGAGGTAGCTGGCTGGATGACGTCACGCTCACTGGAGCGCGCGGGGAAAGGAAGAAGCTCAAGCAGTACTATGACGTCACACACCTCAGTGCATTCTCGGTACATTTCGTCCCGTCAGACCCCAGCGAAGTCGACTTAATCATTTAAAATGATAAAACAATTTCTACACAGGTTACAAAGCCTGTAACATAAACAAGTGTACCTAAGATGTGTTAAATATAATATATATATATATATTGCATTTCAGTGTTCATATAAGCCACAGAGATCCAGAGATAGCATACCAGCGATACAGTCCACTTCCATCATTACCTCACGTATTTCCCAGTCCCGAACAAGGAGAATAGAAGTATTTGAAATGTGGTGTTACAGGAGAATAATGAAGATCAGATGCATAGATAGTGTAACGAATGAAGGTATTGAGTCGAGTGGGAGCGAAGATATGTTTCTGGTGACTGCTAATGAAGAGAAGATATAGGTTGGTAGGACAAGTATTAAGACACTTAGGAATAGCGAACTTATACCAGACCCAAAACAACTGTGACCATGAGGGAGGAGCCAGATTATCTCGCTCACTCGGACCAGCCAATAGCATAGCGTGGCATTGCCTAGTTAACACAGTTCGCAGGGCTCGCTGCGCCGTACGAAATCGTTATTTCTCTCCGCGCACGAAAATAATTAATTCTTCAATTATTTCGATGACTCTATGTTACAGAGCTAAAAATTTTGAAGTTGACTGTCCAAACCCCGTTACGCTACGACCAGCCGTTCGGGAGATAACATCTGCCCTTGAACTGAAGGGATAATTAGAGAGAGAATGATTTAGCTGTTGTAATATTTATGTTCGTTAAGGAAGATTTATTTATTTAATCGTACGGTAATTTATACAATATACAATTATACATAACAAGCTATATTCAAACTTTAAAGTCCGTCCTTCTCAACCATTCGGTTAAGTTGGGTGTGAGAGCGAACAAATCGTCAGGAATGCCAGGGTACGAATAAAGAGGACAGCGTTGGACCAGATGTTCGATCGATCCAGGTTGAGCTGATGCAGCCCCACTTGTACCTGAAGTAATTGCTGCAACCATGTCCAGTCCTCAGCCTGTTGATGCACCAGAAGTTTGGTTTCTTTGTGGGATCAAAATGGTGGGCACTTGTTCCCAATGCTTTAGTTGACCACTCATGCTTCCAGCTTTCAATTAGGTCAAATCCAGCAGTAATGAGTTGCCCCGCAGTGACACTTACTGGTCTTCTAGATTTCAGTCGTTGCTGTGATAGATGGGAAAATTCTTGGTGCAATGGCAAACAGGGTGATTCAAAGATTTTCTTAGCTTCCCTTAGTAGAGCTTGCTTCCTCCCTAAGTGAGGTGGAGGGATGTGGCTCAGCATGGGTATCCAGTGACATGGAGTTGATTTGATGGAACCAGTAATGCAACGCATTGTATCATTCAATTTCGTGTCTACCTTCTTCACATGTACGCTTTCCAACCAGACGGGTGCACAGTACTCAGCAGCCGAGTAGACAAGACTGATGGCAGATAAGCGTAAACAGTCAGCAGAGGCTCCCCAGAATGTGCCACTGAGCTTATGCAATATGTTGTTTCCTCCGGCGACTTTGTGGGAAAGCTTAGTGATGTGTTCTTTGTAGTTCAGGGATCTATCTACTGTAATGTGACTCCAAGATATTTTGGAAAAGGATTGTACCTCAGATTTCATTCGTTAAACAAAACTCTTGGATTGTAGTTTGCAGCACGATTCGATAGATGGAAACAAGAGACTTCAGTTTTTGAAGTGCTGGGGATCAATCTCCAGGTCTTAAAGAAAGTTGACATCTTCTTGAGATCCTTTGTAAGATTTGTTCACCATCTTCAAAGTTATTACTCTGTGCTACAAGAGTGATGTCATCAGCATATATGAACTTAGTTGATGTTGTGACTGGTAAATCATGAATGTACAAATTGAAGAGCAATGGGGCTAAAACAGATCCCTGTAACGAAGAGTGACGGCATTGCTGTATCAATTCAGTAGTGGAGCTTTAACAAGTGCTGTGAGCTGAAGTTTTGAACTCATAACAATGTCACTTAGCAAGCCGACTGGCAGCCGAACAGTTATACACAGCCAGGCAAGACATATAATTTTCAGAGTATATGGCCTTTAAAAGAAGTTTTCGAAAACACAAAATCTGATAACCTATGCTATTGAGATGTCAGCAATGTTTTGTTTTTGTTTTTTGTAATTGAGTCAAATAAAACTCACCTCTTCATAGTTTTAGCCCACGAGTCTTCCCTGAGACCAGATCTAAATGTCTTGATTGAGCCGTGAATCGAATCCGGACCTCACGGGTTGTTGTTGTTGTTGATGATTGCTTTAGGGGCTTTGCGACATCGTGGTCATGTAGCCCCGTGTATTTGGGTGTGTGTGGAATTTGTCTGATAACCTGTGTCACTTTTATGTCTGTACTAGTGTGTGTATTAGTAATTCCGGTAGGATTTGGGTAGGAAGCGGCCGTGGCACGTTAGGTACCATCCCGGCATTTGCCAGGATTAGAAGTGCGAATCCACAGAAAAAACACTTCCATGATGGCTGAGGTAGGAATCCAACCCACATCTTCCCAGGTTTGCATCACGAGGCTGAGTGTACCCTGTTCCAGCCCTCAGACCAGAATTACATTTCTTGGGAATCGAACCCGGGCTTCCGCGGTGACAGCCAAGAATGGACAGCAAGTGTGCTAGCCAGTACACCACAAGGTGGTTTCCAATAAACAAAATCTGATCCCAATAAATTATTTTCTGTAAAGATGGACATCGTGGTCATGTAGCCTCGTGTATTTTGGTGTGTGTGGAATTTGTCTGATAATCCTACGATGTAAAGAGTCCACAAGCAATGTTAATCAGTATGACTTGGGGTGTAGATTACGTCATGTGAAATAATAACGTTGTTGTTTCATTTGAGGGGCTAGGACATCTTCGTACTTTAGCCCCGTGTACTTGTCTGGAAATATGGGTTATTGTGGTGTCTGTATTACAGTGTGTGTATTTGTATGCTTGTGAGGTTTGGGAAGGATGCGACCGTGGCCTTATGTTATGAACCATCCCTGTATTGTCCTGGAGTATAAATGAAAAACCACTTCCAGGATGGCCGAGGTAGGAATCTAACCCACATCTTCCCAGTTTTGCCTCACGAGGCTCAGTGTACCCCGTTCTAGCCCTCAGACTAGAATTAAATTGCTTGGCAGAGCTGGGAATCTAACCTGGGCCACAGCCAAGAATGCTGGTCGCTACACGAGGAGTGCACGAATAACGTTGTGTGATATCTGCCTCATATCACAATTATAAAAATGTGCGTACTCCGTTGTGAGCATAGATATTGGTAGGATTAGGCTCCCCAGCTCGTACATGTTCTTACATTCGGAGCGCCTTGTGTTCACGGAGAAGGTCGTGCGTATACTGCGAGTGTAGAGCTGTGTCATCTCCGGCAGTCTCACTGTGGCAACAGCGCTCAGCTGGACGCACGCTACTGGGCGAGCCCATGTTCACAGTTGTTTTGGGTCTGGTATAGTTATGGAAGGAAGGGTCGAGGACAAGAACTGTAGGCGTAGACCAAGGTTAGAATATGTTAAACAGATTGCCTCAGATGTAAGATGTGGTAGCTATGTAGAGATGAAACGATTAGCTCTGGACAGGGAAGCCTGGAAAGCTGCATCAAACCAGCCAAATGATTGAAGTCTCAAACAACAACATATTAAAACGACGCCATTGGTGCAAACTGATCATAGGCTACTGTAGAACCCAAGGTAGGATTTAACTTTAAGTATGCATGAAAACTGTTCCAACATTAGCACCCTCTTGGGCTATAACGCTGCAAATTTATTTTGAGCAACCCATACACTACGGTGATGCCAACAAAATTCTACACGTGCTGATAAACTCAAAGTTTAAATGCATGTATCTTCCTATTATCCTATGGATTTCTACGAAGTTTAGTATGTACAGTGCATGCCATAAGACAAGTAATTACAGTATATAGCTGGCTGCGTGGCTCAGCGGTAGCGTTCTCGCCTACTATTCCGGTATTTGGCACTGTTGTTTGAGTCTTCAGTCTTTTGACAGGTTTGATGCAGCTCTCCATTCCTCCCTGTTCTGAGCTAATCGTTGCATCTCTACATAGCTACCACACCCGACATCCGAGGCATTCTAACCTTAGTCTACCGCTACACTTCTAGTCCTCGACCCTTCCTTCCGTAACTAAGCTTGCTATTCCGGGGTGTCTTAGTATGTGTCCTACCAACCTATCTCTTCTCTTCATTAGCAGTCGCCAGAAACATCTCTCCTCTCCCACTCGTCTTAATACCTCTTCGTTCGTAACCCTATCTACCAATCTGATCATCATCATTCTCCTGTAACACAACATTTCAAACGCTCCAATTCTCCTCTTTTCTGCTACTCCAACAGTCCAAGTTTCACTTCCATAGAGCACCACGCTCCAGACAAAGACTTCCAAAAATGCCTTACTAATACCTAAATCTATATTCGATATCAACAGATTCCTATTTTTGTAGAAATACTTTCCTTGCTTTAGCCAACCTACTTTTTATATCCTCTTTGCTTCGTCAATCACTGGTTATTTTGCTTCCTAAGTAACAGAAGTCTCCTACTTCCTTTAGCTTTTCACCTGTCACTAGACTCTAAATATCTCAGAATCCATACAAAGAAACTATTTGAAAGTTTCTATTATTTAGTGCCCTTTAGGGCAAAATATTTCAGATGTATTTTGAGCAACTCTTTAGTAGCAGTGTTACCTACATAATTCCGTAAGTATTACCCTTTCACGAATTGAATGCTGGTGGTCGAGATGGGAACTATTCTCTGTTTACTTGTGTCACACGTCAGCCTGCTTCGTTGACAGGTACAGTTGTGCGAGTAGGATATGACGCAGCTCCAGTAGCTTCAGTCATCGTTTAACTATCCGTGGTGACATGAGCTCCTGTGATGCTTATCTGCGCTTCTAAGACAGGAAGCGAGCGCAATACTGCTTGACTTATGTGCGGACTGCACTCTGTCATCCCTGTGTCCTCCACTTCACCCCGCCGGTTGTGTCCTGATTGATGTCATTCCAGATTGCGTTCACCTCATTAGTAGTCCAGATTGCGGTCACTTTCATTTTCGGGAAGAACTATAAACATTCCAGCGTCCAGATTGCGATCACTTTTCTTTGGAGACCGGTCCGGTTGTAACTCCTCTGGGAATTCACTGTTATCTACTTTACGAGACGAATTTTTCGAGGTAATGAAAAGAATGTTTTTCACGATATTCAGTACCTATTATAAAAAATAGATATCTCGCACCTCTAATAGGAGAGGAGGGGCAGAAATTAAAATGTATACCCAGTAAGTATAAAATTTCCCGTTACAATTTTGTTGAAAGTGATGGTCGTTGATTCCGATCCTGAAACGTTTCTATTCTTATGACTGAAAGTGTTACAATCATTGCTTTACGAGGTGCTGTCAGATTGGGAGGGGACTTGATTTTTACAAGCGAAGTTTTATGGGGTGTGCTCAGCTGAACACTGAACTGTATTCTTTGGTTAGGTAGTGAAATATCAGTTTCCCCTTGTTATCCACAAAACTTACGGAAGGTATGAGTCAGTCGGGAAGAACCAAGAACCAAGGACCGGTCTCTCAAGAAAAGTGATCGTAATCTGGACTGCTAATGAGGTGACCGCAATCAGGACTCAACCCGCGGGACTCCTGCTACAACAATAAACAAACGCCGGCGCAGTCACGCTCAGCGTCAATCAAATCTTAAATGGGTAATATTGGCAACATTTTAAATATGTGCAGGTGAGTTGTAGTCGTTTAGTGATCTCTCCAAATTCTTGTTTCGTTTAACGCTGCCATGTGGCAGTGAAACCGGACTCTATTGGGTGACCTGTAATCACCAAAAGATGTGATACGGGGGAATATTTTGGGAGCAAATTGGAATTTCTGGGCCGGATATCTTGGTTTATGGACCTACCTTGGCAGTGTGTTCAGAAGGGTGGCACTATTGAAGCGATGAATCACTGTCCCATTACCATGAATGCCGGATGGGGGTGACGCACACCCCCAGGGCTAATTTGGCGGGGGTTGACCGCCAGGATTACCTCAGGGTTGCTCCTAGGAATGCTAATGTTTCGCCCTCCACTGAGGGCACGTGGCGCATCACAATTCGCTTCATTGTGGTTTAATTATGTAGAAGATTCTAGCAGTGATAATATCGTAACGTGTGCCGCAATTTAGATGGATACCGATAGCGAGAGCGAACTCCCACCCTCCCTCTCTCGCGCTAATAACACATTGGTCCCTCTAAGAAAGTTTTATTTTCGACCTTGGCGAAATGTAAATAGTATATGTCAGAAAACTGTACTCAAATAGTACAAGTTGTCATTATGATTGAGTTTCTCCCACCAATCAGAGCTCAATAAACAGTTGTGTGACCAATTAGGACCTGCACTCAATTCCATGGCCCCCTATTTTAAATTTCACTGGGTGGCGAGTGTCATAGTGAGGTATTCCGGGAGGCTATGGTCAAATACAAGGTATTCTCTGCGTCCCATGCGCTCTCTTCAGTACATAAAACTGGTGAAATCTCGACAGATATTTATGAATATTTATGATCATAAAACAGTTATAATTATCGCGAACATAAAACAGTCGTATGCAACTTGTCTATAATGGTAATTAAGACACTCGTATGGAAATTATAAAACTCCCTACGCTCGTTTTATAAACATACTCGTGTCTTAATTATTGCCATTATGTTCGACGATGTCGATATGTATATATTATTTGTCAGAAAACTGTTTCATAATGGGGATCATTAAAGTATTACTTTTCATTATAACACAGTTTTTCCAACCAATTAGAGCTCAATATTTTCATTCATTGACCGCTTAGGTAAGGATAGCTTCTGACATGCATTCAAAATCCAACATTTCGGACATGAATTACATGATTTGAAAGATGACAATGTAGCCTATATTGTAGATACAATGCATAAACAAACTGGGCTATATTACAAAAGAAATGGCACTGTACCTTAATATCCGCAACTCCAATTTCTACATATTCGTAAGATTTCGCCGACAATTTTAGTGGATACTGTTGTTGACATAAACACATCAGAACGTCTTGGAGGAAGCAGGCGTATGACATTAGTTACACGGAAATTATAATGAGAAACTTTTCCGCCAGATGTCATAACTCTTCTATTTGGGACTCAATTGATTTGAATTCATTGACATTCTATACGCAACGAATTTGAAGAATAAATATGAACCCTTTATCCTCAGGCTATATAAAGGATTCTAATATTTATTCATCATCTTTTGATACATTTCTACAGACAACAGATATGAGAGCCAGACGGTGTTGGGATATATTGAGAAATCAGTGGCCGAGAGGACACAATGGTTTAAGCTCCTGTGGTATTTTAGGAGGATGCGTATATATTCTTGAGACATAGAACAGGTGCAACTTTTAGCGCGAATGTTGGCTTGGGGACGCACACTATGGCTTGTTGCTATGAAGATTGGCGCCAAGGAAGAAATCGAATGCGACAAGGTAATTGGTCTATCATCATGTGAACCACTCCCTACGGCAGAAATGTTTGTAAAAACGCGCAAAGACATACAAGAGTCTAGGCCAATAGTATCAAGACGCCTTGTCTTAGCGGGAACTCGGCTTGGGGACGCGCACGGGTAGATTAACGCGGGAGTTATCTACAGATTAATTCCACGATCGATTCAAGCCGGCTACAGCAAAATCGTAACCTCCACACTGCTACGAACTGAATGATACCGATCGCATGCTAGTCTGATAGTTATTATGGAATATTTTTTAATAGATCCCCTTCCACACCTACCCTAGTCTGTGTCATTTATAAGGATCCAAGATGCTTCGAGGTGGACCACTTATTTTGTACGTCTGAGGGTGTAACGTCGACCACTTATTTTGTACGTCTGAGGGCGTAACGTCGACCACTAATTTTTGTTCGTCTGAGGACGGAACTCATTACTTATTTATTATAGTATAACTTCAGTGATTTATTTGCAGTCCCAGTACTACCAGATAGGACCAGTTCATCGAAGTAATTCACCAAATAGACTGTCAAGGAATATATACTGCTCAAAAAAATTAAAGCACCACTTTTTTCAAAGGCCACCAAATTTTGAAAAGTTGACCTACAAGCTCGAAATCTCAGTATGACGTTTGTCCTGACGCCTACCAAGCATATGCTTCAGCACAACTCCCCAACTTGAGTAGTTTCGGGGTAGCACCTCGAAAACCAGCCCATTTTCGAAAACCGCAAATTGAAGTTTGCGAAAAACGCTGCAGGACTTGTCGCAGGTTGCCAAAGCAGTCGAAAATGAATGAGTCTTGCTCTTAAAGGTTCCACAAACACGTTGAAATCGTTACATTTGACGTTTGGGCATTTTCAACCCCCTTCATCATCCCCTAAACATGGCCTACCATTGGGGGCGTCTGAGAAGGTACCGGGTGTGTTTAACCACCTGAAAACCTGTACACCATCCTCAGTTGCTGATTGCAGCAAGTTCTTAAGGCCTCCGGCAATGTCCACACCCCCTAACACCCTCAACTGGCTTGGGACCAAACCACCCCTTCTCGATTCACCCCTAAGGAAGGTTTTAATCGAGATGTTTATCAGTGCTGCTAATGGAGGGGTCTTCCCCTAACGTTTCAAAAAAGGAACTGTGCCTTTGTCACCACCCCTTCCCCTGCAACCCCCGTTTGTATGATTTTTCGAATCAGGCCCTTTTTAAGGGCTGAAACGACGTCTTAATCGCTGAAAGGGCTGTAAAGGTCCTTAGAAGTAGTGGTGACACGAAATCAACCCCTTCCGATCGATGATTGACATTCCGTCCCCCAAATTTGAAATTTTTGCACCCCCAACCCTCCCTGTCTGGACGCGTAATGCGTCATGGCAGAGTTTTCAGAGTTGGATGAAAATGAAGCTTATGGCCTGCAATGGAGCCCAAAACAGCAGGCTGGATAGAAATTCATCGGTAGGTTGGGAAACGGGACCAAAACTTTTCAAAAAAGTGTACGGCCTACAGTAAGTACGCCCATACATAGGCAACCCACATCGCGTCCGTGCGTGTGGGTTTCCTATGATCGGCAATAGGTTAAAAGGTTTGGCAATGGGAGAAAAATGACGTGATGTGGGTTGCCTATGCATTGGTGTACTTACTAGAGGCTGTTAACTTTTTTGAAAACTTTTTGGTCCCGTTTCCCACCCTACCGATGAATTTCCATCCAACCTGCTGTTTTGGGCTCCATTTCAGGCCATAAGCTTCATTTTGATCCAACTCTGAAAACTCTGCCATGACGCGTTACGCGTCCAGACAGGGAGGGTTGAGGGTGCAAAAATGTCAACTTTGGGGGATGGAATGTCAATCAAACAACGGAAGGGGTTGATTTCGTGTCACCACTACTTCTAAGGACCTTTACAGCCCTTTCAGCGATTAAGACCTCATTTCAGCCCTTAAAAAGGGCCTGATTCGAAAAATCATACAAACGGGGGTTGCAGGGGAAGGGGTGGCGACACAGGCGCAGGTCCTCTTTTGAAACGTTAGGGGAAGACCCCCCATTAGCAGCACTGATAAAAATCTCGATTTAAACCTTCCTTAGGGGTGAATCAAGACGGGGTGGTTTGGTCCCATGCCAGTTGAGGGTGTTAGGAGGGGTGAACATTGCCGGAGGCCTTAAGAACTTACTGCAATCAGCAACTGAGGACGGTGCGCAGGTTTTCAGGTGGTTAAACATATCCGGTACTTTCTCAGGCGCCCCCAATGGTAGTCCATGTTTAGGGGATGATGAAGGGGGTTGAAAATGCCCAAACGTCAAATGTAACGATTTCAACGTGTTTGTGGAACCTTAAGAGCAAGACTCATTCATTTTCGACTGCTTTGGCAACCTGCGACAAGTCCTACAGCGTTTTTCGCAAACTTCAATTTACGGTTTTCAAAAATGGGCTGGTTTTGGGGGTGCTATCCCGAAACTACACAAGTTGGGGAGTTGTGCTGAAGCATGTGCTTGGTAGGCATCGGGGCAAACGTCATACTGAAATGTCGACCTTGTGCAGTCAACTTTCCAAATTTGGTGGCCATTGAAAAAAGTGGTGCTTTAATTTTTTTGAGCAGTATAGTACTTGATAGGTGAATATAGTAGGAATTATATCGAGTGTGTATCTGACAAAACTTTATTTAATTCAGCACGTGATGACGTCCAAGAACGAGGATGGATCTGGGAACCAGCAGGACATTTGCCTGAAGATGTCAATGACCAGATAAACATCTTAAAGGAGATGGCTGCAGACGTAATTCCTGGCGCTGTTTTAAAGGATTGAGTACCAAATAAATTTTATTTATTTATTTATTTATTAAGTCAGCTACGGTGTTATGGGATACTTTTGTAATTATTTGTTTGCTTGCTTGGTAATGTAGATTATTAGTTTTTGTTTTACTGACACATTAAATATGGGACTAGCCGAGCGTTGCGTAATTTTTATATTTTGTGATTGTATTTGGTTTAACTGTACGGGGCGAGACGCGCAGCCGATGCCCGATCTCGCTTGCGTAAATCGCGGTCAAGCATTAGTATTCGGAGATTTGCCTTAAAACAAAAATGGAACTGAATTAATTTTGAGATTAAAAAAATAGAATTTGGAGGGTAAAAGATTATTTGTGAGTAGAATCTTATGACGGATCAGGATTGTTTTCGATAGTTGCTTTCCAGCAGATTTGAACGGGATGGCACTTTGCACCCGAGTTTCTGTTGTGTGTTTTTTGTTAATGTGTCAATGGACGCAGTAGTATTGTTGATCTGTTTGAGCCGACCCAGAGAGTGAGTGTGTATGTGATTTTGTCCAAGCTATGGGTGCGTATGTGATTTTATGATGTGCTAGCGAGAATATATCATGGTGATTATTCTGACTTGCTCCATGTCAACCCAGTTCATGACCTCGCGGGGCTGAACTCGTGGTATATATTTGTTTCTCGCCATCCAGGGGATGCGTGAGATATGTTGATGTTTCCAGAGGGAACTGCACTTAGCTTGCCAGACAGAGAGAGGTATTTGTAGGACAGCGTGACTCATACAAGAAGGGGGAGCTCAATCAGATAACGTGTCTAGTCATTAGTAACAGATCTGCTTTCTTATACTGCAATTTATGATGTTGTTTTAAATTCACAAAACTGATCGGTTATAATGAGTATTGCTTGATTAATTGGGAGCTGTCCATACTGTAAGGTAGCCACCGAAATTCGTGTTTGTCTGGCGTTTCATATAAATGTAAACATTGTTTTTTTCAGCCGTTAGGCATGTATTTTGTTGTTGTTGGTTCAATATTTTTGGTGTGTTTATTTTGATGCGTTCTTGACCCGTGTCAAGTTAGGGTGCGCGGAGCTATGTCCCCAAGTTGATGAGAGCGGTTTTTGGCCTATTTCTGGCATGCTCTTTTTATTCCGTGTGCTCCTGCACCAGTAAGAATCTCAGGGAGATTCTTCATTTTGTTTAGATTATTAGATCTTGCATGTGTCAGTAGTAGTTGTAGTGTATTAATTAATGATGGGTCCCACAGCCGTAGTGTGATTTAAAAGATGCACTCCGTAAGCAACATGTCTGTTTCAGTTGTAAACGGATCCGCATCAGTACTCAGTTTCTTATTAACGAACAGGACACCACACATTATATAACTTCTTGACCAGAGAAAAATGGACTTGTATCCATATGTTGTGACGAGTGGGTTCTTACCGCTCAAATGCTTATGTTATGATTTTATCATTTATGTGAAGCTGCTTTCACATTGTCTTGTTGTGACGAGCGAGTTCCTACCGCTCAGTGTTATTATTATTATTTATTAAGGGGGTAAAAGTCAGGGAGGATTTATTTTTATTATTATTATTATTATGCACATATTTTCAGTCATTAAATTTATTTTATTCTACTTGTTATTCATTTTATTTCTAGTATAGCCTCTGTCACGAACCTTTCTATTCATTAGAGCATGTTGTTTTAAGCGAACTTTGCTGTGTAACGCAGTCAGGACTGAACACGACCCCGTAGACGACTCTCGACAAAACCATGCTTTATTGAAGGGTGAAAATAGTTGATAATGCGATACATTTTAATTTTGAAGCGTATGTAATAGCCTATTTTGTGTTATTTGACCAAAATAACAAAATGATCATACATAGTACCAGTGCGCTATCTGTTGGTGCTACTTCAGGATAAACAATGTTTCAAAGCTTTGGGATTTATTATTGGGTAGAGATCAAATGCTGAGTCCACACAATTCCCAAGGAGAAGAATTCAACCGACAGAATATCGACAGATATTTATGAATATTTACGTTAAAACATATAATAAAGATATAATTATCGTCGAACATAAACAGTCGTATGCAACTCGTCTATGATGGTAATTAGACACTTGTATGGAAATTATAAAACTTGCTTCGCTCGTTTTATAAACATACTCCTATCTTAATTATTGCCATTATTGGCTCGTTGCATAATGTATTATTATTGACCCACTGATTCTTCCTTCTTCTTCTTCTTCTTCTTCTTCTTCTTTAATCGTATCGACCAACTAAGGATCACGTCATTTCAACTGGACTTTGATCTTTGCCCAGTGCTCCTTCATACGTTTCCGGTGTTGCTCTTTTCTCTCTTCCGTCCACATCTTCCCCGTCTTATACTTGTTTTTTTTTGTCTCTCTTGAAAACCCCGATGGTCGTTTAGTTTCTTCCTGAGGGGATTGCGTTCTTGAATATCTCCACAGGTAATCTCCATCTCCTGTAGGTCACTTTCTACCTCTTCGAACCAGGCTGGCTTGGTCTTCTTCTTTATATATTATTATTATTATTATTATTATTATTATTATTATTATATATTTGCCACGGTAGGTGAGGGGTTATTGTGTCGACCTACCAACCCCAAGCTTGCAGGTTCGCTCCTGGCCGTGGTAAGTGATTTCTGAAAGACAAATACAATCGCCGCACGTATATCATACGTTGTTGGCTTGTTAACGAACCCATTTGAATTCAGTAGGCCGTGTTCATAATGGCAAAATTAATCTCGGGATACCGACAGTAGTGGCTACGCGAGCTAAAGCGCTGCGTTAGGTCAAGGGGCCAAGCTCTCTGCTGACTCGGTAGACGCGTGGGTTCGTGCCCCACCGTCGGCTGTCCTTGAAATGGTTTTCCGTGGTTTCCGATTTTCAACACCAGGCAAATGCTGGGACAGTACCTTCTGACAGGCCACGGCCGCTTCCTGCCACATCCTTGCCCAGTTTCATTCATCTTCATCCATTCCATCTCTCATCCCGACGCGCAGGTCGCCCACGGGCGTCGACTAGAAAGACCTGTACTCGGCCTCTCAGGAGGCTACACGACAACAACAAAAAAACTCGGGATTTTCCGCCAAAACAAAGTTTCTCCTTTCTCTACTGGAAAGCGCTATAGTGTCAAGAAGCTTAGATATCTAACCTCCTTGACTTTCATAGCGCGCCAAGGAACGCCAAAATTCGACATGCAAGCTGCCCTCTGGTTGTCAAATAACAAAGCTTGCACCCGGCACCCGAGGCCATACGGTATTATTATTAGTATTAGTATTATTATTAACGGGTTCGGTGGTGTAGTTTGTAGCATGCTGAACTGCTTTGTCCAAAATCGTGGGTTCAAACCCGGCTGAAGTCGTCGGATTTTTAAGAACGTTTAAATCCTTGAGTATGTGTTTCTTCGGGCCCATGTCATAGATTTATGGCATGCAAAAGAACATACCACTAAAATTGGTAGTGTGTAAGCAAAATTTGTAGGTTATTTGGCTAGAAACGCTTTATCAAGTTCCAACGTTCGCTGATGGGTAGTCAAAGTTCGAACTACGGTACTTGAAATTGGACTTGTTTGGAGCCTACGGGCCCTGAAATGCCATGCCCTGCTATGGCATTGGCAGCAATTCAAATATAATTAAATTATACTATTATTATGATTATTATTATACTGTTATATTTTAGCCTACTTTTCACATTTTGCAAAAATGAGGAAAAAGTAGACTTATGAGATCGATACGGGAAAATGTCTGTCTGTCTGGCTGTGTGTGTACCCCTATCAACTCCTAAACGGCTGCAGCAATCAAAACCAAATTTAGTATGAGTAAAGATGTGCACCGGAATATATCACGTCCATATTTGAAAATGACGTCAGTGCTACCAACTGCTGAAAAAACGCACTAGAAATTTGAGCTCCATGTTGGATATCTTGCAAGGTATGCATGGGAGCTATTCCAAAATTGGAACACATGCAGATAATACTATTTCAGGTTAATTTCCAGGAGGCCAACAATGACAGTGTTGCCATAATAATTTTAAGCCTTCTGATAGGTCCAATGTTTAAATGCATATAACTTCTACACTATTAATTGGATTTCAACCAAATTTTGTATGTAATATCTGTACATAAGCATATATGACTGAGCGTATTCTTAAGAGCCAACAAGGTTCCCAACTGTTAATAATTGCTCTCTCTCTCTATTGTTTTTATCCAAATACCAATATATCAGAAAGTATGCAAGCCAACAGCTTTAAACTATTCACACGTATATTCTGACATTTTAGGTTAATTTGGAGTAACTTATATACGTCAGTTCTACCAACATAATTATAAGCCTGCTGATAGTACCAATTTATAAATACATGTAACTATACTATCAGTTGGATTTCAACCAAATTTCGAATGTGCTGTATGTACCATAACAGATATGACTATAAGTATTGTTAAGAGCAATCAGGGCTGTCAACTGTTAATAAATGCTGTATATATTTTTTACCCTAATATCAATATATCAGAAAGTATGCAAGCCAACAGCTCTATACTTTGCACACGTATAGCTCCTGACATTCTAGATTAATTTGGAGTAATTAATACAAGGCAGTGCTGCCAACATGATTCTATGCCTGCTGATATGTCCAATTTTAAAATACATGTAACTTCTATACTAACAAATGGATTTCATCCAAAATTGGCACAGCAAGATATAATATTTCAGATTATTTCTGACCAGCACACGCATGGTATTGTTGGCAACATGCATTTACGCGTGCTGATAGATCCAGTGATTAACTGCATGCAACGTCCATTGGACTTCAACCAAATTTTGTATTCTGTACCTTAAGAGATGGAACTAAGAATATATTCAGTCACCAGGGCTGCCAACTGTAGTGCTCCTTTAGGCTACATGGCTCTTCACGGAACTTCTTGTTATTTATTTTAAGCGAATTCTCGTAATAAATGGAAGACGTGAAGCAAATAACTCAATCAACTCTTGTTTGGTTCTTCTTGTTGCTCCAATAGGCTTTCATTGTTTCCGAGAAGCCTTGTTACGTTCTTACGTGTTCTTCCGACCGCTGTGGTCTGTACTGGTATTGTTCTGATTGCTCTGATGTAACTTCCCATTTGTTCACTTTGTGTCTGAAGGTGTCCCTTTCTCAAATGTCTGTTGAACTTATGTTTGCGTTTTTGAGGTCCTTTCGAAGTTCTTCTAGCCAAGGTGTTGATTTCTTGAGAGAGGTTACATAATCTCTTATCCTTTTCGTCATTACAGGGTCATCGAAAAATAATACCAACATTTCAAAACATGATAGCACCGAAACCCTTTATGTTAAACGTGTAATTCTTTCACTGAACGCCAGCTGGTTAAAGTAAGTTTTGTTTTGGAGGGGACGTGATCTTTCTATGCGCACACTAGATGCGCAGTAGCCAAGGTCGGACGGGGGCGCGCGCGCCAATGAAGTGCTGATTTCACCCCCCTTGGATTTTTTTTCTGGGGGTACATTAAAAACATTGTGTATGCAGAACAAAATCGGGATTTGGAGCACCTGCGGGAGCGAATTTCTTCCGCCATCTTGACAGTTACTCCTAAAATGATTGCACGTACCAATCCAGCCATTGGGAAAGCGTGCGTTCACTGCTGATGTTGGTGGTCAGCCTGGCCTAGATGTTTTCTCTACAGCCCCTGTTTCCTTAAACTGATTAAACCATCGAATGACAGCTTTGTAATCGGGTGCAGTTCGTCGGACGGTGCAGTCAGTGGCGCGCGTGTCCCCGGCCGACCTTGGCTACTGCCCATCTAGTGTGCTCATAGCAAGATCACGTCCCCTCCAAAACAAAACTTACTTTAACCAGCTGGCGTTCAGTGAAAGAATTACACGTTTAACATAAAGGGTTTCGGTGCTATCATGTTTTGAAATGTTGGCAATATTTTTCGATGACCCTGTAATATATCATTATTATTTGCGTACATTCCCCTTTAAGGAGAGCGCTAAAAAAAACAAAAAACAGCTTTTGGTGTCGGCTCTTTTCTTCTTTTCATCTTCCCAAAAGCTTTCATCCGTTCACTGTATGCCTTCTTGTCATCATTTTTTCCATTTACGCCTATTTCATTTGGGCTGTGATCTAAATTAATATTTGTGGTTTCTGATTTATTCTCTGCAAATGCTGCGGGCGTGAATGTCTTCTATGATGATATGTAATTATTGTAAGTCTTCCATAGTTTCCTTGTACCAAGAAATACCCAATCTTATCTTTATATATATAATTCTTCGACACGTGTGTATGTGACTGAACTCCTCTTAAACGACTGAACCGATTTTGATGGAATTTGGTATGTATATTAGGGTGGGTCCATGTATGGTTTAGATTCACAATATGACCCGGTAGGTGGAATGAATACAATTTTAGAACCACAATTTACACACAATTTTAGAACCACAATGTAGAGTCAAAAACAGTCGTCATGGCAACCACAAGCCTTGGCCTTCGTGAAAGCTGATGTCTTTGGACGGTTTGTCTCTGCACGTTAGAGCCACCTGGTCGCAACCTGTGCAACTACTGCCATGACTTACTCTCCGCCCATGGCGGAAAGTTGTGTTTTATACCAAAGGTGGCAGTGATGTCGAATTCTACTGTTTGTCTCTGCACGTTAGAGCGTTTCAAAGTCCCGTATGCGTTTATATACCATTCATCCGACTGCCATGAAACTTGGGTGATAAGTTGAGTGAGCTCCAGAGAAGGTATTTGCCTTGGTAAATCCATTTTACAATAGATAGCGCACGACTAGATTCAACAAATGAATGACGACGCGCGAAGCGTTTCAACAAAATCCCGTATAAGTTTATATTCCATTCATAGATTGAGATGAAACTTTGATGAGTTGTTGTGTACACTAAAATGAAGGCTTCTAACTTAGTAACCCATTTCACAGGAGGTTGCGCACGAGTAAATTCAACAAATGAGCGGCGACGTGCGAAGCGTTTCAACAAAGTCCCGTATGCGTTCAAATACCATTCGTCCGATAGTGATGAAACTTGGGTGAGATGTTGTGTACACTTACGTGAGGGTTTCTAACTTAGTAAATCCATTTTACAATAGGTAGCTCACGAGTACATTCAACAAATGAGCAACGACGCGCGAACTTTTAATCAAAGTCCCGTATGCGTTCATATACCATTCATCCGATTGCAATGAAACTTGGATGAGATGTTGTGTACACTTACGTGAGGGTTTCTAACTTAGTAAATCTATTTCACAGGAGGTTTCGCACGTGTAGATTAAACAAATGAGTGACGACGCACGAAGCGTTTCAATAAAGTCCCGTATGCGTTCAAATACCATTCGTCCGATTTCGATGAAACTTGGGTGAGATGTTGTGTACACTTACGTGAGGGTTTCTAACTTAGTAAATCCATTTCACAGGAGGTTTCGCACGAGTAGATTCAACAAATGAGCGACGATGCACGAAGCGTTTCAATAAGGTCCCGTATGCGTTCAAATACCATTCGTCCGATTTCGATGAAACTTGGGTGAGATGTTGTGTACACCCTACGGAAGGTTTCTGGCTTAATAAATCCATTTTACAATAGGTAGCGCACGAGCAGATTCAACAAATGTGTGACGGCACGCGAATCATTTCAACAAAGTACCGTATGCGTCCATATACCATTTATCCGATTGCGATGAAACTTTGGTGAATTGTTGTGTGCACTCCAGGAAATGTTTCTCTCTTAGTAAATACATTTTTTAATAAGTAGCGCACGAGTAGATTCAACAAATGAGCGACGGCGCACGAATCGTTTCCACAATGTCCCGTATGCGGTCATATATCATTCATCCGATTGCGATCAAACCTTGGTGAATCATTGGGTACACGCCAGGGAAGGTTTCAGGCTTAGTAAATCTATTTTACAATAGGTAGCGCATGAGTAGGTTCAACAAATGAGTGACGGCACGCGAATCGTTTAAAGAAAATCACTTACGCGTTCATATGTCATTCATTCGATTCCGATGAAACTTTGATGAGTTGTTGTGTACACGCCAGGGAAGGTGTTCAACTTGGTAAATCCATTTTACAATATTGGTAGCGCACGAGTAGATGTAACAAATGAGTGACGACGCGCGAAGCGTTCCAACAAAATCCTGTATGCGTTCATATACTATTCATCGATTGCGATGAAACTTTGATGAGTTGTTGTGTACACTTACGTGAAGCTTTCTAACTTAGTAAATCCATTTCACAGATGGTAGAGCACGAGTAGATTCAACAAATGAGTGACAGCGCACGAATCATTTAAACCAAATTTCGTATGCGTTAAATGCCATTTAACCGTTTGCGATGAAACTTTGGAGATTGTTGTGCACGCTCTAACGAATGTTTCTAAATTAGTTAATTCAATTCACGATAGTTTAGAGGCAGTTAACAGAAATTGAAAAAAATATTGTGTATCCAAAAGCACTTCAAGAAACAAAGTTACAACACTTTCTTTGATTGGCAGGACAACGTCTGCCGGGTCAGCTTGTTACAGTATACAGTGTGGTCCACCAGCCCCTTATTTTTTTGGAGGAAGGCAACCCAACTAACGCGTATATCATAGTCGTCCTAAAAACATTAGTACTTGGCCTAGTACAGCTTTACGGTTGAGTTCATGCTCGCGATTAAAGTCGAAATTATTGGCAGCAGTGTTATTTCAATGCCATCAACTATAACGAATGTGTAAATCGACACATCCAAACAACACTGCCTTACGAAAGACATGAAGTGTCTATGAGGACTACAAATAGACTCAATACGTGACAGCTCCCTACCACGGCTCACGGTAGCTAAGATGGTTAAATCGTGCTTCTCTGCCATAACGTCAGTCATGCTGCAATGTAGCAGGTTCGATCCCAAGGCAAATCAGTTCTTTTTTTTTTCTTAATGCCGTTTACAGTAGCTGCACTACGGACACATATCTACCTGTTCCATAAATGAATTTTTATTTGGTCCTGAAAAGGACCGTTTTTATTCGATGCTACGTAGGCAGGTTAGACGATGACATAATGGTATGTAGGAAGAAAGCTTGTAGTTTAGCGTGACCGTTAATCTCGCGATCATAAGCCACGGGATCTCCATTTTACGTGAATTCGAACCACAGGACATGGCGTTGGTGAGAGGCGAAGAGCTTGACCGCTGCGCCCCCCCCCCCCTGTAGGAATAAGGCAAGGTACTCTGCATATTCAGTGTAGCAAGTGTTCGAAATGTTGACCACCTTGGTTGATGCAGATTTCAGCACGACGTATTACAGACCGTCTTGCACGCTGTAACATCTGAGGTGTAACAGCTTGGCATGCCTCGGTGATTAGTTGCCGAAGGTGGTCAGGATCTTCAGGCTGTTCAGGCTCATGTGCATATACTACCTGCTTTAAGTGACCCCACAGGAAGAAGTCAAGTCGCGTAAGATCGGGTGATCTGGCAGGCCATTGAAAGGGTCCTCCTCTTCCTATCCATTTATTTGGATATGTATCATGAAGATGGTTCCTGACGACTAATGATCCGTGAGGTGGGGCCCTATCCTGTTGCCACCACATTCGCAATCGCTCGCGCAGTGGCACAGTACATAAAACTTGCGAAATCTCGACAGATATGTATGAATATTTATGTTCGAACATAATTTTTTATTTTTATTTTAGTCGTTTACCCTCCAGGTTGGTGCAACCCACGGACTCAGCGAGGGAACTCACCACTACCGCCTCTACGGGCAGTGTCCTAGAGCTGGGAACATCGAATCGGAAGGGATACAACTGGTGAGGTGAGATTGGCACCTCGCCCAGGCGGCCTCACCTGCAAAGCGAACAGGGGCCTCATGAGGGAAGGTAAGGGATGGTGAGGATGGATAGGAAAGGAAGAGGGAAGGAAGCGGCCGTGGCCTTGAAGAAGGTACCATCCCGGCATTTGCCCGAAGACGAAGTGGGAAATCACGGAAAACCACTTCGAGGATGGCTGAGGGGGAATCGAACCCCTCTACTCATTTGGGCCACCCGAGGCTGAGTAGACCCCGTTCCAGTCCTCGTACCACTTTTCTAATTTCGTGGCAGAGCCGGGAATCGAACCCAGGACCTCCGGGGCGGCAGCTAACCAGGCTGACCGCTACGCTACGGAGGCGACCTCGAACATAAAATACTTATAATAATTATCGTCGAACATAAACCGTCGTATGCAACTCGTCTATAATGGTAATTAAGACACTCGTATGGAAATTATAAAACTCGCATACGCTCGTTTTATAAACATACTCGTGTCTTAATTATTGCCATTATAGGCTCGTTGCATAATGCACTATTATGTTCGACCATGCCGAAATATAAATATGATATGCTAGAAAACTGCATCTTAAAGAGGCTCATTATAGTTCTAGTTTCATTATGATAGAGGTTCTCCAAAAATCAGAGCTCAAGATTTTCATTACGACACAGCTGTTTGACCAATTAGGTAAGGATCGCATCGCATATGCACTGACTTCCAAGGCCTCCTATTTTAAATTTCACTGCCTGGGAAGTGTCATAGTGGCGTATTCGAGGAGGCCATGAAAGAATACAAGCGTCCAATGCGCAATATTCAGTAAACGAAACTCGACAGTTATTTATGAATATTTAATTTCCTGCTGAATTAACTTGGGTAGGATTACTTTTGTGCAAACAAAATAACGTGTGTTGGCATGCTTGAGGAATTGATTATCAAATCTTTATCATCTATTCGAGGCCAACCTAAATCATCTAGGAAGTGGTTTCCCGTGGCATCCCACTTCTCACTTTCTATCCTTCTGGTGTATTCTGCTCCACATATAGTGTAAGCAACCGTGGCTGCAAGGGTAACGCGTTGGACTGCGGATTGAAGGATTCGGGGTACGATACTTAGTAGAGGGGGAAGATTTATAATTTGTTTTCGGTACGTTTTATCGTCTGTGTCGGCAACTTTACCAATGTCTTACGACAGAAATGATACAAGAGGTCACAGTTAATTGTTGAGGATGGGGCACTAGTAATATAGCGAGCAGATGCATTTTCAGGTTGGATTCCATGAACGGTACGTTGTTTCCGAATTCGGTATTACACGAAACATCTTAATATGTACACGTCAAATAGAGTTTTCTTCTTCTTGCTAGAATTTAATGACAAAATATATTTTTTTAGTCGGTTTACCCTCCAGGGTTAGCTTTTCCCTCGGACTCACTGAGGGACTGCACCTTTACCGCCTCCAGGGCAGAGTCCTGGAGCTTGAAACATAGGACGGGAATACTACTGGGGAGGTGGGACGAACACCTCGACCAGGCCGCCTCACCTGCAAAGCGAACAGGGGCCTTACGAGGGATGGGGAGATTGGGAGGGATAGACAAGGAGGAGGGAAGGAGGCGGCCGTGGCCTTGCGTTAGGTAGTATCCCGGCATTTGCCTGGAGACGAAGTGGGAAACCACGGAAAACCACTTCGAGGATGACTGAAGGGGGAATCGAACCCTCTATGCTCAATTGAATCACCCGTGGCTGAGTAAACCCCGAACAAAATATTTTTGTTTTCTTTTCTTTTAGTCGTTTACCCTCCAGGTTGGTGGAACCCACGGACTCAGCGAGGGAACTCACCACTACCGCCTCTACGGGCAGTGTCCTAGAGTTGGGAACATCGAATCGGAAGGGATACAACTGGTGAGGTGGGATTGGCACCTCGCCCAGGCGGCCTCGCCCGCAAAGCGAACAGGGGCCTCATGAGGAAAGGTAAGGGATGGTGAGGATAGATAGGCAAGGAAGAGGGAAGGAGGCGGCCGTGGCCTTTAAGAAGGTACCATCCCGGCATTTGCCCGAAGACGAAGTGGGAAACCACGGAAAACCACTTCGAGGATGGCTGAGGGGGAATCGAACCCCCTCTACTCATTTGGACCACCCGAGGCTGAGTAGACCCCGTTTCAGTCCTCATACCACTTTTTCAAATTTCGTGGCAGAGCCGGGAATCGAACCCAGGACCTCCGGGGCGGCAGCTAACCATGCTGACCGCTACGCTACGGAGGCGACAAACAAAATAATACCACGGAAAATTTTAAAGAATACGTATACCGGCGATCAGAATCTTGTTTCATTAGAGGGGCTAGAACATCGCGATCATTTAGCCCCGTGTACTTGTGTGTGTGTGTAGAATTCCTATGATAACCTGTCTATAGCGGTGTCTGTATAATGTATGTATTAGCAATTAAGGTGAGGATGGGGAAGGAGGCTGCCGGGGCCTTAAGTTAGAAACCGTCCCGGCAATAGCCTGGAGCAGAAGTGGGAAACCACAGAGAACCACTTCCAGGGTTCTGAGGTGGGAATCGAACCCACCTCTTCTCAGATTTGCTTCACGAAGCTGAGTGTATCCAATTTCAGCCCTCAGACCAGTATTGGATTTCTTGGCAGAACTGGGAATCGAACCTGGACCTCCAGAGCGACACGTCGATATGTTATGTTAATATCCATGACAGGTTTTTTTTAAATTTTCTGCCATTACAGGTCACGTGGCAAAAGCTATCAATTCGGTCGTATTCTCTTTATAAATCAGGAAAATTCAACCCACCCTTCACAAAAATACATTTAAGGGAATGAATGTGGATATGTAGTTACATCCCTACTAAAATGGAGCGTGGGCTTTCATTAAAAAGAGTATGCCTACCACTGGATTCGATGCACCATTCTACCCATTTTCACCCGCCGTCTACGGCCGTGCTTTAAGCGATTTTTTTTTTTTTTTTTATTAGCTCTTTACAGAATTACAGAATTTTCAGTTATGATAAATACCATACTAATACATCACAAGAAATCCAGATAGTGTCCATATTTATCGTACAATTGTCCACTTTCACTAAGCTTCCAACGCTCTTTTTGCAGGTGGTACCTGAGGTCCTGGAACGAGAAATGTTGATCATTGTCCATCACGAAGTGTACATATTGGCCCATTATCCACACAATGGCAGTCTGTTTAATTTGGGGGAAGGCGGTCACCGACAAGCGAATCAACTTCCTGTCATCAAGGTCATCCGTGGGCACATTTAATAGTTGACATACATTTCCCTTACACCACACCCACGTGGAGGCAACTCGCGTGCATGATGTGAAGCGGTGTATCGCCGCATCAGTTTGACCACATATAGTACACCATGGGTAAGCTTCAAGACGGATGGTATATCGCCGTAGAGCGGTTGGGATGAGATCGTTGAGGAAGATAAAAACCTGGGAGTGTACAGCAGAAGAAATGGTCATAGCCCCAAAATTTTTCCAAACAGTGGGCCAATGGACGTAGAGGGTGGTGGCCTCGATTCGCGGTTTGGAGTGTACCACTTGCCGCAACATGTTATAAATACTTTTCGTCGTTGGAACAGTCCCTGAAGGCATTTGGCGAACAGTTTCTAGAAGGTGCTGTTGATGGTCCCTAAATATCTTCGGCAAAGCTCTATCACAACCACGGGCTGTGTTTCGAATATCTTTGTATAGCGCTTTCGTAAAAGTGTCATGTTGGGAAAGAATGGTGATATCGTTCTTGCAGAGGAGTGCACGGCATTTCACGCCATGAGCTGTTAGCCCTAGCCCACCTTGCCGGGATGGGAGATACAACTGTTCCCGTTGTACTCGGAACAAAAATCCTTGCCATATAAACCAACCTGTATATTTTGCCAATTGGCTCTCAAACATTTTGGGAAGTGGGAAAAGTTGTGCGACATACCATATTTTAGAGAGCGCAAACACGTTGAGGATCATGACCCGTTGCACTATGTTGAGGTTTCTTTGACCAAATTGGATCAGCACTCCCCTAACTTTGGCAATGACCTTAGTCCAGTTTGCTTGCACTGTGTCCAGAAGCGATTGCTTCCAGGTAATGCCAAGAATTTTCACCTCATTTACTATCCGGAACCAGGGCTGTTGGGTAATCACTGAGTTAGTATTGAGCGGAAGCAAAGCAGTTTTCTGGGGGTTCGATTGTGCTCCAGAGGCGATATGGTAGAGCTGAAGGGCGCTATCGATGTGGGAGATATCTTCATTATTGCGGATCAATATTGATACGTCATCAGCATAGGCGCACATTCCAAAAACATGTGTGGACAGTTTGTAACCCTGTAGCTTCACCTGGGTAGTCCGAATGAACGGTTCAAGGCCAATAACAAAAAGTAGCATGGACAGGGGACATCCTTGCCTAACTGATCGTTGTATTGGAATCAGAGGGGAAAGAAAACCGTTGACGAGCACTCGAGACGTAGCATTACAATTTATCATACGAATGTAGTCAATAAGGATTTCAGGAAATTCAAAGTGTTGCAAGACCATGTACAAGTATTCATGACTGATGCGGTCGAAAGCTTTATCAAGATCTAAGGTGAGAAAACTCATTGGCTCAGTGGGGAGCATTTCGGCTTTTAGGTGTAGGTCCCGTAGTATCGCTAAGTTTGTTAACAGAGTTCTTCCAGGAATACTGCAACATTGTTCAATACCAATGATATCATGTAGAACAGTCTTCAATCGGCATGCAAGTACTTTGGTAAGGACTTTATAATCACTGCAGAGCAGAGTAACTGGTCGGAAGTCACCAACTGCCATGGGAGAGGATGTTTTTGGTATGAGGACTATGGTACCTTCGTGATGTGACTGACAAAGAGCACGACGTTGGAGAATGGTACGCAGGACATGACAAAATTCTTTGCCAATGAGAGGCCAGAAGTGTTTATACATTTCATATGGCAGTCCATCAATGCCAGGTGAGCGGTTGTTTGGGAGTTGCTTAACCACAGAGTGAATCTCTTCATCCGTAATATCCGCGCTGAGCAGAGTTTTGTTGTCCGGAGATAGTTGGGTACTGCAAGATGAAAGCAATAGGGTCACCTGCTGTGGATCAATTTCAGCCTTAGCGTAGAACCGTTGATAAAATAATGATATTTCACTACGTATAGCGTCAGGGGAGGTGACGTCACGTCCAGTACTGGTGCGGAGGCGGTGGATATATTTACGTTGCCGCTCCCGTTGTCCTTTGGCGATATGGTATACACTTGCACTTTCGTCCGGGAGCACTGTACGATCTTTTAAAGCCACGTTTATATGAGCGAGTGTTCGTTGCTGTAGGGACAGGAGCTTGGTTTTAACTTCCCGAATCTGGTCATATATACGCTCCCCAGCATCAGATCTTTGCTGGAGCTGGCGAAGAACTCGATAGTAAAATTCAACTGTATCCCGTCTTTCCCGACCTCGTTGGTAGGATATGTTCTTAAAGACGCGGCGGATCCCTGGTTTAACTAAAATATCCCACCAGTCTGCGCAGTCGCGAAATTTGCATTTTTGTTGGACCCATCGAGTCCAGTGTTGTCTGAAAATATCTTGGCATTCCTCCTCCAGTAACAGCGAGCAATTCAGCTTCCAATAACCTCTTCCTATGTGAAATATGGGATGGGGGTAAGAGATTGTACATACGACAGCATGATGGTTAGTGAAACTGGCAGGTATCACTTCATATCGTCTAGGCTGGATAAGTTCCTGTGAAAAGTATATGCGGTCAATTCGTGATGAGGAGTTGTGACTTATACAGGTGTAATGGGGCAGGGGCACCCTTAAACTATCCACAGCATCAATGAGGTGTAGGGAGTTAAGAAGGGTCCTGAGAGCCGGGTTGATACCTTGGTATGAACTAGTGGAATCCTCTGGGCGTTGAATACAATTGAAATCCCCTGCAAGAATAAGTTTTTCCTTAACGTCGTGCAGATGAGGCAGTATACTCTGTTGAAAGAACATTTTCCGTTCCACACGCTTATTTGACCCGGATGGGGCATATACATTTATCAGGGTGGTATTGTTTATGTGTCCAGATATTATGCGTCCTGATGGATGACATAGCACACCTTCGAGTGTGATATCATGTCGTATGAGGAATCCGGTCCCTCTATTCGTATTACCGGTATTGATGTATTGTTTGTAGAAGGCAGATATGGGCAAACAGGGTATAGCCACTTCTTGAATGAAGGCAATGTCAATGTCTGCATCTCGAAGGAATCTCTCCAACAGTTGAAATTTCAGAGGGCATTCTATTACATTGATATTCACAGTGGCCACAGTGAGAAATTGCGCCATTAAGAAAAGTATAAAAGCTGTGCTAGACATACTGGAAGGTGGACTCGAGAAAAAAGAAAAAAAAAAAAAGACACAGGTGAGAAATATACTGGTGCACTATGTCAAATTAGGTTGAGATAGTTCCTTATGACTGCCATTCATAGGCCGGCTGTCAGCGTTTGAGAGCGTTCGTGGGTCCCTAGATGACGTAGAATGAAGATTTTGTTTCTTTTTCACAGCTGTGGAAACGTTTGTGGAGCCAGTTTTATTCTTCGGGGCTGGTACGGCAATCGAGGCATTTGTTTTAATCTTCTTAGATACATTCTCGGATCCCCGATCAACCAGCTTAGGTGAGTCGGTAGATACCAGAGAAGGTGGTGGCAGTGAAGACAAAATTTCTGTGGCAGCCTGTAGTGACGGCATAGTCGGTTCTAAGGCTGCGATACAGGTTGCCGATATCACAGGGGCACTCTGTGGCTCACTGCACTGGTCAGGGCAAGTTACCAGTTCTGCGTCATATGTAACCGAGGTCACTTCTGGTGTTGTCCCAGCTGACGGATCAATAAGCATGTTTTCATATGACGTTTGCTGTGTCACAACTTCCGAGTATTGGGCACGTCGTTGTTGTGTAGGAATTATACCGAGGGGAATCATTTTCTTTGGGCAGTTGATACGTAGATGGGTGGTAGCATTGCAAATTAAACAGGTCTGTTTCTGTCCATTATACGTTATATAGCCAGAATGGCCACTAAATGTCTCAGTGGAGGGGATATCTTGTTTGATTTCCATATTGACGGCACGTATTCCATTATACACCGGGAACTGATAAGCAGAAGACCATTGTTCTTTCCTGACGTCACTCACAGTGCCATATTTTGACAGGACGGATTTGAAAATTTCAGGAGGAACTTCGAGTGGGACATTAAATATCCGCACTGTGGTAAAATTGGAATCCGCTGTGGAGAGCTTAACATTTGTCATTTCGCCTGAATCATACTGAAATTTAATAGGATCTGCAAAAGTATTTAACAATTTCTGATAAGTAGATATGCTGATTACCTTGATGTACATGGTTTTCTCGTGCGCATTTAACTGGATGGCTTCTACTTGGTCGACAGTCAACCGGAGGGTATCGCCAATCCAGCGGTGAATTTCTCCTGGTGAGGGGCGAGAACTCTGCCTGTCCCATTGGCAGCGTACGGTGTTCTTCCTCTGGTATCCGGACATGATTTTCAGCGGGGTTTTCTGGGTTTCTGGTTTTGTTGTCCTATCTGGAACACTACTTGAAAAAGTATTGTCCGAATGACACCCGGAAGGTCAGTACACACGTGGAACTAAGGAAGCACCGGTATTAGGAAACCGTACACTCTTCCAAATGCGGTCACACAGCGCGCACACACGTACCTCACTCGGCCACGACTAGTGACCAACTGTATCCTCTCGGCTAACGTAGCGTTAAGCATTGGTCGCGCCAAGACCGTTGACAGCGGACGAGTTGAGAATCGGCCACCAGTGCATGGTAGAAACCGCGCGCTGCACTTGCAGTTGTTACTGTAGCCGTCCACCTCAAACGTTTAAATCCATCTCAAAGTCTTCAATCACGGTTTATGGTGTTGATTTAACTTTCTACCATTACAGATCACGTGGCGTAAGCTATTAATTCGATCGTATTACGTATATGTGTGTTATTTCAAGGAGTGATATGTCATATGTTAGTAGAATGGGCCATACTATTTGGCGGGGAAAAGTTTAAGGTCGGTTTTTCTTTGCTAGACTCATGACCCAATTACATTGCTGTCACACAGTCAGAGGGCAGAGCAATATCGACCATCGGGGGAAATGCAGTGTTAGTTGGGTTTCATAAAACTAAATAATAAGGGGCGGGTGGACCACACTGTATAATACGCTTAGGCGTATGTTTCACAAAACTCAATCTCCTAAACCAGAGGGAGTTAGAAGGTGAGGTTTATACCAAAATCTTCCAAATCGTCTCAATAGTACAAAAGAAAATCTTGCATTTCTTGAAAAGTCAACGGAAATATATTTATTTGTTTATAAAGTGCTTTTAAACAAATAAACAAGACGATAGCCCCTGTGAGAAGTCTGTCGTCCACAACACGCATAGCACTAGAGCCGGGAGGGTAGTCTGTACACATGGGGCGCACACAACCCACTATGCGAGAGTTCTCGCACGGGCCCGCTAGTTATGTTGAATATTATTTTAGTCATCCTGGTGTCGTTCATTCTGGCGATATGTGTAAAGAAATTCACTCTGAGTTTTATGATGACTGTAGAATTCTTCGGTGGGTCTTTTTTTTTTGCGAGAAATTATCTCTGAAAACAGCGTCGTAAATATTTCTGAGAATTTTCCTTTCTTGTTTTTCAATGTCTTTAATATTGGCCAATATTATAATATTATATTCTTACTATTATTATTATTATTATTATTATTCCTTCGTTATGTCAATTTATAGAGAGCGTGTAAGAACTTATTAGTTGGCTTGATGAATTTTGCCTTCCTCTTCTCCCAAAATCTATCCATAAATTCACTGTGTTGCCTCTGTCCATCTTGTGCCAGTCCTCACCCTAAATATATACAGCCTGTTCCGATTCAACACGGAACTGTAAAATGGGTTGCCTACCCAACCGCAATCTGCTTGAAATAGGCTCGCAGTGCGCTAGCGACTGGGCGGCTGAATGCCGCCTTCTTATGCAGCATTCAAAAGCATTTCGCTGTTTCAAAATATACATTCCGTTACAGCTGGTCATTAACCCCTGCCATGTATCGAAGACTGATTACAATTTTGTAACAAATCATTTCCAAATTGTATCACGTTTTGTGGTGTTGGGTTAAAAAGCAATAAATTGTGTTGTAAATAAAATACAACACAAAAATACATTGTGTTGCAATAAACTATGCTTTAAAATAAAATGTTATTTCATAGAAATGCTCTGCAAAAGCCATTAACAGAATCGTAAAATAACAAGTTCTGAGACTGATATCGTTCAAACTTATTGTGAAGCATGTGTAAATATATTTTGAAAGAGCAAAATACTTTGTAATGCTGTATAAGAAGGCGTCAATCAGTGAAATCGAACTCAGCCCCGTCGCTAGCGCGCTACGAGCCGATTTCAAGCCAATTGCGGGTGGGTAGGCAACTCATTTAACAGTTCAGTGTTGAATCGGAACAGGCTGTATATATTTACAGAGGTTCTGGAGAATTCTCGAGTCTTCATCAAGTTCTCTCCGATGTTCATCTCATTCAATAAAAAGCAACCACCTTGAAAAATAAATATTGTAGCCAATAGCTCTGCAGTGGATTTCTTTAAAAGGCATTTTCCAGATTGTAGCTGCACAGCCATTGTGAAGAGTCACGCGCCAGGAATACCAATGTTCCCAGGGGTACCAACCTCATCTGCGTGACAAAAGACAACACTTGCCATTGGAAATGCAAATAAATAACTGGATTGCGTTGGCTGGGAGGGGTGAGCTGGTTGAGGGGGAACTAGACCGGGGGAAGCGACATCTCCTGCCCTTGTTAAGGTACACTTCGATTTCACGCAATTATATTATTTGTTCTGAGACGAAACGGTTGTCGTTATGGAAGTCGTTTTGGCGTGCAGTAATAAGGACACAATTTACGTTAGGTCCTTTCTTAATTCTTTAATCATTTCATTTCACGGGGGCTGCTTAGCCCAGCCGGTAGAGGCGCTGAGTGGCCATGGCTTGTCAGAAGGCACCGTTCCAGCATTTGCCTGGAGTTACAAATGGGGAAACCACGGAAAATCATTTCAAGGACGGGAGACGGTTGGGCTCGAACACAGTTTGGCCTGGCCCCCCATGGCCTAGAGAACGTAGCTACCGCAGCCGGTAAAAATATTTAGTACAAACTTTCGTAACTTGTCAAAGTTTCACTCGTGTTACGTTAGTCGGGGAGAGTCGGTCTAAACAGGGTACTTAATAAACAAAGTGGCATATCTCATGATCTTTTTGTACTAATGTGTTAAATTTTTAATGACTAGTTGTATAATAATTATATCTACTTACAGATGGGAATGAAGAAAATAATTTGAAAAGAAAAGCCTAACCGTAAATTGTTTAGTTATATAATTGTTTGTCCATTACCCCGTTTTATCAGACGAGTTGGATAAAACAGGGTACTAGATTATAGTGAGCATTACAAAATAGAAAAACCATTTACAAACATTGACATTCACTTCATGTACAAAAATCACATTTATACGGTTCATCTTCATCATCAATGCGGGCACACTGTTCATGAGACCATTCACCACACTTATAACACTTGACCCAGCTTTCTTCAGATTTCGAATTAGAGAATAGTCCATTATAATAAATGCAAGCTGCGTTATTATTTTCTCCTTCCTCTTCTGACGAGGTGTTATACTCCTGCACTTTTCTAACTTTCTTCGATTTCTGCTTTACGACATTTGTGACGTCAGAAGGCCTAAATCTGGGAGATTGTGCCTACATTTGAAGTTTCCTTTTTGGAGTCTTCCTCTTTTTCATAGATGAAGTTAACTTGTCAGAATAGCTGTCCTTCCTTTTCGTCTATTGGCTATTCCTTCCTTTATTTCAGCTCTCGGCACTGCCTTTATGTCTTTCGGAGAGACTGGGAAAGCTGAAGTCCAAGGCATAGGCCTAACTGACTAAGAAGACCCTGATGTGGATGGAACAGGTCTATCTGACTGTTAAGACCGTGATGTGGTTAGAGTGGATGATTTTCCGTTTGATGGCTCAGATAGAGATCCCGAAGACAGGATATCACCTTTCTCCAATGGTGGGTCTCATAAAACGGGGTTACTACTCTGGTCTATCCAACTTAGTGGTACCCTGTTTTATCAAACAACACCACGTTACGAGAAAGTGGAACTCTACAGCACTCAAAACGGTCATTAATTTTGAAACATCTACAATTATATAGTGCACACAATGTTTTATTTATATCATCCTTACCTTACAGTCTTCATAATAGGGTCATGGATATATAAGCAGACAATTTACAAGCGGATATTATAACACAACGCTGTAAAAATAGATTTTATCCCTGTGAGAACGCACGCTTGCACCCTACAGTTGGCAACTGCTCTAAGAATGAAGGTCATCGAGTGAGAAAGAGGTTACTATGTTCACCGGAAGATGTCACCATATACCAGACGAGAAAACTATGGTACCCCGTTTCATCAGAGTACCCTTTTTTTTAATGTGTAACATCTTTCCACTCGGTATCTGGATATTTTTGTGGCACTCTGTAGCTGGACATTTTTGTGGGCGTGATTTTGGAAAAGAGACGGAAGTGGATGGGACGGAAGTGGATGGGACGGAAGTGGATGGGACGGAAACAATGAGCGCGCGTGATGGCGGAGATCGGTACAACGACGTACTGTAGGCCATGTGACTATGTGGAATGTAAATCGCATACGGTTTACCTCAAGGTTTGGAGGCCCCATTAAAGAAATTCCCACAATAAATCATCTTCAAGTTGTCGTTCTTTGGAGTGAAAATATTCATTATACCATATTTGCTGAAAACAATTACGATTTATTAAATCTTCATACTATTGCTGTATTCTTATTTAATGTAAGCACTCCAGGTACTGTCGCCCATCTGGCTATGTGGAATCTATATCGCATCAACAAACACTCCAAACAACGTAGGAATTCAGTATATTAACGCCGACTACTAACAATAATTGAAACTTCGTTGGTCTAAACATATCACTGGGAGAAACACATTTAATATACCTTCCGCACACCTAATTTTTAATCGCGCCTATACTTGGCAGTGCGCTGATCGGCTAAACGAGGCCATTTTCAATAACATCGCTGGCATGGGTTTACGAGTAGTTATTTCAATGACCAACAGAGTTCACTGTCAACTAGGGATTTGCGCTCCCGGGACACACATAGTAGGATAACATGTCACATGTTACACATCATATGCGACTACTGTAAGGCTCGTATATTTTTTTTATCAGACTGTCCCCTACTGTAAATATTGAGTTTGTCACTAACTTACTAGACATTCACACACCTGAATACTAATGTGAAACTGTAATACGATTTCTGAATAAACCTATCGGCCGCACTGATCATCCCAATGTGTTACGGTCACAAAATAAGGGATTTCTCCGGTAACCAGAAAAGTGGCTCACTCCAGTATTAGATAACGGCCATAATTAGAACTAACAACACAGCAGTAGCCTAAAATAAAGAAACGTAATGTACAGTACTGAAAAAAAGGTTTGCATTTTACTACAGTATTTTGTGACTTGTTTATTTTTCCATGAGCATGTTATCACATTATACACAATATAGGGTCTCTCTCTCTGCGGTTAACAGCCGTGAGGTTGGTTGGCAGCAGTTCACCATTCTTCCCGTCTCTCCGCCTTCCTCTTCAGTTCACAGTATGAGCCACAACTCATATCTTCCAGTATTTGACTCATGTACTCCAGTCTGGGTCTTCCTCTATAATTCTTGCCGTCTACTGTTCCCTCGATTATAAGCTTAATCAGTCCATTGTGTCGCAGTATCTGGCCCACGAGGTGATTCCGTCTTCTTTTTAAATATTTAAGGAAGCATCACCTCTCTTCCACTCTTCTAAAGACTTCCTCAATTGTGACCATTTCTTTCCAGCTGATTTTCATAATCCTTCTATAGCACCAGGTTTCAAATGCTAGTAGTCTTTTCCTCTCTCTCCTATTGTTCAAGATTCGCTGCCATATAGCGCGACGCTCCATACAAAGGTCTTCTACGTTTGTTTCCTCACATCAAAGCTTTTCTTCTTTGCAGTAAATAGGTTCTTCATTTTATTGAAAGTGTTCTTGGCTTGGGCAATCCTACTTAATATCTCTCTGCTGCTTCTTCCATCATTCGTTATTTTAATTCCCAGATAATTGAACTCATTCACTTCTTGTATCAATATAGGGTACACACAAAGAAAAACAACACACAATTTGCTCTGCAAAAGAGACAGAAACACGCAATGAATAACAAAAGTGATAATGTGGGACTGAGCACATGTGGGTCATATCAATACCGTGTATGGCCACCACGAGGTCTAAGGCATGATTGCAGACAACGAGGCATACTGGGCACCAACGAATCCAACGTGGTTTGGGGCAGATTATCCCACTCTTGGACAGCAGCTTCATCAGTTGCTGAATGTTTGTTGGAGGATTGGTACGGTGCGAAATTGCCCTCTTGAGGTCTTTCCATGCATGTTCAATACGGTTCATGTCCGGAGAATGTGCAGGCCACTCTATTCTCCGTAATCCTTGCATCTGAAGGAACTGATTGACCACCCTAGCTCTATAGGCACGAACATTATCGTCCAATAGTATAAAGCCCTCAGACATTTTGGCAGCGAATCCTGTAACGACAGGTTCGACGATGTTGTCTCCGTACTCCAGACCAGTCATGTTACCGTGGATAGTAATTTGAGGCGTACCGGTACGTCGACCAAACATGTTAACACCCCAAAACATAACTGAAACTCCTTGCTGTTGGTGGCTTTCCTGGATGAAGAGTTCGTGAAATCTCTCGCTCACTCGTCGCCACACTCGAATGCTCCCACTGTATGCGTGCAAACCAGTGGATACATTATCCCTAAAGAGAGTACGCTTCCAATCTTCTTCCCCCCAGGGGCTCACAATTTGTGGGACATGGGCTGGCGACCAGCTGGGTCCGTCATTGCTTCTACTTACTTGTGCCGGGCTCCTCTCTGTCATCTCTCCTATCGACCTCCCTTGGTCAATTCTTGTTCTTTTCCGACCCCGACGGTATTAAGGTATCCGAGGCCTAGGCAGTCTTTCATTGCCCCGCCTTAATTGGCCCTTGTCTCATCTTTCCTGATCCCACATTCTTCGAGGGGGCAGAGCTCTTGTTTTCTTTTCATTGTATCTCCTGCCTTCTGTCCAAGGCCCTCAAGGAGGCAGGGTGTGTGTAGCCCTACTACTTATGGTGCACTCTGGATAGTACTACACCCTCAAGGGCTCACGTCTGGTGAGTTCGGGAGTTGGCGACCCCGAGGCCTTCCTGAGCTGGGTCCGGTTTTTCTCCTTCTTCCACTGACTTTGGGGCGCTCCCTCTCCTCTTTACCTTTCCTATCGGCCTTTCCTGGCTCTCCTTCTTTCCAAGTCCTTCAATTCTTATTCTTCGAGTGTTGAGGGCATTTCCTTTCCTCCTGTCTTTTATTTACTTTCTTCTCCTGCTTGTTACCCATTTCCTCTTCTAGTTTATAAGAGAGCAGTTAGTTTTAGTTGTAGGCTTCATTTGATCATCTTCCATTTTTCACTATCACCCAAACCATTAGGGGCCGATAACCTAGATGTTAGGCCCCATAAAACAACAATTATTATCATCATCATCATCATTATCATCCTATCTTCTTGCTGCCATGCCCGATGCTGTGGCTTCAGAGGAGGTTTTGGTGCAGGCAACCTTGACATTAGCCCTGCTTCATGCAGCCGATTGCGCACTGTCTTACCGGACACATTCCCTCCAGTGGTCCTTCCAAGATCCTGGTGGTGGAACGACTTGGCAGTACCAATGGGCCTACGACGCAGTGCTGAAAGCAAATGATATCGATCCTCCCTGCAAGTGGTTTTGTGGGGGCGTCCAGTTCATGGTCGATCAGTAACTGTTTAGGTCTCCATGAACTTTTTCCACACCTTCAAGTAGCAACATCCACTTGTCGGAATCCTTCCTGAAGCAATGTTACAATTCGAATGCGGTCGACTTACGAATGCGACCACTTGCCATGCTTACATTAGGCTTCAGTACGCCTGTCTTCCCCGTGCGCTCCAAACCAACTGTACAATTGGTGATGTTGAAGGGACGGACGCTATGTTGTTCTGGTATGGTTGTTCGTAGGAGACACTATGTTGTCTCGATATGTTTGTCAGAAAAACGCTATGTTCTTCTGGTATGGTTGTTCGTAGGAGACACTATGTTGTCTCGGTATGTTTGTCAGAAAAACGCTGTGTTGTTCTGGTATGGTTATTCGTAGGAGACACTATGTTGTCTCGGTATGTTTGTCAGAAAAACGCTATGTTGTTCTGGTATGGTTGTCGGTGCGAGCCACTATTTTGTCTCGGTATGTTTGTCAATAGAAACGCTATGTTGTTCTGGTATGGTTGTTGGTAGGAGACGCTACGTTGTCTCGGTATGTTTGTCAATAGAAACGCTATGTTGTTCTGGTATGGTTGTTGGTAGGAGACGCTACGTTGTCTCGGTATGTTTGTCAATAGAAACGCTATGTTGTTCTGGTATGGTTGTTGGTAGGAGACGCTACGTTGTCTCGGTATGTTTGTCAATAGAAACGCTATGTTGTTCTGGTATGGTTGTTGGTAGGAGACGCTACGTTGTCTCGGTATGTTTGTCAATAGAAACGCTATGTTGTTCTGGTATGGTTGTTGGTAGGATACACTATATTGTCTCGGTATGTTTGACAATACAAAAGCTATATTGTTCTGGTATGGTTGTTGGTAGGAGACACTATTTTGTCTCGGTATGTTTGTCAATACAAACGCTATATTGTTCTGGTATGTTTGTCGGTGCGAGACACTATGATGTCTCGGTATGTTTGTCAATAGAAACGCTATATTGTTCTGGTATGGTTGTCGGTAGGAGACTCTATGTTGTCTCGGTATGTTTGTCAGTAGGAGCGCTATGTTGTTCTGGTATGTTTGTCGGCGCGAGACACTATTTTGTCTCGGTATATTTGTCAGTAGAAACGCTATGTTGTTCTGGTATGTTTGTCGGCGCGAGACACTATGTTGTCCCGGTGTGTTTGTCAATAGAAACGCTATGTTGTTCTGGTATGGTTGTCGGAGCGAGATACTATGTTGTCTCGGTATGTTTGTCAATGGAAACGCTATGTTGTTCTGGTATGGTTGTCGGAGCGAGACACTATGTATGTTTGCAGGTGCTTATCCGCTGGCCTATCGAGCTGTGAGAGAGCTGCGTCCCCTCACAGAAGGGAGCAAGTCAGTAGATCCCTCAGGATTTGCCGGCGAGGGCGTGAAGAAAGGGAACAGAAACCATTTAAAGTGTTGGTACGTGGATGTCTTTTGTGACGAACACTCGCTGCAGTAAAAAGAACTGTCGCAGGCCATTCAGAGGGATCTCGGTTAATAGAACGCGTTTCTTTTTATGTTCTGCTACAAAGAGCCAGGAAGGTGATTGTCGAACATCGAGGTCATCTGCTCTTCGCGAAATACAGGGTGAGTCAACAAGAGCGTTCATTTGAAGGATATTCTGATGCTTAGAATGGAAATAAAAACTTCATTCGTTAATCTTTGAGAGTGTTTCCTTATGAATGATAATATTAGAAATTCCAGCCAATCATAGCTGTCTTTCGTCAAGAAATGTTTTAATTTGTGCATTTTTCTGTAATTTTATTAGAACTTTATAAGTTCTTTGTACTTTGTTTTGCTGCAGTTGGTAAATACCACATCTGTTACCAAAGAGTTTAAATGGAAGAATAGTGCTGAAAGTATTGTTTCAAACCACGAGGAAGTTTCTTAAAACCAGGGGCGGTGTGTTATTAATAGCTGATAAGGCCCCGCCAACCCAGGTCGGCATTGCACAAAATTTGTTAAAGTCTTTAAAAATTACTTTTCATTACAGATATTGTACTTAAAATAAGTGGTTTTCCCTTCTCGCCTCTCTAAAAGGAATTCTGTCTCGTACGGTGTATTATTGTTGTGTGTTTCATATATATTTGGCAGGAGGCCATGATAGGATGCAGTTTGGGATGTGGGGCATCATATTTGTTTATAATTGGTTTTTAAGTTGTTTTATAGGGATTCAATGTGTATTCAATGATCATTAATGCTTTTCTAGTGTGTGTGTGCATATTGTTTTCAGGATTGATTATGTCTTTTTAGAGTGTTTTAATACATTTTTGGAGTGTACTGCGATGTCTTAGAAATCTGCCATGTTGTTTATGAAGCGTTGATTGGTTATTTACTTTGGAAGTGACTAGCTTCAACAGGGGCATTCCTTGGAATTTCAAAGCCGCATATATAACGTCGCTGATGAAGAGAACTCAGGCCTACACCGCTTTCTATACAATGCCCAAGGCAACCCGCTCGTTTATGTGAGGTTTCCGATCTTTGCACTTGTTCAATTACCATTTAGGTTATTCATACACATTTCTCCTTGAAGTGGCTGTTGGTTCCTACCCTTTGTATTGATATTTTCTGTTTTCCCGAGTGATTACCAAGGGTTGGCCTCAAGAAGGGCATCTGGCTGTAAAACATGTCCGCCAAAATCAATATGGAAAATTCTTTAAGTTCAGCCTCGAATAGAGGAAGGGGAAGACAAAGAAGAAGATGGAGGGACTGTATACGAGATGACTTGGGGGAGAAACATCTAAGGGAAGAGGACGTATGGGACCGAGCGAAATGGAGAAGACTTTCCAATAACGACGACCCCACTTGAGTGGGAAAAGACGAAGCAAAAGAAGAAGACAGCGTATTATCATAGCGAGGGCCGTTCTAGAGAACCTTCCATGTAAAGTGTATGAAGTGAAGGGCCGGAGGAGAAAACAGTGGACATAGCACTGTCTTGCAGGCGAATTCTTGGCGCTATGAAATGATTTTCTGGAGAATTGGCCCATTGATAGGGCACCAGTCCTAGCATCAACAGTTTAGTTGGCAGCACGGTGTCCTTGACAGGGCGAATCCCTCACGTGTGGGCTGTAGGCTGTCGAAATCATCAGTATGTATTGCAATAAGCGGGCGTATGTGTCATCAGCACTTCCAGCATCTGTTATGAATGGCTGTGGTGAGTACAAAGTTTACTATTTGTTTGTTTTGATACAAGCGACAGTAGTGCTGCCAACGTAACTGCTGATGCTAGCTCTCGCAGACTCATGTAGAACATCTCTCCATTTCACTCCCTACCAGTCTCTGTTTTAACGTCAAATCGGATCACGGGAGATTGATCCACCCCCTCGTCCTTAAACAGGTACTTAGCCGTTGTTCACAGTTTGCAGATTTTACACAAAAATATATTTATACATTTCCAGTTGTCTGGTGTTCCAAGTGTGTTAGTGAGTTCTGTGGATGAAGCTAATTTCTATAAATTAATGTGTTATTAACTTTTGTGGTAGTTATTGAATATGCTGACTGTGTGCGACATAGGAAAATGAATCAAGTTTAATTTTTTTATCTACAAATTCATTTTATTTTATACATCTGATCATAAAGTTAAAAATAAACAAGTAGTTCCGTGACGAACTAAAGAACCTACTTTTTTTTAAATTTAAAATTCTTGCCAATTATTAAACTATACAGATCTATCTAGGATAGTTGCGTAATTAAGTCGGTAATACTGAAATTTTTAATTATTTCAAAATATAGACTACTTGAAATAGTCTACTCTAATAGAGCACTACAGTTGGCAGCCCTGGTGACTGTATAATTGTTCCATCTCTTAAGGTACAGAATGCACATACAAAATGTACTTGAAGTCCAATGGATAGTAGGGACGTTACATGCAGTTACACATTGGATCTATCAGCGCATGTAAAACCATGTTGGCAACAATGACAGGTATGTGTTGCTCAGAATTAATCTGAAATGTTATGATCTATTATTGTGCCAATTTTGGATGAAATCCATTTGTTGGTAGAGAAGTAACATGTATTTAAAAATGTACCTAACAGCAGGCTTAGAATCATGTTAGCAGCACTGACGTACATTAGCTACTCCAAATTAATCAAGAATGTCAGGTACTATACGTATGCAAATTTCAGAGTTGTTGGCTTGCATACTTTCTGATATATTGATATTAGGATCAAAAGTAGAGAGAGCATTTATTAACAGTTGGCAGCCCTAGTTGCTCTCAAGAATAAGCATTGTCATATCAGTTATGATACACGAACCACGTACGGAATTTGGTTGAAATCCATTTGATAGTATAGACGTTACATGCATTTAAAAATAGGACCTATCAGTAGGCTTAGAATCATGTTGGCACCACTGTCATGTATGGCCTTCTGGAAATTAAACTAAAATATTATTATTAAATACATGTGTGTCAATTTTGGAATAGCTCCTATCCATACCTTCAATTGCGATTTTTCATCAGTTGTTAGCTCTGACCTCATTTAGAGATATGGCCGTGAGATATTCTCAGATACAGACACACACACTGAGACAGACACACACACACACATTTGCCCTGATGGATCTCATAAGTCTATTTTTTCCCCATTTTTACAAAATGTGAAAAGTAGGCTAAAGATAGGACCTCATCAACCAAGGTGATAGATAAATTTGCTTCATCCAAGCACAGAAGAGGAGAATGTGTTTACAAATAAGGAGCCATGTGAGAACATGCATGAACTACACACATCAAAAAAAGTTTTGCATCACCTCGGTTCCAAGAGTTCCGGAACCGTTAAATACAAAGGGAATAGAGATCAACACAAACAACATTTCAGCTCGTTTTATTGCTCATGAGACCCACACATTGCATGTTGTACCATCATACAGCTAGACTTTCAGCATTTGTGGTCCAGATTGCAGTACACACCACTACCTCTAATACCCAGTAGCACGTCCTCTTGCATTGATGCATGCCTGTATTCGCCGTAGCATACTATCCACAAGTTCATCAAGACACTGTTGGTCCAAATTGTCCCACTCCTCAACGACAATTCGGCGTAAATCTCTCAGAGTGGTTGGTGGGTCAAGACGTCCATAAACAGCCCTTTTCAACATATCCCAGGCATGTTCGATAGGGTTCATGTCTGGCGAACATGCTGGCCACTGTAGTCGAGCGATGTCGTTATCTTGAAGGAACGCATTCACAAGATGTGCACGATGAGGTCGAGAATTGTCGTCCATGAAGACAAATGCCTCTCCAATATTCTGCCGATATGGTTGCACTATGGGTCGGAGGATGTCATTCAGGTATCGTAAAGCCGTTTCGGAGCCTTCCATGACCACCAGTGGCGTACGTCGGCCCCACATAATGCCACCCCAAAACATCAGGGAACCACCACCTTGCTGCACTCGCTGGACAGTGTGTCTAAGACGTTCAGCCTGACCAGGGTGCCTCCAAACACGTCTCCGACGATTGTCTGGTTGAAGGCATATGCGACACTCATCGGTGAAGAGAACGTGATGCCAATTCCGTGGGGTCCATTCAGCATGTTGTTGGGCCCATCTGTACCGCGCTGCATGGTGTCGGGGTTGCAGAGCTGGACCTCGCCATGGACGTCGGGAGTGAAGTTGCGCATCATGCAGCCTATTGCGCACAGTTTGAGTTGAAACACGACGTCCTGTGGCTGAACGAAACGCATTATTCAACATGGTGGCATTGCTGTCAGGGTTCCTCCGAGCGGCAATCCGTAAGTAGCGGTCATCCACTACAGTAGTAGCCCTTGGGCGGCCTGAGCGAGGCCTGTCATCGACAGTTCCTGTATCTCTGTACCTCCTCCATGTCCGAACAACATCGCTTTGGTTCACTCTGAGACGCCTGGAAACTTCCCTTGTTGAGAGCCCTTCTTGACACAAAGTAACAATGCGGACGCGATCGAACTGCGGTATTGACCTTCTAGGCATGGTAGAACTACAGACAACATGAGCAGCGTACCTTCGTCCTGGTGGAATGACTGGAACTGATCGGCTGTCGTACCCCCTCCGTCTAATAGGCCCTGCTCATGCATGGTTGTTTACATCTTTGAGCAGTTTTAGTGACATCTATGAACAGTCAAAGGGACTGTATCTTGGATACAATATACACAGTCAACGTCTATATGCCGGAGATCTGGGAACCGAGGTGATGCAAAACTTTTTTTGATGTGTGTATTTATTAAAATCTGTTTAAAATGTTGTTATGGCGTTTGAAGCCTTAGTAAAGGAAAGTTTGGTGCTTTTCAGTCGATCAACACGATTGTCTTTGCTGGGATGTATTGTAAAGGTTGGTAAGTCACATATGGAATGGCTCTATTATTATTATTAGGCCTATCTAATTTGTGACATTTTATTTAAGAATGTGCTAGCCATTCTCGAGTCATTTTCATTGCAATTGTAACGGTTAGCACTGTCGTTGTCCGCCAGATTGAGCTGATGTGGCACGAACAAGACGATGTGGGTGGCGGGGGATGTAGGGCGTCAGGGGTGGGGGTGGGACATCTTGTCCGTCCAGCCTGCAATGCAGATAGAGGCGAGCGAGCAGTCTGATCACACTGCTGCGTCATTACTAGACAGCAGTCTTACCTACAGTACTTGTACTGTATTAGCTGAAATTAGCTAGTACATTCTTTTTGTCCTTATTCAAATTATTTTGTCACCCAAATCAAATTAAAAATCCTTAATTTTCTGTCTTGTTACCAAAGTTGGCAACACCTTTGAGAGAGAGATGGTTGGTTGGTTCTTAAGTTTAGGGGCTGCGACAAGGCGGTCATATAGCCCCGTGTACTTTGGGTGTGTGTAGAATCTGTCCGATAACCGGTGTTAATTGTGATGACTGTATTAGTGTGTGTTATCTGTTTTTTAATTTAAGTACTGCAACTTAGAATTTTTCAAATAGTTCCTACTTTTGCCGCCAAGCGCCACCGTCAACGACTACTAGGCCAAGTTCAGAACTTAGCTACTAGACGCCACCGCAGTCGGCTCTTGGCAACGAACGTAGAAACTTAAGAGCGTTGTTTACATTCTTAACCTATCCAATTTAGCTTCACACAAGTGCAATTAGTGGAAGGTTCTTTAACATGCCATAAATCTATGACATGGGACCTCCGGCTTTACTTCCCCTCCGAAGGAAGGCATACTGAGGGATTTTAACGCTCTTAAAAAATCCGATGTCTTTGGCCGGGTTTGAACCCGCTATCTCGGGCATAGAAGCTCAGCATGCTACCGACTACGCCACCGAAGCCGCCATTTTGAGAGAGAGAGAGAGAGAGAAAATGTCATAGAACTTATAGATGCGACCAACCTCGATGAAGTACGTATTTCAACCCCTGGCACTATACAGCCCATGAAGGGCCTAGGCCGACCAAGCGACCGCTGCCCAGCCTTTTGGCCTGCAGATATTGGGGTGACGCGTGATCAGCGCATCGTATCCCCTCAGTCGTTAATCTTGGTTTTCGTGATCGGGGCGATGCCTCACTGTCAGACAGATATTCAATTGTCCTCACGAAGCTGAGTTCACCCCGATCCAACCCTCACGTCAGTTCTAAAATCCCTGACGGAGCCGGGAATCGAACCCGGGACCCCAACACCACGGGGCCGGCCGAAGGACGTATTTACTACGTGTTTTTCAATGTTCTTTTAAAATGATCACTCTTCTTGTTCATATCTCGTACAGTTCTTGTGAGTCTGAAAGTCTTTTATTTTGTCACTGTTTAGTCAATAATATCACATATAAAGCCTCGAATATCCGGGCTTAACGGTACCTAGGACCATTCGGATAATCGAAAATTTGGTCAATACGGAAGAATTCTTATTCTGCGATAACAGGAGCATACGGCACCTGCTCTAATTTACCGTCTATAAACCATTCTTAAAATTAAGGTTTCGATTGCGTTCGTTAAGTACACACCCTTAAATGAAATAACAACAACTCATTGAAAGAAATGACTTTTTTCTGGTGAGTCTGGTGTGGTTATTTGATCCGAGGGTTTCGAAGATCCTAACGTGTTGATTTTTCATGTTGAAAGTATTTCTTAATGCTACTAAGGGCACGCAGGGTCCAGTTTAGCTATTTTGACAATTGTGAAAAAAGTTGAAAAGCTACAAGACCCGTAAAAGTTTCGAAAGGCTTGTTTTGGAAAGCTCTATCATTGCGGGAAATGAGTTAGTGGATCAAGCTTCAAAAGAGGCGGTATCACTACCACCTCGACCAATGGAGGTACCCGCAAGAGATATTCGCTCTCAGTTACGCCGACGAGTTCTGGCATTTTGGGAGAGTCAGTTGCTAGCTGACCCACTGCCCTGTAAACTGAGAGCAATCAAGGGAACTACTCGCGTGTGGCGGAGCTCTTTCCGGTCACGGAGAGAGTCAGTCATTTTGTGTGGGCTAAGGTCATACAAGATCCACCCACTCGTACCTAATGAGAAGGGAAGACCCCCCACTTAGTACCTGTGGAGCCGTTTTCACCGTGGCCCACATTTTAACCGAATGTGTGGATCTTCCTGACTTACGAAGAAACCTTGGTTTGCAGATGATACACAAACTTATATTAGCCGATAACGCGGTGGCTGCTGATCGCGTTATCCGCTTAATAAGTGAGAGTGGGTTAGGGCCAGCAAACTAAATTTTTCAGTGTAAATTGACTCAACGACTTGTTCGTTTTTGAATGATAATTTTTTGTTTTTCTGTAATTTTTGTTAATTTTTATAATTACCGGTATTATTTTTTTATTTTTTATTAATTTTAGGTCTTTTCAAATTTAGGTGTCCACCTCTAAATTTTTGAATTCAATGCAAATTTGTATTCTTTAATCTGTGTTAAGCGGGGCAGATGACCTCGTAGTTCTGCCCCTTAAAACAACAATAACTAACTATTTCAAAATTTTAAAATTTCCAAATTACTTCCAGCTTAAATGATATTTGAAAAAAAATATGCAAGAACGCTTGTTTTTAAAATGGAACTTTTCCTGCACATGTAAATTAAATTAAAGTTTGATTGTTTTAATTTATTCTTTATCTTAAATTTGTGGGAAGCAGATTTTTGAATTTCTCAAAACGGTTATAGATATTTAAATTTTAATTTGGCCATGTATAGGTCAACACTAACGCTGGTAGTGATCGATTTAGTGAACTACATACGACAAACGCTTGGTGTCCATGACTTGTCAGTTTAGTGTGTGTCATCGATGGAGCCTTGAGACCTATGCAAATCGGTCTCCATTTAGGTCTTCTACCAGTGACGTAATCGGACCGAAGATCGAGATTAACCTGGTGGCCCTAGTAAAAGCTATTTAGCACAGTTTACCGACAAGACCTGAATCTTACAATCAACGTGAATGCATTTACGATTTAAAAGTCTTTGAGTGTCCCGATGTTGCATCCATACGTCGATTCGTGGTGGGATGAAGAAAGTAAAGAACTGATGACCATGTTCATTAGTTCCAAATATAACAAGGATCTCAAACGTCTGTCTCGAGGTCATTCCTTCACATCAACAACTCAACCTTAGAGAAAGCGCAGTCTGATGGTGGTAGACAACAACCAGAGGCTAAATTACCTAAATACACATTTGATTCAAAGTTTAGTAATTTTCTAGCAGACATAAAATTGATGTAAAGTTTATCATTTATTTTTCTTTTATCCTAAAATCTTAATTTCAATGATATATTTTCAACATTAAGTTCCTAGCCTGAATAACAGTGGTATTTAGCCAATTTTTATTTATGAAAAAAAAAACCGGCCTATGAGATCACCTTTTGTCCGTGCGTATGTGTGTGCGAGTGTCGCCTTAATAAAATCTAAATGGCTGGAGCGATTTCAATGAAACTCGGTAAGGTCATAGTACTATTTTGTCCGACCCCGACCGAGCCCTTCAAATTTTAATACGTCTCCCCAATCCAACATGGCGGCTGTGCGGAATATTTATCTGGCATTCTAATCTCTGAAACTATTACTGATATTACCCGAAATTATGTACGGTGATCAAGGGCATTACTTTTGGAAACCTATTAACTACAAAACGAATATGGTGGCCAAGCGAAATTGAAACATTTAAATGGACGTTTCTCGCGATTTAACCATCCGAGCGCAGTGACAATTAGTTCAGAAAATGTTTATACACATTGTAATGCACTGACATCTTATTTAGTTAAATGGTTTACATAACCTCAAGATGGCGGCACGGTGAAATTTTAAAATTAAGTTTTGATTTCGTGTGTCCTAATCATGCGATCGTTGTGAACGTTTGAATAATGAACCTACACAGTAATCGTCATCTAACAGTTCAAAACACATATAAAAATCCAACATGGCGACCATCCCAAATAGGCCATTTAGACGGTTCTCAATATCTACTAATCTATAACGGCAATCAAATCGAAATTGTGTATGTTGATAAAGGCTATTAACATAGGCCTAAGTTTACTTAAGGGACTTTGAATAACCTGTTGAGGAGAAATTCAACATGGCGGCGACGCGAATTTTAATAAATTAAATGGACGTTTCTCGCGATATAACTATCTGAGTGCAGTGAAACTTGGTACGGTAAATGCTTATGCAAATTTTAATACACTGACATCTAATTTATTCCAACTGTTTTCATAACCTCAAGATGGCGGCTATGTGAAATTTTAAAATCTCGTTTTTATAATTTCTTGTGTCCTAATCATCCGATTGAAGTTTGAATAATTAACCTAAGCAATAATCTTCATCTAATAGTACACAACTCTAAGGCCTTGATATATAAAAATCGAACATGGCGACCATTCAAAATATTTAGATGGTTGTCAATATCTACGAATTTATTACAGCAATCAAACTGAAATTTTGTATGTTCATCGAAGCAATTAACATAAGTAGGATATATGAAAATAGGCATTTCGTGCTTTACGGAACTACTTTTTTTTCTCACTGCATGGCCAGTTTTAAAGGATGTGGATCACCTGCGTTGGGGACACACTTTGCATCGAAATCTGAGTCGGGACTCGCGTAATCTCAGGAACTCTGGCGAAAGACACAGCTAGTATGCCACATCATACATTATTTTATTTTCTGAATCCACCCGTTGGAAATTATGGTATGAACGCTGCCCTTTGAGTCACCCTGTGTTGGAGATCTTTGAGTCACCCTGTGTTGGAGATTACTCACTTTATTTTCTTCCCGTCCTTTATTCGCGATAAAATATTTACCGCGCTTTCTAGATAACAAACAACAACTCCAGATATTATTAAGGTTGTGAGTTATTAATTTGCCGCTTGGCAGCGCGCGCGGCGCTGTGTTGATGAGATTCTCGACTTGCCTCGCGGCCCGATGCTCGTTTGTTTTGTCAAATTAGTTTATTTCCCAGCGCCGCCACTGCACTGCTGCCATCTACCTGACAAATCGAGGCTCTGTCTCTCCACTGCATGACAAGTTTGAAACTGAGGTGAAGGATTGGGGTTGGGAATTTGAGTTGAAAGTGTCACAACCTGTCATGGGACCTGCACTAGATGTCTAGCAGGGACCTTGTAGAATACAGCGTTCTACTCGGATGTTAATCCATGGAGAAACTAATCCGCGATTCTAAATTTGAGCCTCTAATACTCGCAAAACTGAAATCCATAGCGGGTGAGGGTAATAAACTAACGAACCTGATAAGTAACATTCTGACGACAAACTTCATACAAGTAGATGACCGTGTCTTAACCTCAAATTTGATAATGCAAACTAATGGAGTACTGCAAGGTGACCCACTGAGCTTCCTACTATTCAACATTGCGACGTATGGTGTGGTGATGGCAACTTGGCAAGGAACAGCAAATCTTACAATATTATTTATTACTAGCAGTAGCCCCCGGCTTCGCCCGGTGGATGTATTTGTTTTACAGAACTGAAGCGCTCAAGGATACGGATCGGAATAAATGAAAGTAAATTTGAAAGCACCAACGCTTATTGCAGCTGATAACCTCAGTATACTGCACCAACACCATTGCACTTATACAGAGGCATACTATTGTCATGATGATAACTGTTTTAAGGGGCCAAAGAAATCTTTGCACTAATTACTCCCCGTGACTACAATTTATAAGCAGCTCGCAATTCTGCACCAGAACATTGGTAGGGGCGACGCGATTCGGCCCGCATTACATGGCAACAATAGACTTCGGTATTATTGAAGCCGTTCTGGAGCGCTTTTTCTTCCGACTTACTGAACAAAAATCAATCTTTAAGGTTACCTGAGAGGTGTAGCCTAATGCTACATAGTCTAAACGATTCCTCTTGAATCAGGCTATCATATACAAAAAGAATTTTTCGAATCCGACTGTTAGTTCCAGAAAATAGCGCGTTTAAACAAACAAACACACAAACTCTTCAGCTTTATTATATTAGTATAGATACGCAGATGATATGGTCATTGGTTAGAGTTCCATTCGTGAAGTTCAAAAAGCCATAGACAATCTAGACAGGTGGGCAAAGAACAAGATGAAAATTAACACAGAGAAAACAGTGAAATTGACGTTTCGGAAAGGAGGCAGAGAGGCTTCATGAGACAGAATATACCTAGGATCGACTCCCCTTAAGTCAGTCAATACATTTAAATATCTAGGATTATTACTATTATTGAATCAGCGCACAAAGTGCAAAATACAAAGTGAGTACATTATTCCAATCCCAATTGGGTTATTGATATATGGCTTTGTCGGCAATTTTGTGCATGATATCGAGAACAGCATTCTCTGCTTAGATCACACACACATTCTTCAGTTGGTTGGTGGAATCGCTTGTTTTGGCAGAACTTGTAGTGAAAGCCATGTGCAGCGTATCGTGTCATTATGTGCCGGAGTTCATAGTTTGCCTGTTTCCATTCGTCAGTCATTATGGCGTCAGTTGAGTAGAAATCATCCCAGATAGCGTTTTCCTTTTCTTTGAGTATTTGAAGAGCACTCTCATAGGCCTCGATGTGCGGCAGTAGCATCTGCAGTCTAATGTCTTCTATGAAGAACATTTCTTTAGTGAAGACGTAAGTTAGTCTGGACAGCGCTGTCTTCCCGATACCCAGGACTCTTTTCATATAGCGGGCTTTGACTTTCTCTATTGTTAATAGGTCGTTTCTTTTAGTTTGTCCCAAATTATGAGGATTCCGTAAGTCGCTATTGGTGCTATGGCCGTTTTAAATAATGTCATAGCCGTTTTTATCAAGAGTTTTTGGGGCTGCTGAATGTTGTAACTTTTATCGCTGCTGTTGCTCTCTCTTTCACATTAATGCTGAATGATGTCAGTGTTGATTGGAGAGTAACTCCAAGATATTTGAAACTACTTCTTGGTGATTATCTTGAAGGGTCAGTGTGTCCTTTGGGGAGAATTTTCCACCTCTTCTGAAAATCATTATTTGTAAGTCAATTTCCAAAGCCCATGCTCAGAGGCTGTTTAGCACCTTTTGTAGCTCTTCCTTATCTTTTGAGCCTATTACCATATCATCTGCATAAAGTATGAGTGTTACTGAGCTGTCCGTAATGATCTTTGTAATATCTGCTGTCATGATATTGAATAGGATCGGGCTTATCGGATCTCCTTGTAGTACTCTGGTAGTTTGGGTTAAAGTTTTGGATAGGGTTATATCATCAGATATCTGAATGTGGTTGTACCTGAGGATATCTGAGAGTATTCTTGTTAGTTCATGTGTGTCACCAATTAACAGATTGAGTCTTCGGAGTAGTGTCTGCCTGTTGATAGAGTCGAAAGCCTTCCTGTAGTCTATAAAGACTACAAAATACCTTTCCCTCGATGACTAAGTGTAACTTGAACCTGCTCTAGTATGCAATTCACAGCTTGAAGGGTACTTCTTCCCTTTCTGAAACCAAATTGGTTGTCTGGTATATGGGCATCTACTTGTACGGAAAGCCTAGAGCTTAGTATTTCCATGAAAATTTTGAAAGATGTGTTTTCGAGGGCTATCCCTCGGTATGAGTCCGGATTGCAGGTTTCTCCTGTCCCTTTGAAAATGACTTTAATCGTCGATTTTCTCCATTGTTCTGGTACTTATCCTGTGATCAAGCATTTGTTGAATAGTTCCGTCCAGTAGTCTTCCAACAGTGATAGGAATCTTTGAGGTTTTCTGAATGTACACCATCAGGCCCTGAAGCCTTTATGTTCTTCGCCTTTGCAATCGCATTGCCAATTTCCTGGCTTGTTATAGGGGTGTGCCTTTCTATTCGTTCAGTTGTACAAAGTTCATATGCTGTGTCTTTATGATGGGGGTTGATGATGGTGTCAAAATGGTTTTCCCATGTATCCATGGTAATTCCTTTCATTGGTGGTGGTATTGGTTTTCTAAGCGCTATGAACGGGTCACGTTGAGCGAACTCCGCTCGTCGTCTAGCATCTTATTCTATGCGATCCGCCTTCTTCTTCTTCTTCTTCTTTATGAGAGTTTTATACACCCTTCTTTGCTGAGCGTATAGTTGTTTTATTCTTCAGTCATTTGACTGGTTTGATGCAGCTATCCATGCCTCCCTGTCCTGAGCTAATCGTTTCATCTCTACATAGCTACCACACCCTACATTCAAGGCAATCTGTTTAACATATTCTAACCTTGGTCTACCCCTACAGTTCTTGTCCTCAACCGTTCCTTCCATAACTAAGCGTGCTATTCCTGGGTGTCTTAATATGTGTCCTACCAACCTATCTCTTCCTTTCATTAGCAGTCGCCAGAAACATCTCTCCGCTCCCACTCGTCTTAATACCTCTTCGTTTGTAACCCTATCTACCCATCTGATCTTCATCATTCTCCTGTAACACCACATTTCAAATGCGTCAATTCTCCTCTTTTCAGCTGCACCTATAGTCCAAGTTTAACTTCCATAGATCGCCACGCTCCAGAAAAAGGCCTTCAAAAATGACTTCCTAATACCTAAATCTATATTCGATGTCAACAGATTCCTCTTTTGTAGAAATGCTTTCCTTGCCTGAGCCAACCTACTTTTTATATCCTGTTTGCTTCGTCCATCACTGGTTATTCTGCTTCCTAAGTAACAGAAGTCTCCTACTTCCTTCAACTTTTCACCTGCCAATTTGATGTCCATAGAGGTTTCTGATTTATTTCGGCTGCACTCCAGTATTTTTGTTTTACATTTATTAATTTTCATCATGTATTTTTTCCGTAAGACGGAGTCCATACCATTCAAAAACTCATTCAAATCCTCAGGCTTGTCGGCCAAGATGACGATGTCATCAGTAAATCTCAGAGTTGATATTATTTCTCCTTGAATCTTCACTCCCACTTAATATTTTTCTCCAATTTCATTCATTGCTTGTTCTATGTAAAAATTGAAAAGTATGGGTGATACGTTGCTGCCTTGCCTTACACCTTTCTGAATACCAGTTTCTCTCTCATATCCTTCAGCTCGAATGACTGCTGTCTGGTTCCTGTATAGATTGTAGATCCAAACTTATTGTTGCATTGTGGTTTTAGCTCGGTGTAGAGCTGACAGTGTCTTCTTCCGTTCTTCATAGCACTCCTTATCGAACCATGGTTGTGATTTTCTACTCGTATATTTTAATTGTGTTGGACAGAATTGCAGGGTCGTTGTGCATACTTCCAAGGCTTCCTTTACCTGGTGTTGTATTAAGCGTGTTGCTGTTTCTATTCTTCCTAAGTTTTCTTTTAACTTCTCTAAGTCTAATTTCCTGGATACCATGTTCGACACAAGCTTAGTTTGTGTCAATGACTGGCTGAGTTCAAAAGTTGTGATGACTGGTATCAGTGGCGGCTGATGGATAATTGTTCTGGGTGTTGCACTATTTTCATTAAGGGGGGGGGGGGTAAGTTGGTACATGGGCACCCGCAGGATTTTTTCAAGGGTGGGGGAGTAATATGTTTTTCATTTCATTACCTCGTCACTAGGTGTTTTTGAGACGTACACCCCCGCGCAATTTTCGTTTCATTTCTTACTTGCTTCGTGATATTCATTATTTGGCTGCTCTTAACCCGTTGGGTACATGATCTGTATGGCATGAATGGGAGGAATATTTTTTTAGTTCCGAGTTTTTGTCCATAGGAGTTATTTGTGAATCATCGTCATAAATCATTTATTTTAAACAGACAAAAGTAGTTGTATCACCATGTAGGCCTACCGACAAAAATAAAAATCAGGCAGTTCATTAAAATGGTAATGTTAATCCAGTTCGCCGATTTTCTAAATAACTGAAGATATTCTCAAATAATCCAAAATTTCTAAGTTAAAGAAAACTGTGGAATTATCCCTACATGTAAATCATTTAACCATCAGTAACTTCAATTTATGAAATAAACTGGTGTGACAATGAACAATTTCAGGGGGGTGGGGGGCCCTGCGCCTCCTTGTGCACTCCCCCCCCCCCCTCCTGCGGACGCCCATGAGGTGATAGGACTGCTTGATATCGGAGAAAACTGTATTCAATTGCGCGGTAAAACGGATGTACCGGTACCTCATTCATAACGAATGCCGCAGTTCAGAGACATCACATTTTCATCGGATTAAATGGAATATAAGTTAGTCTACATGAAAACCTTCATGAGAACAAAACAATGCATAATCATGAATATCACAAGTACGCCCAACATTGCAAAACATAGTATGGCCGTTGACGGAGCATCTCGGATGTCTCCGGCCGCGCCTCGGCTTCCTGGTTGCAATGAGCTGGCAACGACTAGCCGTGGTAACTGTTGGGATAGGGCTTACCCGGTCTAGCATCTCTGCCATACCCTTCACTATTGAGATCTGGTCGGTGCTTGGGGCTGGCAACGACCAAGCGGACGAGCGCTCCTAGACGGCTGGCGAGCTTCGCTTTCTCAGTCAGTTCACAATACTGTAACTTACTATGAGATTTCCTGAATTATTAAAGAACAGAATTATGAATTTCTATACATATAAGAGGAAACATACAGCTTTTAATACTAAAAATATTATCGCGGTATTAATTGTTTTTCATGAATTAATCTGGTCGTTGTGCAACACTGCAACTTTATTACCGGCCGCCACTGGCTGGTATATGTTTTCTGATTGGTGTTATCGCAGATGTCCAGAGTGCTTTCTGGTTAATAGCTGTTATTCCTTCACCTCTGTATAATAAGAGGACAATTTCGCTAGTTCCATTTGGAGCTATGTATGTTATCAGGTCAGGTTTGTTAATTAGTCTGAAACCTCCTTCTTCTAATGTTTCTGTTTTAATGTTTGGCTTACCTATCCTAGCGTTGAGATCGCCTGAGAAAATTACTTTTTGGTCGATCGTCGTCTGTGTTAGTACTTCCGTTATTATTTCGACTTTATCTTCTAGCGTCATCTGTGGTTGAGCACACATACCTATTATTGGAACATGGCTTGTTTTGACAATAATCATATTTTCATATCGTATTACTTCCTTTATGGAACCTAAACATGATTTGATGAAAATGGAAACTCCTCCTGCTGGTCTATCTGTGGTTTGGCGTGCAAACGAGTGAATGCCATAGTATCCTTTTATAGAGTATTCTTCTGTAATGAAAGTAATCTAGGATTGACAATGCAAACAACAGCAAGAACATACATAATTCATATGTCTCGAGCAATAGCCGCTACCAAAGCCATATATGACAATCACGAAGCTCTCATTTGGAACTGCTATGAGATTTTTCGACGCGAAAATAACGCCCATTGCCACATATGGACTTGAGATCATCTGGGAGAAATTATCCCTGACAGACTTGACGACGCTTGAAATAGTCAAATCGCACTTCCTGAAGTCTATCCTGAGGATATCGAAATATACAAAATCTAGATTAGCATATGAACTCGCCAGGGAGACCTTCTTCATTGAGGACCTTCGGATGAAGAGAGGGCTACCATCCACAGACGCCTGGAAAAAACTAATGCAGGAAAGAATACAGAAAAGGAACGAAATCTGACTCTAGTTTTAGACACCGGAGGCCATGATGACTAGGACATGGATGACCACAAATCAAGACTTGCGACACTTTGTTAATTCGATGGCCTACATGGGTATCACCATAAACTGTGCAATACCGAATACTTTCATGACCCTGATGAATCCTGCGTATGTAAATTATGCGGTGTACAATATAGTAGATACCATGTAATTTCTTGTTAAAATGGGGGATCATGCATTGTAATGTTTTGTGAATAACAGTTTGTTATCATCACTATGCACAATTTGTGCGCTTTATCTTATCTTATTTATATATATAAGGAATGTCTGCCTGTTCGTCTTTTATGCGTTCATAAATCATTCATCCGATTGTGATCAATTTTGGTGAGTTGTTGTGCACACTCCCGGGAAAGTTATAGGCGTAGTAAATCCATTTTACAATAGGTAGCGCACGAGTAGATTCAACAAATGAGCGATGACGCGCGAATTGTTTCAACAAAGCCCCATATTGTAGCAGTTCGTTTTCGTTCTTTTCGTTGTTTGTTCACAGATAATTTATACAGAATATTTAGTACCATACAGAAAAGTTAAATATGGCTCAAGTTAAGCGTTTGAGGTTAGCTGAACCACGACCGCTCTCCCCAGACATTCGCGTGATACCTTTCGATTGGGAAAAGTCCTGCCTCTGCCAGGTGGATGGGGGCGATCTTGTATGTCCAATCCGGAATAAGAATCCATCTCTGAGGTTATCAGCATACACGACACTATCTACAAATTTACCAGAATTCCAGAAACACGGGCAATTGCCCGCTTCTGTACAATTGGATAATCTGGACGAAGGGTTGGACATAAAAGACACTTGACTTGCTCACAACGCAAGCTGGCACAAGTCGTGTTATGCCGTATTGTTCGGTAATAGTATGATTGACAGAGCCAAAAATAGAGCTCAGAAGAGTAATAATTTTCCTGCAACTCCAGAGAGTACAGCCGAAAACAATGATTTTGACAACAAACCCCTTACAAGATCTCAAATTGAAACTCTTAATACGTTCGACGACGCTTGTTTTCTTTGTCGAAAAGGAGATCAGTGGCACCAAAAGTTGCACCAAATCATGAGCTATGAGAAGGATGAAGACATACGCAAGTGCGCTAGTCAGGAAATTTTGGCGGCGATTGGTCCCACAAGTCTCGTGGCCCAAGAAGCAAAATACCACCAAGGATGTCTCGATAGACTATTCCGAAACAGCCGTACGACTTCAGATTCCGGGGGCAGACAAAACGAAAGACTTAAAATGTGCGAAGGGATGGCATTCGCAGAGCTTCGCCCGTATATTGAAGACGAACTCGATCGTGGAATTCATGTTTTCAGAATGTCACATCTTTCAAATATGTACGATACAAGATTGGCGCAACTTTTGGGCTGTAATACGACAGACTTGCAACCAATCCACTCTACTCGATTGCGGGAAAAAATTGTATCGTATTTCCCACTACTTCGTGCCGACAAACCACTAACAAGCAAAGAGTATGCACTAGTTAGCAACGAGGCAAATTTATTGAAGTGTTCTGTTTCTGACGATTACGACACCGATGCAGTGTCTTTCCAGCGCATTGTAAAAGCGCTACGGAAAGAGATTTCACGACTTAACACGTCTTTTGGGGGTTCTTTTCAGCCAGACTGTCAAAGTGATGCTCTTCTCCCAGCGTTAGTTGCAATGGTCAGCTCGATCCTTTACGGTTCTCCAGTTAAAGGTGCAAATGGTTCTAATCAGCCAGCGTTGACGATCAGCCAGATGATCATCTTTAATTTTCGAGAGACTGTTCCAAAAGGTGACATCGTTCGCAACAACATTAACCGTGAACCACCTATTCCTCTTTATGTGGGGTTATCTCTGTATGGTAGATCACGATCGAAGCTAGCAATCGACGAAATGCATAAGCTAGGATTGAGTAACCCAAATTACATCGACGATGAGTCATGTGGTTATTCAACGAGCTAATGAAGAAGGAGTTTTGTGTCCAGTCAACATGAGGAAGGGGCTTTTTACCGTTCGAGCGTAGGACAATGTTGACCATAATCCATCCAGCTCTACATCAAACAGTTCGTTTCATGGCACCAGCATAATCTATTTTTCAAATGAGATCGAATTTAGAAGAAGGAATACAGCGCCAATTTAAAACCACTATTGAGGACGTTGATCCACGCTCTCGGTCTGTGCCTGAACTTTCGGACAAGTTTGGCATTGTAAAGGCAGTTGCAATGCACAATAAACAGCCAACTGTAAACTTCCAAACTACCGGTGCAACTTTATAAAAGATGATGACTTCCTCGGCAGACGCCGTAACGTTAGAGCAACCATGGTTGGAACACGTCCGTAGCAGTTACGAGGAAGACCTTGACGAGAAAAAACACTCTCTTGGACTGCGTATTACGCAAGACAGAGGACAAGCCCGTGTGTTCAGCTTTGAATTCCCTGCTACCTGTCTTTCTTGATAGCTCTTCGTCTGTCTCTATGCTGTGCCACGGTTTAGAAATTGTCCGTGATGAGACGAACTACGTGAACCCCGATCAGATGACAATAATGTTCCTAGCTCCAAAGAAAATTGGCTAAAAAAAGTACCAAGGACAAAGGTTGTTTTTTCGTTAAAATTCCGCCCCCCCCCCTAACTAATTTGTATTGCTATCGAAAGTTCAAAAAATATTGTAGTTGTGTTTGGAATGTAGAAATTAGTCAAAAACAATATAACACACACCTGTACTCTATTTTGTCCACTTCTTATATTTCAAATTTCTTAACGTTTGTTAAAAAATAACGGTATTTTTTTTGTCCCGAAACGTACTTATATGCCCTCAGACGTTCAAATAAATATTTCAATTGTGTTCAGGAGGTCGGAATTAGTCGAAATCAACACAACGCACCACACATTTAACATATTTATTTATTTTCGTGTGTTTTTAACGCTTGTTAAAAAAATGGCCGCCATCTTGGATCTTAAGGGACATTTTTGGTGTTTCCTCTTTTAGAATTATCAAACATAGTGCTACCGACAAACCTCCCAAGTGGCGTGGTATAGAAACTATTTGCAGTATGGAAATACGTACCGCACCCACTAATATGCGTTCCTATACCATTCGTCCTATAGCGATGAAACTTGGGTGAGATGTTGTGTACATTCCAGGGGAAAGTTTCTGGCTTAGTACATGCATTTTACAATAGGTAGTGCACGAGTAGATTCAACAAATGAGTGACGGCAGGTGAATCGTTTCAACAAACTCCCGTATGCGTTCATATACCATTCATCCGAATGAGATGAAGCTTTGATGAGTTGTTGTGTACACGGCAGGGAAGGTTTTCTACTTAGTAAATCCATTTTGCAATAGGAAGCGCACGAATAGTTGCAACAAGTGAGTGACGACGGGCGAAGCATTTCAACAAAATCCCGTATGCGTTCATATACCATTCATCGATTGTGATGAAACTTAGATGAGTTGTTGTGTACACTTAAGTAAAGGTTTTTAACTTAATAAATCCATTTCACAGTAAGTAGTGCGCGAGTAGATTCAACAAATGAGTGACAGCGCACGAATCGTTTAAACAAAAGTCCGTAGGCATTCATATGCCATATATCCGATTGCGATGAAACTTTGGTGAGTTGTTGTGCAGGCTCCCACGAAAGTTTCCGAATTTGTTAATCCATTTTACGACAGCTTAGAGACAGTTAACAAAAATTGAAAAATATATTGTGTATCCAAAAGCACTTCAAGAAACAAAATTACAACGCCAACACTTTCTTTGATTGGCATTGCAACGCACGCCGAGCACAGCTTGTATTGAATAAATTTGAAGTCAAAGCGTTAGTTGCGCCACTTGTCACAACACCAGGCGGCTCTGGAATCTTCCAACATAGGGACGAACGAAGATAGCTACCTACTGTATTGCAATGAGTGCCATGTTGCGACTTCGGTAAAATTTCTACAAATCTTCGCGTTTCACATCCTCCAGACCCCAAAACCACCGTCAGTTCAAATGTTTATATATTTCTTAGGCCTATGTACCAGGATGTGTTAGATATTGGGGATTTTATTTAACACTGTCCATCGCAACTCCAATGACTCATTCTAGATGCAACAACTTGTAAGTACTGTATATAAATATGGAGGCATGGACGTCACACTTTAGCAGAATACTAAACAAAGATTAAATAAAGGTCTTACCGGTACAAGAAAACACCCAAGAAACCGGCCAACTTAAGCAAAAAATTGGACCCCACTGACCACAAACGAGGTTCAAAACATCATTGACAGCACAAGGAAAAAAAAAAAGCTGCTGGACCAGACAACATATATAGTGAGTACATAAAAGACACAGTTCACCTCCTATTGCCGACATGAACAAATCTGTTTAACAATTGGATCGAGACGGCTTCCATACTCGAGAGGTGGAGACATTCAATAATAAAAGTACTGTACAAAGGAAGAGGAGACACCAAAACATACAGCGGCATTGCTCTTGAAAATATTCCTTTCAAATTACTCACAAAACAATTACAGAAAGAATAAAAGATGAAATAAGTTAGATGAATATCTTCCAGACACTCAGTTCGGGTTCAGGAAGGGAAGATCAACTATGACCGCAACAACACTACTACTAACTAATAAGTACGGGAAGCCCTAGAAAGAAAAGAAAAGTTTTTCACAGTCTTCATAGTCTTTACCAAAGCATTTGATCTCATAAACCGAGAACTTGTGATACAGAAACTACGTAGAAGAACTTCAGTGGAAGAAGATTGAGAAGGGGTCAAAGATTGAAAAATCTCTGGCGGGAAGCTAAACAGCAAGAAAAAAACAACAACTTGAAGACGAAGACCTGAATAATTGTTGTGTATTTGTAATCCATAGATGGCTGTATCGAATTATTATTATTATTAATAATAATAATATTTATAATCATGTGAAGTCTGTTGTGAGGTGAACTGGTTGTATGCATTAGCTGTTTACCATAACATCGGATCGGCCCTTGGCCCTACAGAACATGCCCTCCCTTCGCGTGATGAATAAATAACATGGAACGAACTCCCAGCTGACCTAGAGTGTGCAGGGCGAGGAGCAGGGTTGCCAACATAACAGTGTGTCAGTCATATCTACAGTTCAAGCACTGTCGAACCTCAGAGATACCTTTTCAAAGCATAGGCATTGCGTACTACCTAACACAAGTTCAGCCTTTTTGAGGAGAAACAACGATCCATCTTGTTACAGAATATTACCGCGCTGGAATACTCAGCGCTAGTATCGCGCCATAATGAGAAATCACCTGTTCCTCAACCAATGTATTGTAGGGAAAACTCAAACTAAATCCGCAATGTTAAGGAAGTTGTTGTTGTTTGAGTCTTCAGTCTTTTAATAATAATAATAATAATAATAATAATAATAATAATAATAATAATAATAAGTCAACCCCTGGCACTATACAGCCCATGACGGGCTAAGGCCGACCAAGCGACCGCTGCCCAGCTATTTTTGGCCTGCAGATATTGGGGTGACGCGTGATCAGCGCGTCGGGTCCCCTCGCCCGTTAATCTTGGTATTCGTGATCGGGGCGCTGTCTCACTATCAGACAGCTACTCAATTGTCCTCACGAGGCTGAGTGTACCCCGTTCCAACCCTCACGTCAGTTTTGAAATCCCTGACGGAGCCGGGGATCGAACCCGGGGCCTCCGGGTGAGAGGCAGGCGCGCTACCCCAACAGCACGGGGCCGGATAAAAATAATAACAACAATAATAATAATAATAATAATTAATAATGTCATTTGTTGCTTGTCACGGTGAGTGAGTGGTTATCGTGTCGGACTACCAACCCCAAGCTTGCAGGTTCGCTCTTGGCCATGGTAAGTGATATTTGAAAGTTTACGTTAAAGATCCCCTTCGGGGCAAAATTCCTGCACCCCGGCGTTTCTAAAAACCGTAGTAGTTAAAAGGGGCGTAAAACAAATGACATAGGCCTAATAATAATAATATCATATGGCCTTGGGTAGCGGGTGCAAGCTTTGTTGATTGCGCCCAGAGGGCAGTTTCCGTTTCAAATTTAATGCTCCTTGGAGGTTAGATATTTAAGCTCCTTGACACTATAGCGCTTTCTAGTAGTGAAAAGAGCAACTTTTTGTGTTGGCGATAAGACCCGAGATTAATTTTGCCATTATGAACACGACCTACTGAATTCAAATGGGTTCTTTAACATGCCAACATCGTATGACATGCGTATCGTGATTTTCTTCGACTCAAGTTCAGAACATTAATCAACAACCATCATTTCTATGAGAAAATGACTACCAGGACTAAGAAATCCTGGACTGACGAACGGAGGAACTGTCCCGATGAAGAGAATTTGCGAGAAGAAAACAACATCATTAGTTACAAGTAAGTTCTGTCGCACTCCACAGATGATGATGATGATAATTGTTGTTTTGAGGTGCCTAATATCTAGGTTATCGGCCCCTAATGGTTTGGGTGATAGTGAAAATTAAAGTTGATCAAATGAAACTTACAAGTAAAACTAACTTCTCACTCACAAACTAGAAGAAGAAATAGTAAAAAGAAAAAAAATACAGGATAAGGCAATTAAAGGACAGGAAGAAAAGAAATGCCTTCAACCCTCGAAGAATGAGGATTGAGGGACTTGGAAGGAAGGAGAGCCTTGAAAGGCAGATAGGAAAGGGGAAAGAGAAGTGGACCCTTCCCAAGTTCAGAGGAAAAAGGGGACAAAACGGACCCAGCTCAGGAATTCCCATATTGGGGTCGTCAACTCCCAAACTCACCAGCCGTGAGCCCTTGAGGATGTAGCACTATCTAGGGTGCACTACAAGTGGTGGGGCTACATTCACCCTGCCTCCTTGAGGGCCTTGTACAGAAGGCAAGAGATAATATGAAAAGAAAAAGAAGGCTGACCCCTCGAAAATGAGGGTATCAGAAAAGATGAGACAAGGGTCAATTGAGGCGGGAAAGTGAAATGCCTCGGATACCCTAATACCGTCGGGGTAGGAAGAGAACAAGAGTTGACCAAGAGAGGTTGACAGGAAAGAAGACGGAGAGGAGACCGGCACAAGTAAGTGGAAACAATGCCGGACTCAGCTTGGGTCCCGCGGTCGCCAACCCACGTCCCACTAGATGTGAACCCCTGGGGAGTCCACAGATAGGCATAGCGATGTAACATAAAAAAATAGATCCAGTCAGTCTGAGAGACTAAACTTTATATCATTTCAAATGACGCATGCTACAAATACTACACATGTTAGAAAGGCTCAGGAGGGCTTCTCGCTTCGCTCGAAGCCCCAGGACTCTTTCAACAGACTTCATTACTCATTAACTCAGGCTTCCAGCTCGGGGAACGAAGAGCGGGAGGTGCACTCTGCTGCATGACGTCACGCACTCGCCGTCTCCGTATCGCATAACGCCAGACCCCAGGAGTAAACTCAGACTCGGTGCATATGCACTGAACAACATGATGACGTCATACACGCCGTAACCGTAACGCATAACGGTAGACCCCAGGAGTAAACTCAGACTCGGTGCATATGCACTGAAAAACAGGATGACGTCATACACGCCGTAACCGTAACGCATAACGGTAGACCCCAGGAGTAAACTCAGACTCGGTGCATATGCACTGAACAACATGATGACGTCATACACGCCGTAACCGTAACGCATAACGGGAGACCAAAGCATAACGATGAAGTCGACAAGATCATATGAAATGATAAAATAATAATATCCCAGATCCATATTGGAATAATACCCAGCATGCATTGCTGGAGAGGGGGAAAGCACGCACAGTATATTACTGAAGTACATGAGTCAGATGCCCGGTGTTTTTATTTCATCCCCGCTGTGCTGTTTTTATCGGGCTCATCTCTAAGAGCCGGTGGGCTATTGTCTATCCCTCGCTACATAGAAGAGCACTTTGAAGAGCGCCGCTTTGCGTCCCCGGACACTCATTGAACGTCGTGACGCCTCCGGAAAGGGAAGATAGACGAGGCAATTGGGAGAGAGCGCGTGGGATGACCTTATCTGCTGGGCTGGGGGAATTAGTGATGGTACAGACATTAAGATGGTAATTACCAGCTCTCTGGAGGATACTGGTACTGTAACCCGCCAAGCCGTTACCATTGTGGTTCAAGTGTTAGAGTACACATAAATAAATTAATGAATGAATGATAAAAAGCAAATAAAGATATTAAATAATTGAATAAATAAATAAATGAATAATAAATAAATAAATAAATAAATGATTAAATAAA